>CM065662.1:3344978-3463497 GCA_033220385.1 Triplophysa yarkandensis | reverse complement strand
TGCAAGCTTAATTTAACAAATCGGCATGGGCACAAACAGGAGGAAAGCAAAAACGAAGATTAAGATCTTGGCATTACAACGACCAATTTCACAATAAAAAAAAGGAAGTTATAATAATAATAATTATACATTTTATTGCAATAATAATAATAATTATATATTTAATAGCAATAAAAGTACAAGATCATTTAAATATTGTTAGAGACACTTTTTTGTTGACTTAGATTTAGTTGTCACACATATTAACAAATGGATCTCTCCAGCATTTGTGAAACCTGCATTGCTTTATTTGTGAAGCTCGTCCACGGCCTAAAGCTTAAATTAGTGCAATGCCCGGAAAGTCAGAGCCAACAAACTGTTTACGATGATGCACTGTCAGACATGCTCTTTTGTTATTGTAGGTTTATGGACGTCTTAAACCGTTCTGTTAAATCCGCTCATGATCAATAAAATCCATATGGAAACCCTTGTAAAACAGAAACATTCCCATAATGCCTTGGCAAAATTGCAAAAGCTAATTTGTGCCGAACAGCCATCTCAATAATTACAGCTGGCTTTGCTTTAGTGCATCAAGACAAAAGAGGTCACTCCGTCCTCTTTCTCAGAAAGCTAAGTACTTTCCTGTTTGTATTTGCATCACAACATGGTTATTTAAACACAGATAAAATATTCTGGTCCCTCGGCTTGGCCATCTCAAGGTAAAATTCTACAATATTTAAGCTTTGCATCAAAGCATAACACTTGAGAGATTTTAAACGCTAGGAGGGATACAGTGACAAGCACTTTATATAAAGACAAGCATCTCTTCAAATATTAATTCCCTGACAACATCATTATCCTGAACGCTCAATGAAGCGGTAAAAAGGCCCGTAACATAGACAAGGCAGCAAAGATCTAGAAGATGGATGAAAGGTTTGACTTAAAATGCACTAAAGGTTCAGTCGCATAGTTTTGTTCCAAAGCAGCGTAGACCTGGAAAAACGAGATGGAGAAAGTGAGAGATCGCGAGGGAGGATGCAGGGCACGAGGGCGAGCACGAATGTCCAAAGAGAATCTTTCCACTTGTGAAGTGGAAATCCAGACGAGTTTCACGGTCTACATTTCCGCTTTGCTGCTACTATTTAGGGCACTGGCGTTCCACCAGGCTACCCTGAGACCCATGAATATTGCATCAGTCCAAGGTTTACTGTAATTCCTCAAACATCTCTGTTTCCACAGATGGTCCAATGAGCTCGCAAGTAAGCACTGTTCTGACCCTGAGGTGATCTTTCTGAAGTTAGGGCGCTGGACACTTTCACTTAACAGTGTGTTCAACCCCGAGGCCTTTCAAAGAAAGACATTAAACTAGGATGTCTAGGGCCACTGATATATGACCTTTTCTGATAGTTCACATAAGATGTAATGTGTTGATCCATTTGCTTCGTGCAAAGAAATTTGTTGTTGTACAGTTTGACCATCAGAGAACTATCTATTAAGGGTCAGCAGTTGTTACTGGACAGTGATGAATTTCCACCAGCTCCAAGTCAAGAGGACTAGAGAAGCCGGACATAACATCAACATCACAGCCATCCATCACCGGTTGGAAACAAAAAGGCAAAATGAGCAATACATCAATGTCGGTCGCAGAAGGGGCCATCCAGCACAATAGCTCCTCCCTCTGGAGTCACATTTTATTACTGCTACCGCAGAACCAAAAAGGCCCCTGGGCAGAGACTTGAGGGACGCCAATGATTCTTGATCTTGCCAAGCGTAATTCCCTTCAACACACTCGGTTTTAGAAACACATACGGTGCTTGTAAATCCAGTATAAATGCTTGAACACCAAACAGTGTATTAGCCTTGAAGAAATGAGCATATTGTGGTTAAGATAATCATAACACACCATTGGACTCTCATTAATTCAGGGCTTTGCTAAGCCATGTTCTCTTAATGAGACCTAAATATCCTCAATCATATCATGCTTGAGTGCGCTTGTAGCTTCTATAAAGACAAAGTAAGTGTTCACATTGCGTAGAGGGTCATGTGAAGGAATATTTTGCTATTGTTAATCAGATGTTTAAATTCTCTGTAATTCTATGCGTTCCAGTTTTTAACTAGTTGAGCATATGTGGAGGTTTGATTGCTGCAAACCGCTTTATTGAGTTTAATAGTAAACACAGTATATCACAAATCATTTAATTATGTATGCATATGTCTAATTAATACTTAGTAAGGTGTTTTATTTTTTTCAAAAACGTTTTTAAGTATTTAGAAGTTTGGTACTAATAAAATTAAAAGTTTTTTAATAATTTTTTTGGCACACCGTTTTCCAGAATATGCATTTCTACAGGCATTTTCAACAGTGAGCATACCTTAAAAACCAGGAAATTTCAAAATCTTAATAAGTATTTACTTTTTACTTATTTAAATAGTATTTACTGACATCATAAATAAGACAGCTAGCTTATTACTTCACTCTAAAAATAATTTGATACATTGAATGAAATTAATGAAACATACTATTTAAATGTTGTAGTCTTACAAGTAAATTTAATTAAGTAAAATATTAATATTTAAAATCACCAAAGTACTAGTTGTATATTAGGAATATACAATATTCAAAATTAACAGATTTGTTAATTTTTTTCATTAAATAAAATACATTTTAGAGAAATTAATTGTTGGATTTTTTCAGATATCCCACTGAAAAAAAACCCATTAAATGTTTGAAAATGTTTTGTCAAGTAATCTTTTTTGTCAAATATCACTAGTTCTAAAACTAAAAGTCTAATTTTGTGATGTGTACTAATATAAATAACTTTTTTGCGTGTATGGTAATTTCTCATCTGGCTAGTCATCACTGTCCATGTTTAAGGGAACTCCAATGAGAATAAAACAGTTGTGTAAAAAACGCAGGTGTTGTGCGCTAATTTGATTTGAGCATCAGGAGCAGAGGAGGAATCGTGAGCGATAAGTCTCGTCCAGGCTGCAACGATGTGCTTTCGAAATGAAATCTCCTCAGGACTGATACAGACTTAACCACAAACTGCAAATGCATAATTGAGCTCTGGCATTTGCATTTGAATTGCTGAAAGAAACGATGGAGAGAGAGCGAGGGCGAGAGAGCTTGGTGCTCTGATTAAAACAGACCGATTTGGGTATAAAGGTAAGAATAAGAAAAGGAACCTGACCGAGGCTAATGACCTATCCTGCAACGAGATCCTCCACCACGGGGAGGAACATCCATCTCTTCCTGTCACTCCCACAACCCACGCAAGTAAAATTAACCCTGTGTTACATCATTCCATTTATTTGGGGAATACAAACCGTTTTCACGCAAATCAGTGACAAACTGCCAGAGTAAAACGCACTCGGATGACTCAATTTCCCCGGCCCGGAGTATCCCAGAATGCCGAGCTGCTGAAGATGTCATCGCAGACCGCGTCTCGCCGTTGGTCACCTGTCCTGTCACATTCGTTCACTCTTTCCATTAATCAAACCCCGCTGTCTGTGCAATTCTTGTCACTTAGCCCAAGATAATGGTGTCATGAATAACCCAGGATTGGTTTATCCTGCTGCTTGGCTCCTCCTCCCCTCTCTCACTGAACTCTTATTTGCACTCGTCTCTCTGGCTCTCAGCAGGACATTGACAAACTTCCTGCCACCTTTCCCTTTCCGAGCAATGATGTATAATGATGGAGCGAGCAGGCAGGAGGAAAAAGATAGCAGGAAAGTTGAGTAAAGTGAAGACGCCTGTCAGGGTTGAGAAGTTGAGAAAAATAAATACTGTAACCAGCTGACGTGAGGACAACCACTCCAGACGATCAAAAGCAGAAGAGCAACTGGCACAAGGACACCACATCACATGGGAAAACGGGACCTGGTGAAACAAGCTCTTTAAAAATCAATTTGGCCTTCTCGTCTTTGTTTCAACACCTGAGGGACGCCGTCCCTTTGCTCCTTGCGCACTTCTCCAGCTCGATGAAGTCAAAAAGAGGCGATTTAATGGATTTCCAAAACATGTTTGGGATGACAATAGCCCCAGCTGTGGTGAAAGCGCAGGTACACAATACACAACTCCACGACTGATAGAACCCCATTCACGGATTTGACAAACTGATTATCTCTCTGGGGCTTAAGCGCCGATCGATTAGCAGCTTAAAAAAGGAAGAAAGAAAGAGATGGATGCTTTCTATTGCTTTAAGATCCCAGATCGTGTTTATTTTAGATAAAGAGACGCTTTCTCTAAAGATTAAACACGGCCGACATAACCAGATTACATAAATCATTGAGAGTGTGCAACATGAATATGAACACGGAAGGTTTGAAATCATTCTCAATCAAACACATGATTGGAAAACAGTATTTTACTCATTGAACCGAGTGGCGGTGAACATCCGAATGTTTTCTATCAAGTGGGTGGTCTAAAAGAGAGTCCAGAGTGAATTATTTTGGGTTGGCCTGGTGCTCTGTGCCACTTTCTGCCTGGCAGAGACATACAATAGACCACAGCCGATGCCAAGGAAGCTTGTTAGCCCCTGGTCACAAACCCCAAATGGGCTTGAAATGAACCTGGCATCACGCATTCCTCTGGATTAAGACCTGTACCTTGCCCAGAACATACTTCTATACCTCTGTACAAGTATGTGAAAATTCACTAACCTGACACAGGACCAGATAACAACAAAATTCAGATGAAAATCATGATTAGCAAGACATAAAAACACGTAAACAGGGAGATTATATGAACTATATTTTATTTCTAAATATTTGTAAAACAAAGTTTTCAGTGAGACACAAGTAAGTATTTCAGTAACAATATTGTATATCGCGTTTTTTTCTCTAAAATATTCTGCAGGCTATCTTTTTACTAGATGAGCAGACATAGAGAAAGTCACACATTTTATACTTAGGACAGCACCTTTGTTGTTTTTGTGATCACTATTATGACACAGAAATGTTAAAGGACCAAAAAAAAAACATGACCCAAATGTATTATATTATATTATATGATATTATATTATATTGTATTATACTATATTATATTATTATATAATACAGGTTTATTTGTAAATATATATATTTCCTGGTGTCTGAAAAATACTGTCTTTCAAATATTAAGAAATAGAATGTGAGTTGTCTATTGTTTCCCATGTGAGATTGTTCATATTATTTCCCTTTCCAAGTGTTTTTATGTTTGCATTGTATTATTATATATTATATATATTATATTATTATTATACTAGGCCTAACCCGCTAAAAACCTCCATCATAACCTAATCAATCTTTATCAAAATAAAAAATTAACCTTCCCCCTACAGGTTTTCTCTTGTCTTGTGTAACTTAGTGACGTCATTGTAGCACTTGTTCATTTATTGTTGTCTCTGCTTTTTATGGCTTTATTGTCTCCTTAATACTTTCTAAGTCCCTTTGGATAAAAGCATCTTCTAAATGCTTAAATGTAAAATGTAATGTGTTATATTATATTATATTGTTATGTCATTATATATTATATTGATTATAATGAAAAACAATAGTCTCACCACATATGTAGCAAACAGTCCCTGATGATGGCGGGCTGGAGAAATACATCTAGCTGTAATCACCCCATTTCGCTCTTTGCTTTGAATGACCTTTTATGAAATCAATATTCCCTTCCGCATAGACCTATAAATGTCCCCTATAACAGGAACACAAAGAACGGGCCTTTCTGCTGACTGTGGCCTACAACATTTATTTCCCGGCATTAGCTTAATTAATTTCTTAAGCTATTCACAGTTCAAATGGGCTACGGTATTAAAATAACACACTCATTCTTATATCTTATAGATGTGGAGCTCGAAGGACCTAACCTCTGCTTGTTCAGGGCCAGATCCAAGTCCCATCCGGTGTCTCATGCACAGATAAAATGAGGCTTGGGACTCTCTACCGGCCCCAAGATTCACAATTAAAATCCTGCTGTGGCATCGAGGACAGATAGACTAAACTCAATTCAGCTAGAAGTTATGGATGGAGGTCACTGAAGTAGAGAGAAAAACTGAAAAGCCACAAGATCATTTATTCACCATACAAATAAATATATATATATATATATATAACGATCTACATTTGTACATGTTTTCATATCAAATCTGTTTGTAAACATAAGCCACCGCATAAAGCAGACATCATTTTTCTGAGCTCAATCGCTGTAAAGCCGCGAGCAGATACAACCTAGTAAACAACTATCTTTCACTCATGAAGCGAAACCTAATAAAAACTCGCCCGCCATTCACGGTTTCTTCTGTTTATTTACAACAGATATCAGGTATGCAAACAGCGGTAGCAACCTGGAACCAGACAGGAAGATGCAAAAAAACAGCGCAGAATGTTTACCCCACATTCACACCTATATCCCAAAACTGTCTGGAACGCCAAAGAAATCTTTCCCGGAAATCACCTGATCTAAATATATTGTTCTAGACCAATAATGCTAGAAATGAAAAGGGTTGGAATGAAAAACATGAAGATTCAATGCACCAGGGAGTTTCAGTGAAATGTGTTAGAGAGACGATGAGAGAAGAAAAACTATGGAAAGAAGAAGTCGAGATGTCATCCCATTCAAACCCAGAAACAATTATTCCCCTCTCTACAGTCACAATAACTCTCGGCGGACCTCCTCTCAAAGTGCGGGGGAATTGAAGGAGCGGCTTTATGAAATCCACTGGAGGCGGATGCTGAAAATATTCATGTAAGGTCTGCTTTCACTACAAGCCTCCAGAGAGTGGGCACAGGCCTATCTGGGGTCCTTCGAGATGCGGAGGGGTCCCATAACCTCCCAAAGTAACAATTATGGAAGGATTGATCAATGACACAAGGGTTTTAAGGACAGAACACTATATTCAAACATGATCAGCTGAATTCAGATGGGAGCTTGAGCGTATGAACTGCATGTGTTCAAACTGACAACAATAGAGCTAACGGCTTCTTGTGTTTACCTTAAAGTCGACATAAAATTACTATCGACCTCATCTACTTTCACTTTACTGTTTTATGATATTACAGTACATGAGTCATGGTACTACTCATTTTAAAGATTAAATATTGTTGCAACTATGATAACAATTAAACAAAGAATATAACAAAAAATCATAATGGTAAAATGTTATGAAAAAAATATTAGCATTATCTTTATTATTCGGAAATATTGTTGTCTTTATTTTAACTACTAATTATGATACTAATAGTTATAATATTATAAGTGTTTGCTTATAAACAATTTTAAACAAGAAATAAAAAACAAAACTATATAGTAAGATTGAATATTCTTATTGTTATTATTAGTAGTATTATTTACGTGAATATTTAAAGAAATATAAAAACAAATTTTTAATAATTATTATGCTCTTCTATTAGTAGTACAAGTAATGGTTGTATTTGTGTTTTTTAATAAATCAAACAAAATAAGGGATGATAAACAAAAGAAAATAACATTTTTGTTGTATCGTCATTATTATTACAATTTATGTTGTTGTTGTAATTATTATTAATTCTATTTTTCACACAAACATAACACAAATAAAGTTAAATGGTATAAAATGTTGCATCAAGTGCCTTTAAAGATGATTCATGTCACATTATTTGCACCGAAGCAGTGAAATCTATAAAGTTTAGAATCAAGTCAATTGCTCTTTGCGACTGACCTTTCAAAGACCATTCAATGATTTGCCAAACAAGCTTTGGTTTGAATACCATTACATATATTCTGTGCATATGATAGCTTCCTTTTTATGATGCTATTTTCAACTTTGTAATATAGGGTGGACACATGTTAGTAAAGCAAAAAGAGATGCAGACTGAAGGAAAGGGTCACCACTCGGTTCCCGAGAGCCATGAGCTCGTCGGGTGATTTATGGGCTTCCTGGGCTTCCGTAGGCAAGCTTTATTTTCCCAAAGGCACAAGCACCAGAGCTGAAATTACACTTCCTCCTGAACCTTACATTTCTTTCCGTACCTTGAGTCAACGAATGAACACCGGGGAGGGCCAAATGATTTTTCCACCTTAGTCCACGTTTCAGCTGAACAATGAGGCCACCCTTCCCCTACCTCTCATTCTCTCAATCTGTTCTCACTCTCACTCAATCTGAAGACAGTGCTCTTTCCCAGAGAACACATACCGACCTCACTGGCCTTCTAGTTTAATTGAAAGACCTGTATAGCTGCCATTCACGCCGTCTCCCGGTAACCCTCCTGCAATAGCCGCAGCACACTTCAGCCTCATAAAGCCACAGATGGTTTCTTTATTTGTTAGGTTTTATCTTTTATTACTCTTATTTTTTCTAGATGGATCGATGGGGCTTGAATCTGACTCCATATGAAATCCATATGTTTGATTTGCAAGTTATAGTATCTTGTTACAAAATACAAAAATGCAGTGAAACAAACATTCTGCCAATGTGTCCAAGTGTAGATGTTGAGGAACAATGGAGGAGTGGCTCTAAAAATCTACATTTTTCTGGGTTTTCGGATATTAATTAGTAATTTTAATAATTTAAAATCACTACACATGTTACATGACCGATATGCACGCATCGAAAAACAATGTAACTTTAGGTGATAGTTCAACCAAAACTGAAAAATGTGCCATCATTTATGCACGCTCATGTCATCTTAAACCATCTTCTGCAGAACACAAAAGAAGATATTTTAAAGAAGGTTGGTAACCTGCACTCATTTGTTTTGGGCCCATACAACTGAAGTGAGTATAGTGTAACTGCTGTTAAGTAACCAACATTTTTTCACCCTCTTGTCATTTCTAACCCGTACGACTTTCTTCTGCAAAACACATAAGAAGATATTTTAAATAATGGTGGTAACTGTGATTTTTGCCTTGCACTGTTTGTGTCCATTTTAAAGAAGTAAATGAGTACCACTGCAGTTGGTCTTCGGCTTTCTACAAAATATCTGTTTCATTTTTGGGTAAACTATCGCTTTAAATATGGGCCTTTCATCTTCTGAGGAAAAGAGGATATTTAAAAGAATGATGGCAACCAAATAATCTTGACTTACATTGTATGAACAGAACACCACTGAGGCATTTCGCAAAATATATTTTTCTTTGTTCCCCAAAATAAAGAGTCATACACAGGTCCTTTACAGCATAAGGGCACATAAATGATAACATCATTTTCACAATAAGCTGAGAAGACATTTCCTGTGCTTTTAGTCAATGCTTCTTTGCTTTAACATATTTAAGTCTCAATTCCACCCTGCAAAATTGTGCAATTTTTCCACCAAACCAACAGAAAAAAATGAGGGGAAAAGTGCAGATTCTGTGTGGGCTCACCACATTTACCGCAACTATCATAACACACCCGCAGTGCAGGAAAAACGGACCTCTGCTGTGTGGAGTTTAGCTGGAACTGTCTTCAGTCAGTGTAAGTAGTGTAGAAAAACCCCAAAGACCCCATGTGGCCTTCCATACAGCCTTTGATCGGCATCGCCATCCGTTCGCTGCCAATTACACAAACTTTTTCCATCCATTTGCATATATTAGCACATATATCCACCAAATGCACATGACCCCTGCCGGCCAGCTCCAGGGGCGTTGCCTCCTGTCGGACGTCAAGTAATTTAATACTCGTTTTACACTCATTTACTAGTTAGAGCCACCCCGCGCGCTCAGATTAAAGTGAGGGGGGTAAAGTAGGGTGTTTAAAATCAAACTGCCTACATTTATGGGATGTCTTTGTGTAGCAAATGATGCGTCTTCTTTCTTGTATATGGTCTGCTGTTTAACGCAGGTAATTAGAGCGGAGTTAGATTAAACCACACAATGAAGCAGAAAGGAGAGAAGTGCAATAGGTTTGCCCTCGCTGCGTCCACTCTTTTACCATCCTGACAGGAATCAATGGATATTCATGTACTGCAATTCACAGCAGATAAAGGGACAACGATGAAGAAAAGTCAACGAAGAGGGAAAGAAAGAGAGAAAGGAAACAAGAGAAGGTCATCCCAAGGAGCTAGGGACATTTAAAGACCCCCTGTTGTAAAAAATAAAGTTTTATCATGCTGTTTCATTGTGTATGGGAAGTTTTATTATGCTGCAGGATAAACCATGTGCACGGTTGTTTGTCTTAAAAGCTTTTAAAAAGTAAAAAAAAAATAGGATCAGAAAAGCACAACGCTGGACTAACAGTGGAACAGAGAAAGAGCATCTCGAAAGAGTCATTCTTCACCTCAGGGCTGCTTTACACTTAATATAACTCACTTTCCATTCACACACACAGACTAATCCGGTTTCAAGCATAAACCTGTTAACACCAACCCACTGCACACAAACACACACACTGAAAACATGCCAACAGCCCCATCACACTGAATGAAATAAATAACAGTCCACAACTTTTTGGTCTTCCAGAGCATACTAAAGTGCTGATGTGAACCTTATTGTAACCTTGTTCTATAACGTATCAAGAAAACATCAAGATTTTTCTATAGTGCTTCATAAAGAGAACATTGATGTGTTGCATAATAATGAATATAGATCTATCATGTAGTTCAGGGGTTGGATGGCGCAAGCAATGCCATAGTCATGGGTTCGATGACATGGATTCCACATACTCTGAAAAAAGAAACTATAATTCTAAAAACGCTTCGGATAAATGGAAATGTACAAGAAAAAAGTTGAAGGGCTGTAAAACCATTAATCATGTTTAATTGCTCCAGAATGAAAGTTTGTGTAATGTAATATTATATGTCTGTATTGTTCCGTGCATTAGAACTTAATTGATATCACAAACACATGAACGTAAAATATTTTACTAAATATTAAAGTACATAATTAATTACACGAATGCTTATTTATTAATAAATATTGTTTTTGCACAATAAACAGACATACTGTATTTAAATGCAAATACTTTTAGTTTGGATGCGATTAATTGTTTTGACAGCCCATACCCCAAAAAATTTAATTAATAAATAAATATATATATATATAGTGTAATTATATTTTTAAGCCATACACAAAGATCTGAATAAACCCGAAATGATCATAAAATCCTGTTTTACAGAAACCTCAATACTTGTATAACAAAAATAACAAATATTACAAAAATGTTTAAATATTATTTTATACACCACTTTTGAATACTCAACACTAAGGAAAGCCATTTTTACTTTAATGTTATTTAAGTATCATCAGATACCAACTCTTCTTCAGCTTTGAACTCTTGATCGTAATCTGGAATCCTAAACTCCTAAACTCACACATTTCTGCAGAATTGCTGTGTGGTCTGCAATGATGTACAGTAGTTGTGAAGGACTCTCTCTCTCTTATGTCCTAAAGCTGAAATAAATGCAGAATAACCAATGTTGAATGCTCTGATTAGATCATTTATACTTCCAGCTGCTCCGTGAGCCGATCAATAGCGGCGGTATTCTGCAAGAGAGATTGAACAATAATTTCCCCTTGGATTTTCAATTATAGACTGCTAAACATCTGCAATAAAGCAGCCGGTTCGGGGCGGGGGAGCGATCCATCACGGGACGCTCACAGGAGAGATGGAAGACGGAGATAATACCGGCATCAGAACCCATCACAGAAGAGCAATGCCCCTTCTGCTGGCCTGCAACCAATGCATGTCTGTGTGGATATAAAACACTTCTGCTGGCTCTGTCCATCTTATTTTGTAGCATCAGGGCGTTGATGCCGTTCTTCTAACATTTCCCTTCACTGGCACATTTGCTGGGATTTTAATCCTGAGGACTCTGTTTCCCGTTTGGTAAACTCCAGCGTGTCACGGCTCGTCCGCAGGGCGCATATTAAACCCGCTCAGAACTAATAAGTTTGCAGAATGTGCGTTCAGTGGGAAATGTAATCAGCCTGTCATCTACACAGAAGGCTGTTTCTGTGAAACTAACTCTGAGTTTTGGGACTTCTTTCACATGCTTTGTTTCTTATGACCTTGTTTAATTGCGGTAGCCATTTTGATGAAGCGTCTGTACATGAAACTAATAATAACACAATTGTTTTTTACATCCACAACAGCAGATATGATTTTAATGATTCGTGCATGCCCGTTCGAGAATTGCAACTTGAGAGTTTTCATGCTATAATTTTGACTTGTTCATGACTTGACTTCACATATGTCCCATGGATAGCTGTGTTTTTCAATGAAAAATGAATTTTATATAATTTTGTACACAACTGGATATAACGTAACATCAGAGGACATGAAAATCATGTATGAGTTGCATTCATGACGTTTATAAAATTTTAGGGCATTTTTGTGTCCTTCATAAAGTTTGAAATATTCAATAACAATACGCTTTAGAAAATGGATAATTATTTTTATATTGATTTTATTTATCAATTATTTTTGGGGAAGAACTCGTTCGTGCAACCCCAGTCAGTCTCAGAACGTTGAGAGACCGACTGAAAGGGAACTGATTCTATGAGGACCACTAAAGGCCTTTAAATGTGTTAACATAATTCAATAGAAAAGGGGGCGAGGGTATTGAGATGCCCCTCACCCATTCCTTTAAAAAACCAAATACTGTTTGGTTTACCAGATCATGTCATAATTTTTCATTACTTCTTATTGGCATTAAAAACAAAGCTTTCAAAGCTCATATTTTAAACGTAACATTTTTATGCAACACACTAGATTATAGATATGAATAAACAGAATAAAAAATAATATAATTTATTTTATTTCACAATGTTTTTGAAATGGGTGGCTTGAACTGAATTATGAAGAATAAACCAATAAGGGATCATGGCAAATATAACCTCATCACTTAAATAGTGTTTAAAAAGCATTTCTTTCCAAGACCTCTTTTTGTCCCAAAATAATTCCCAATGTTTTATTGTGCTTTGACAAATGTTTGATTCTTTAACTATAGAAAACAGAAAAACATTTCTCCCAGTTTCAAAGAAACAGTTAAACACAGTTTATCTAGATGTTATCCAGAATACTGTGATTCTCTTCATCTGAACCTCGATTTAAGAGCAGACTGAGATCAGGCCGTAGAATATCCTAATTCCTTCATGGATTTGCCAGGGTGAGATTACATTAATTTGATCCACATGTTCTAGCGCTTCTGTGCGCTTGAGAGTAAATCCCAAATCCTCCGAGCACAAATGGATCATTAACAGACCCTAACATCTGTTAAATGAAACTCTGAGCTACCTGTAAGTGCCCCCTGCATGTTCATGTGATAAATGCATAGCAGAGCGCTTGTGTTACCGTTAGCCCAACGTCTTTATGTGTAGTATAAAATGACTAAATGCTGTCTTTTTTTATCCATAAGTGATTGTGTGTTCAGGTGTGGTCCATGCTTTTGAGTCATCCACAGCCATTTATTTTCAGGTCTCTGGTATCTCCCTCGAGTCAGCACCATTTGAGGCACATTGATTAATTAAAGGTGAGTGATTTCTCATCTTTAAGGGCTTTAATTACACCGGGGAGATCGTGCAAGGACGGGAGGGTCGCAGCCACATCGCTGTACTTTATCACGCCGCCTCGGGGCCGACGTCAAACCTCCCTCCGGCCTGTGCTCAGCCCACCTAACTCGCCTGCCAGTGGCTTCCCACAAACATGCTGTTTATCGCACGGACACACACTATTCATCTGTGGTTTAAACAACATCGCTTACTTTCTGTTCCCTGAAGAGTTGATCCATGAACGATTTCAGAGCGATTATCCGACCAGAGGAGTAATGTCAACTATAAATACTGTACACATACAGCATATAAAACACAAATAAAATAACAAATCTATAACAGTTTCTAGTGCTTTCATAGTTTTTATTTTCATTTGAACAAGCCACACAATAAAATAAAATAAAAAACATTAAAGAAAGCATAGCTCTAGTTTACAGCGATGATGTGGACTTCTCTTATTGAGAACCATTTTATAACTTTCTTCATAGTTATAGTTTAACTGTGATCCAGCCTACCAAACATGTTATCATTTTACAGTAAAATGTACAGTATAAAATAATTATTGAAATCAAACAAAAAAAAATGTATTAAACTAAATTACATAGAAAATACTATTTTGTTTATAGCCATGGTCTGCACTTCACTATTCTCTTTAACTTAGAACCATTTTTTAATCTTAATTTAAGTGTGCAAAAGCTTTAGTCTTCTGGGCAGCAGTACCCAATAAACCGTGTGTCACACAGATCTGTTTGATGACATCTGTATTCCTCTCTGAAGAAAGCATTAAAAGATTGAAATACAGGATAAAACTTAAAGACAGTGGTTGAAACAAGGGTAGAGAGAGATATAGAGTTGATAATAAAGTGACTGTGTTGCGCAGAGGTGAGTAGATTCAGATAGCTGCTCCGGCTCGGTCTGGATTCCCAGCTGTCAGTTGCCACGATGACGAGACCACCAGGCCGTTCCTGCTGACAGTGACACCACGGGCCACCGAAGGGCCAGCTGGGCTTGTGTCTGTCTGACAGGAGCTCTGCTTCCCTGACAGCTCCCTGACAGCCTGCTACCTCTCTCATCCCTACTGTCTCACTCTCCTTCACTCTGCTTGCAGGGATGATACAGCGTTTTTAATGTGCTCACACCTCCCTCTATTTTTAATGGTAAGAGTAGTCTCTCTCTATTCCGTATTTCACTTACTTTTCCACCCGCACACAAACATACAAACGCGTCAAACTGAGTTGTCAAGAATTGTGCGACTCTCTCACGAGACGGCAGAGTCAGACTTCCACTAATGACTCCTAATGCTCGCTTTCCGGGGTTCAACTCGGGTTAAGTTCAACTAATTTGCAGGTAAAAGGTTGAAGCTCAAAAATAAACGTACAAGCTACATTTTCCTAAATATAACATATATTTAGGTTCTGTGTGATAAATCTATATATAAATATTTGTCTCAAAGTCTTCAAAGAATAAAAATTGTATATGTTATCATTTATACTACATCTTGTTTTTTAACCCGTGAGACGTTCTTTCTTCTGCAGAACACAAAAGAAGATATTTTGAATAATAGCTGTGATATTCATTCACTTCAATTGTTTAAAGAAAAAATGAATACAAGTAAATGGTTGCCAATTAACAACATACTTCAAAATATATCTTTTAATGTACTGAAGCAGGAAAAAGTCATTGAGGCTACAAATGAAAGAGGACAAGTACATAATGACAGAATTTTCATTTTTGAATTATATTACAGCTATAACATACATATGTGTCAGGAACAAAATCCAAAGTCAAATCTATATTTTTTGACATGAGGTATAGATTTACTATCGTAAGATTAAATGAGGTTAATGTGAAAAGTAAAATTAATTTCTTAAATTCGAAAATCTTCTGTCATGAGATCTGGGCATAGTCTATTAACAAAGAAGTCACAGTAACCCAACCAAGGTAAAAACGACATACTAATATTCTGATGGAAATCCACCCAGACTCATTAACACAGATCCGAAAAAGCACACAGCGCTCGACCACGTGATCGTGCCCCCCGTTCCGGGGCAGTTTTAGGTTAAAGAGAAATCTACATCAAAGACGGCTGGAGGGCTGAGAAAATCCCAGCGCTGGCCTTCTCTTCATCAATCACCTCCTTCAATGCCTAGAATAACAACACCTGTCGATACAATATTTAGTTTTCGTGATCACAAGTCCCTAATTTATTTACATCCATAATATATTTACTTTCTCATCTGACAGCGTAATAAATTGCGGGTGGCCGACAAAGTGATTCCATGATTTAGAGCTCAATTCGGGGACCAGAATTGGTTTCCGTCGAGCTAATACATCAGAGGGGGGAATTAAAAGGTGTGCTGGCTGAACGGTGAACCGGATTGCCCGCGTGCTACTGTTACCGGCTCGACTGCACATCACTCACACCACTCGGCCGCCCGGGACAAAGACGGATGAGGGTGTGCGGAAGCCGTAAATTACCGTCCCGATCATTAGATGATAGCAAAGATGAAGCAAGGCTTCCCGGTAAAGTTAGAATAGTGAAATAAATATATAAGGAAGTAGCGTGACCTTGGACTCTTTGCCAGAAAGTGACTCATATAGGGTCGACATTCAAAATCTTAAAGAGTTTAGTTCCAACCCAAATCCAAAACAACTGAACCATCGCCAAGACTTCAGGATTTCTTAAAGGTTACATGCAAGTTCTGATCTATACTGTGCATTGAGAACATAAAAATCAATCCTGATCTGAAGTTTTTATAAGGACAGCAAGGTGAATTACAAATATCAGGTGAAAGTGGCAATCAAATCATGCTGTGAACATTACCCTACGCTGCCCACTTTGTGTTCCAGGACGCTCGCGCCGTTGGCAGCCGGGTCCGTATGACTGATGGTCCTCATAGCTCTCATCATGGCTGTCATTGGCCTCCAGACAGGGTGATAAATTCTGGCCGGTGGTCGGGCGGCTGAGAGCAGGTCGGACTGATCGTTCCCAATCAGTGGCTCAGCGTGGAGCTCCAGTCAGGACAAATGGCCCGACTCGATCTGAACCTCCAGGTCACCCTGTCTAATGAACTTCCCACAAGACAGGAGAGGTCACAGCCTCAGGTGTGAAGGTCATGATCGATGGATCTTATTCTATGACGGGCGAATGGAATGTTGGACAGATTGTCACACTGTGAGACCCGTAGACAATCACAGTCTTCAGGAATGCCAGGACTGGCAGATAATCGTCACACCCCTACTAAGAAATAACACACGAAGAGGAAATTATCTGTGGTGATATAGTCGGGCTTTACTGTAGCTCTGTGTTTAGGGTATGCACTAGCAACGGCAAGATCATGGGATCTATCCAAGGGTCTGCACGTATTTAAAATTCAATGTAAGTCGCTTTAGATAAAAGTGTCTGCCAAATGCATAAATGTAATGGGATTCAGATCTGTGCTTTCCACATGAGCAGCTCCAATGAAACAATGGTGCTTTTAAAGAGATAGTTCACCTGAAAATATATTTTTGCATCTTTTATTCATCCTCATGTCAATGTTGACCTGTATAAAATAGACCTGTTTTAATGCAGAACACGAAAGGAGATATGGTGAAGAATGTTCGTAACAAAACAAACTGAACCCTATTTACATCCATTACATGGATAAAACATCTACTTAACAAAGAGATACACAGGTTCAGAATCACATGAGGGGGAATGCATCATTTATTTTATATAAGTCATAAAATTGTACACACAACTTTACTTCATTATTAAAGTAATAGTTCACCCCCAAAGAAATGCATTCATGTCATATCAAACCTGTATGACTTTTTTGTAGAACACCAAAGAAGATATTTTGCAGAAAACTCTAAACCCTATTGACATGCTTTGTGTGGACTACATGACATTTCTCAAAATATCTTCTTTTGCATTCAACAGAACTAATATTTGTATATAGATTTTACAGTCACATACTATTCCTTTAAATCATAAAACAGTGCTCACAACTTATTTCGCACTTATTTCTCACCATTATTAAAGTGATAGTTTATCATTTATTTGTGTCTTCATTCACTTACTCAGGACATCAAACTTTATGACTTCTTTTTTTCTGCCGAACACAAAATAAGAAATTCTGAAGATTTTTGGTAATTAGCATATATTTGTTTGGATTGTGTTTGTGTCAAAAATTAGTTATTGGGTGCACTGATGTTCGCTTACCAGCATTCTTCAGAATAACTTCTGAGGAAGAAAAAAAGTCATAGGTTTGACATGAGTGAGTAAATAATGAGAGAAGTTTCATTTTTGGGTGAGCTGTCCCTTTAAGTGTCCGGATATTTAGTGTGAAATTAATTTTATTTTATGTCTGGATCATTTAAAGTGCTCTAAAAATATGTCAGCAGAAAAACCCCTCCAAATTTCCATTAGTGTTAGCGCTGCGGTTTTTTAAAGAAGCTTCGCCTTTTTAACAATGTAAGGGCACGCAGCGACTTCAAAGGCATAATAAAATACAAAGCCATTAACCCACTACCTGTCTAAAACAAGAATAAGAAAAGAAAAGAGAGGAAATAAAAGAGGTGGAGCCGAGCTAAAGTGAGAGTCTGGTGTGAAGAGGGCAAACATGCACCAAAGGTGTCTTTGTCGCTGAAATATGTTACAATTAGAATAATGGAGGGTAAGAGAGGTTCACTCGCTAACCCTGTTGTTCTGAGACACTTCTTCACTCACATACACTGAAATCAAGGGCATTGTGTACAGGCGTCAGGCTGTTATGTTCTCCTTGATGGCCCTGCATAGATTCTCATTGAAACTATTATATTCTCATCATACAAACACACAGAAACTACTACAGGGTCAACACGCTAGAATTGCCACCAAAAATAGATTTTCTGAGATTTATCAGATTCCTGCAGGGTTACAGAAAGGACGTATTATCAGTCATTGCAAAAACCTTGTAATGTACTGCAAGCTAAATCTATAGAGTTATCGTTAGCAGTGATTGATAAGTCAAGCATTCTTCAAAATATCTTCTGCTGTGGTTCGCGTAAATTAGAAAGTCGTACAGGTAGAAATGAGAAGAGGGGACTGACTTTTAGGCTTTGTTTGAACTATCACTTTAAGAGATATACTATAATAATTTAATTGTCACTTGACATCATATTGCAACCCATATCTGCTTGCATTACTGACATTAATGTATGCATTTCTATAGTTTTAAAACCATTCTTCAAACAAAAGGAACATTTTGTCATAAATTACTTATTCCCTAACTAGTATGATTGTTGCAAAACACAAGAGAAGATATTTGGCATAATGTTAGCAACTGACAGTTTTGCAGCACCATAAAAAAAAACTAAAAATATATTTTTGATTTGCTAATCTCCACAATCTCTGAGATTCTTCCAAATATCTTTCTTTGTGTACATTAGAACAATCAGGCTGAAGTCAGAAAATAAAAATGATGAGAAAACAATCATTAAAGTTTGAATTAGATAAATTCCGCTATACTTCCAATCTTTGACAAGGTCTTATTCAGTCCATAAAGACATATCATTGTAATATTCTTACAGAATGTTCTTTTTATCGTACAGAATGATTTCATGTATTGAGAAAGCTAATACCTAAAAATTGCTTTAGTTGGGTTCTCACAGGCATGATCACAATAGATGATAGAATGCAAACTGTGATTATCGATCCGGTCATTTAATGTTATAAAAAAAGTATCTATTTCAATAGTTGGAGTTTTTATCTGTTTAAACGTGATTTTTAAACATGTGTCTTTTCTCAGCCACAGTCCTGAAAAACAGAATTCTTGAAACAAGCATGCAATTTCGTTTAAATTCTTCTACCGCTGAGATTAATAATGCTGGCTAGAATTGCGGCGGGCGAGAAGGATGGATGCTGTGAGGGAGGAACGAGGAAGTCTTTATCACTCAAGGCCCGAGTCTCTGTTTACCACGCTGTCATTTCCTTCAAACGCCACATTTCTCACTTCTGATGTACAGCAACGCGGAGAAATATTCAGCCGCGATGATCTCAGCGAAAACGAATTAATATTTCATGCGTGATGGAGCCGTTTTAATATTTCAGGAGCAATTAATAAGGCTGCGTATCACTCGTCCCAGAGAAAATAGCCGCCTTCCAATGTCAGCAGCAGATGAATGAGTGTTCCCGTTTGTTTCCCTAAAAAGCCATCATGTTGCCACCAACATTCGTCCTTGCTGGTTCATGTGTCTTTTTTCTCCCTTAAAACACGCGACTTATTACTCACAAGTCTTCTAAAATGGCAGAGCTGAACTGCAGGGTGATGATTCATGAGATACGATGACATGAATCTGAATGTGGCGCAGTGTATCACACACTGCTTAAAGGGATAGTTCACCTAAAAACAAAAAGGCAACATATATCCACACTTATGTTCAAAATCTCCATGTGTCTCCCACTTGTGTAGAACCCAAAAGATGATATTTAGAGAAAGGTTGTTTTGTGTTCCATATAATACAATTAAACACTCTACCAAATATCTTTTTTCTTTAGAACACAAAAACCTTTTGAGAATTGTTTTGTGTTCCGTACAATGAAGGTCAACATTCTTACAAACATCTTCTTTCTCCGGTACAACGCAAAAATAAGATATTTTGAGAAATTTTGTTTTGTGTTACAAACACTGAAGGTCAATGGAAGTCAACATTCTTCCAAATACCTTCTTTAGTGTTCCGAAGTCGTACAGATTTGGAATGACATGAGGATGCATTTTCATTGTCAGCTGACCTATATTATTCTGTATCTTAACTTAAGCATCACTGTTATTGTTTTCATTTCAACAAACCTTAAGCATTAAACTTCACTGTATAACTCATCAATACAGTTTGTGCTACAGACACGACTACTGTCTTAAATCACCTGCTTTATTGAGAACACTGTGCTATTACTTTCCCAAGCAATCTGACTTACGATTCTTTAGTGGCGGATGATAAAACAGGTGACAAAAAATTCCATCGCCGCACATTGAAGGAGACACCAGAGTCATATCTGGAAATTGTATATCACATAGACCTGAGATCAGGTTCCTTTGAGCTGGGTTTGCAAGCCACCAACAACAACATCTTAACAACTAACAAGCAACCAAATTATTTATCACACAGAACCCGGGATTTGAACATACTTGGTTTTTTTGTATTCATGAATGTGAAATTTAACCCACACATAGTTAAACATGTGATTGTGGTGGGATTGGAAGCGTGTGCAAGCCGTGTGTGTTTGTTTGTGTCCAGGAGGGCGAGGCGTAAAGAAACAAGCTATTCTCTCTGATTCATTACATCTCCCAGCCAGAGCTCATTTTCCACATGGCCCTTGTGTCAAATGGCTTCAAGCCGTTCACCAAGCTCTGGTTTTACCTCTCTATCTCTCCTCCTCATCCTGTATCTTTTAAAAGAATCAAACCTTTGTGAATCAGATACAACAGACCCAAACAAGGAACCCATGAAATTAAAAGGGACGGTGGCTGACAACAGTATGCAACACCACACTATCTTCATTATGACAACACAAAATATTCTTTAACTGCCATCACATATAGAGCCGTGAGCATCCAGAAGAGATGTTTATGCATTCACATGACCTGCTGTTACATAAATATATATTTGCAAACATCACAAACGTTTCCTTAAGTGTTGCTTCTCCAAAAACAACAAAGTGACCTTTAGAAAGGACAGTTTGCTTCAAAGACAAAAGTTTGCTGTTGAATGCACTAAAAGTGCATTTTATGGATTCAGAGGCCTTTAATGGGTATAATTGTATTTGTAATGGTTTTAAGTGAAACCATAATGGTGTCTACTGGTATACGATCAATTCTATTGATGGGATGTTAAATTATGGGAGGTCACAATTTAACTTCGCAATTACGAATGTATCAAGATTTCACAAAACATGACATAAAATAACAAAATATTTATCCCCATTTTCAAAAACATTTGTTATTTTGAAAAAAAAAATACAACATTCAAGGTCTGACCTTATCATTTTTATGTATAATCCACCCGAACACATATCATACATTTTTCTTAATCTAATCCTATTCCTAACTGGTTATAATGGAAACCATTAGAATATTTAATCTGTCTGTATTGGGTTTCAATTGTTTTTAGCAAGGAGGTAAATGCATCAAGGTAAAATGCTGGATCTGTGTTGATACGTTAAAACAGCGTGTCCAATTTGAATATATTCATAGTTCTGACATCATAAAGCTTTCTGAATGACCCCGTGTTTCAGCTTACTTTTATAAATGGTCCCAGGGGAGCTACAGTCATTAAACTGTTAAATTTCATAAAAATAAGAAAAAAACCTGAGTTATAGAAAGACATTAAGAGTGACATTAAACTCACACTGGGTCTCTCATGAGTCTCACTGTGTGGCAAATATCACAGAGAAACGCTTATGAAATACTGCTTTTCTATTCACGTTTTAAATAAACTTTAATCAATTCAAGCTGATCCATTTGCTTGTTTAATACTAAAGGAGAATAATGTAATTCCACACACACACACACACACACACACACACACACACACACACACACACACACACACACACACACACACACACACACACACACACACACACACACACACACACACACACACACACACACACACACACACACACACACATCGAACGAGCTGTTCAGGGACAAATAGGCCAGTCCATTCAGCATTCATCTAGAGACACAAACACTCGTGAGAGTCGCACACTCTCATTAAAGTCGACTTCTTAATCCTCAGCTAAAGAGCCAGTTCTGATGAATTCTCACAGCGTTTCCCCCTCTATCTATTTTTAGCTTTTCCTTTTTACCTTCCTCTCGAGCCATTAAAGCGTTCATCAGCTAACAGTATTTAAAGATATAACTAGCCCTCACTAAACGCACTTCACACCTTTCCTCTTTCCTGTCACATATTCTGAAAAATGCAGGCACGTGCTTCATATTTGCACCTCGGGCCTGGACTAATCAAAAGCTCTCGTCCGGGAAGACTTTCCCAGGCCCGGATCTGATCAAAGGGCACTACAGCTGGAAGCCATACAGCCAGCAAGTGCTTCTGATTGCCATCTGATTGCTCCGCTTCATGGATTATTCTTCATCCAGACACAGAGAGAAAGAGAACGCTCTTACCTGGCAGCTTTACCTTCATCTCACATTCAGCCTCTTATTACTGCCAAAGCTACCGGTAACCCTACAGGATCTGAGACGGACCGCACGCACGATCGTTAAAATATGGACGGAAACAGAGCGTATGCTTTCACCATTCAACTAATGCGGCATCTATTAATGTTAGTTAACATTCATATCTGCATTTTACTCATTTTAAAAATCAAAAGGTGTCATTGTAAGCATTAGTCAATGCACCATGAACTAACATGAGTAACTGTATTGCTGTGGAATAACTCAATTTTTCATTGTTATGTAATGTAAGGTTATGCATTTACAAACATTAAACAGCATCTTATTGTAAAGTGTTATCAGAGGAATACAAATCCTGCTTATAAACATTGGCGATCATGCACTTTAAAATGTGCCTGTTGCTATGGGGTCTAAAATGTCCCAAAGGTACCTATTTAGTAATACTAACAAATCATATAGTGTTTCTTTTTTATTAATAAAAACATTACATTTATAAAACCATTTATAAGCTATAGACTGTAAACTCCTAACATTTACATGGACATATTTAAAAAATAATAAAAAAACACACAAAATCCTTGCAATGGCTTTGTGCTTTCTTACATTAAGAAGTCAAGTTCGTGTCAACGTGTAAAAGAAAACTGAAAATATCTTAGCAGAATGACATAAATCATATCTAGACTTGTTTAACTATGTAAATGACTCTCAGATAGCTTCATTAATATTACGTCCGTGCCAGACTAATGCAGTGCACAGGCCGCGAGAGATGAGCCTCGGCTTTGTAAATACTGCATCACTTCTCCTCTCTTGTTCTGTCTGTCTGCTGAATACTAACACAGCCCTGGGTCTGTTTGCCTAGCAATGACGGAAACAGCAACATATTGGTGAGTTCCAGCAGTCAGGTGTGTGTTCGTGTGTGTGTGTGTGTGTGTGTGTGTGTGTGTGTGTGTGTGTGTGTGTGTGTGTGTGTGTGTGTGTGTGTGTGTGTGTGTGTGTGTGTGTGTGTGTGTGTGCTGAAGGAGGCAGAGGGGTTTGATATTTACATTCCGGATATATCAGCACTTTCAAACACACAGAGCTGGCCTTTAAAGCCCAGACACGGATTTACAGAATAAAAGAAGAGACGAAATGAAGGATAATGGTGGCAGAGATGGATAAAAGAGGGATTATTAAATACCCAAAATAAACAAATTAGCAGTCCGTTAAACAATTCAATGGACTGAATAACAAAATATTGGCTTTGATACAACATTTGCCTTTAAATCGATAATAAATTAATACCTTTGGCAACAATTACCGTTAAGTGATTGAATCAAGACGGGGCTGTCGATAGCTTTGCTTATTCCTGCAAAGTCAGCATATAGAGTTAAACCTTGAAAATCGCTTGACGAAGAGTTTTGAAGTCCAGTGTTGATGGGATTTCTATTATACCAGGGGCTTAATATTAATTTTACTTTATTGAATTCCTGAAAGTGCATTTTTACAGTTGCCCTAAACAGACAAACTGCTCTATAAAAGTAATCTGTAAAAAATGTTTTTCAGTAAAAGAAGCAAAAATGTTATAGCTTAATCCCGAGTCAGCCACCGTAGGACATCGAAAGGAAGTTGTTGGACAACACAAGATGCAACCAGATTTCCCAAGCTAGACAACTCCACATCAATTCGAGAAACAATGACATCAGAGTGTATTTCCAAACTGAACTCTTGAGAATATTTTAAAGCCTGAACATTTGTATGCAAAGTATTATTCGAAGCGAATTGCAAAAAAGCGTGCGATTATTGAAAAAGAAATTGTCCAATAAACCTTACTGGACTGGCACAAAAGTAAATAAACTAAACTCGTGTAAAAATGCAGCATTATTGGAAAAAAGTCCCTTAACCATAACACTTTTGGGACTGGCGATCAAGCATTTGCACTAGTTTTGAAATAACATACATTGTAAATTAGTTATAAAAGAAACTGTATTAAATAAAATTGTAAAAAATTATACAAAATCGTCACCCTGTGAAATATTTTAATCTTTTCTTCAAGTTAAAGAGCAACATTATTGTAACTCTGTCGAAAGGTGATACTGTAGGTACAAGCGACTCTAATGATCGAACGCTGCCCACAGTTTGACCCTCATGGTCTTTCTGCATCTGTTACTCGCCTCCACAAAAACAAACACACACACACACACACACACACACACACACACACACACACACACACACACACACACACACACACACACACACACACACACACACACACACACACACACACACACACACACACACACACACACACACACACACACACACATAAAGCAGCACCTCGGAACTAAGCGCAGATGAAATGTGCCTCTGGGTCAGGGTTCTACAATGGGAGGATAACTCAAACGGCACTATGTCATAATCCATAACATGAATGTTATTGGCTATGCAGTAAATCGCAGAAGAGCAGCGCGGCTTCTGCAGATGATGTGTTGCAGCGTTTGTGCGTGATGGACTCTACATGAAGCACTACCAGCTCATTCTATTAAAACAGATCTCATAATGGATCTCAAGTTGCTTGATGTGGCAAACTTAAACAGATCAGAACATTCAAAGCACTGATCAAATCCAGTTATGGACCAATATTAAACCATTTCCCCTTCCCTCTGTTCCTTTCACCTACAGTATCTCTAGCAGTTTCTCTTTCAGTTATTGTTGCTTATGTAAAATCATAAAACATTCATACGGGTGTGCTTCAAACACTTTTGCTTAGAATCTTTCTGCTGCCATTTGATTCATATTTTGTAAAGATTGAGTGAACAAACACTATACAAGGGTCTTTTATTTGGAAAGAATTATGTCTGCTGAGAAACTAGCAAAGCGTAGACAGAGAAGCCGTGAAAAATATACTTTTACTCACTATAAAACGATGAAAAATACAAATAAATATGTTCATGGTCTTCGTTTTGCCTGAATTAGTCTTGGTCCAGAAATAAGAAGAAAAATAAAGAGAAACTTTCCCTGAATATTAGCCAAACATGGCATAACAAAACACAGCGTGACAGAACAACCACGGCTGTATGAGAGCACTTCTATATAGTCTAAGAACCAGCATTCTTTATCTTTCTCATTTTTTAATTCTGTTTATTTCTTCGGCGAAAAGCGACGTGTATTGGATATATTAGCATGTTTATTCATGGCCAGCTCCGGTCTTGTTAGCTCATTCAGTTGTACCGGGGTCCGACACATCCCCCTGGCCATAATTGCACGGTATAACATGAGGGAAAAAACAGGGACATTACGAATTTCTCCCTCCGTCTCTATCTATCCCATCAATGCGCCTGTCATGGTGTAATTAGCGGTCTAACGGATGAAAAATACCCCTGTCAAAATAACTCCAATAATGACAAAAGTAAACGCAGCTCCCCATTCACTGCTGCAGAGTCTCAAAGTACAAAAGCTGTCAGAGATGGAAGTTCATTGATGTCACAAAATAAGGAAAGAAGAAAGAAAACAATGGATTTGCTTTTGGGACGAAGCTCTATTTAGAATTAGTTTGCTTGTCTCCAGCTAATGGGAGATTTAGAGGTTTAGAGAAGCACTCGTGAGTCGACAAGCAGATAAGACTTACTTTATCTAGATATCTAAATTCAGTAAGACTTACTTTAATTAGAAATTAAAAATAGTTTATCTATCTTGTTTACTTATGTACTGAATTTTTTGTGAATCATATGATGGCTAAGCTTAATGACATTAAAAATACATTTAAAGAGAGATTATCACACCAGCAAAAGTGTTGGTTCTGTCTCCAAGACGGGATGTGGGAGTCATACCGGACTAGTTATGTGATCTTTTATTATGGGCCATCCTCAAGTGTCCCTTTCATTGTCTCCCATCTGAAGTATTTCCATGATCTCATTGGAAAGTCATTCCAATGTGAATATCAATGTGAATGTTCATCCTTGTTCTACAGGTGAAATTAACCGAATGGTTTACATCACAGACGTATACACACACAGACACACATTCCCCCACAGGAAGTACTTTGTCTGACTGATTAGGTGTTAATAGCAAACATGAGGGTCGACCTGCTGTGCTCTGCACAACATCTGGAGCGGGTCAACATCTGTGTCGAGGTTGCTAACACTACTAAACAAAAGCTGCCAGCTCTTAGGACTGAGCTAATAGAGAATTATGTAAAGATAATGATGATAATGATGATGCTCTCCTGTAAAATACACTTAAAAACTGTGTAAACTGTCAATTTCTTCCTCTGAGTGACTTTTTTTTTCTAAATAACCAACACCATAACATTTACTATATTACACCATATAAGATATAATATACTGTACCATAAATAACTAGTATACCTACCATATCCTATAACATTCCAATATCATACATCATACTATATCGTTTTCTATAATTTTATATACAATACAATACACAATACCATTTACTAAAACTCTATTATAATAAACAACATAATTAAAATTAAATAAATAATATACTACACCTTACACTTTAACTTTACTATACAAGAACATACATTCTACATTTGTCCTATACTACATTATACACTGTATTACATATCAATCACTATAACTTTACTATAGTATACAGTATAATATAACATCTGATATTACTTCACTATACTAATGTATATTATATGTATAATATATAAAATCATATACTATACCATAAATTAGAACTTTACTATACTATACTAACATACTTTAAACACCATACAGTCTGAAATTCTAAGACTTAACTATCCTATAACAATGCCACCGACTCGACTCGACTCGTCACTACTCTGCACTTGTATACTGAAGTCAACTGTAGATTAGTGTAGTCTACTCTACAGTATATCATACACTTAAACTATACTATTTTCTATATATTTCGCTGTTCTACCCTTAACAGATTCAATCAGAATAAGTGATCAATTCATTTAAAGAAATCTCTCTCCTATTTTATTTCATATTCAGGCTCAATTAAGATATGCAAGTGCAGGGAATTGTGAAAGCATTTACCAACTGATGGCTTTTAACAATCGGAAAGTACAACGGAGCACGCATATCAAATTTAATCTGCGTTTTCTAAAGAGCTCGGCTGGGACTGCGAGCCAGTCATTCAGCGGTGGCATCTGAGGATGAAATTACCTTACGTGGGTTGTCCTTTACATTAAAACTCATTAATGGCAGCACTTCTGACAACACAAAGGCTTGGAAATTACCAGGCGTTTTGAATACGCATAGGTTGGCGTGGAGCAACTGCGTCGCTATAGCAAACCTGTGTTATGGAGTCAATGCCTTTCTGTCAAGAGGCTTCTTATGGAAAATACATTTCAGGGTGTGGAACTGAAGAGAAGATGCCTGGCGGTTCCTGGAAGATGATATCGATTTTGTTTCAAGGCTTCTGATACTGTGCTTAGCTGTAAAGTAGCTTCTCTCGGTACATTAATCATTCAGAGATGCTTGCTTTGTTTACGGTCCAAATCTAGCACGTTTCTGTGAGAGGCGTTTCAATTTAGAGGCTGTAGAGATAATGGTGCCTTATTGTCAAAATACGGCTGCTTCCGTACTTGAAATCGCTATGCATAATGTATCTCAGAGCAGCGCCTGTATGGACCTGATTTTACCATTGCTCAAAGCTGCGCTATTTACGCATCAAATAAATTAGATTCTGCCAGTTTGTGGGTATATTTAATGGCATATTATGTGGCTAATATTGATGTTAAGATTATTGCACAATTCCTCACCGTGACAGCCTTGCGCAAAAAAAGTATAATCTATAAAAGTAAATGGCATCATTTTGTAGACATATAGTGACTTTAAGTATGGTTATTGATGCAGACGCCAGACTCAGATTCAAATCATTCTGCTACAGTAAAGCAAAACATTAAGCCGATTCATACATCCTGCTGTCCAATGCTCTGTTTTATTTCGTTCCAAGTCTGAGTTTCAAGATTTAAAATCATGCTTTTGCTGAAGAAATCATGCTGTTTGTCCTGGATGATTTAAAACCTGTATGTGACTCTCTTTTCTGTGAAACATAAAATAAGATATTTTGAGAATTGTCCATAGGAACACATGTAATTTGGATTACAACATTCTTCAAAATATCTTCTTTTGTGTTCTGCTGAAGAAAGTCATATAGGTTTGGAGAGAAGCAAGGGTGTATTAATAATGAAATCATTTTCATTCTCGTCTGAAATATTTCCATCCATTATGCATCTAAATGCTACATGAATCTGGTAAATTCTGCACAAAATGCATGCAAACCCTGACATATGTGACTGGGTAACACAAGTAACTCGTGTAAATGTAAACTAACCTCATATAAGTGTATTCTGCCCGTGCAAAATTTGGTCCAATGGGTGCTTAGTGTTCTCCAAAGCACCGAGAAGTCATAAGACTGTGTTGTTAAGGGTTTTGTTTGATCAAGCTTAATTTCCAGGGCTCTTCAGGGAGCAATAAATAAAACTGATAATGGAGTTGGATGCAGAAACAACGACTGGGCAAGGCGAGAATGATGGGTAACCCGAGGGTAGGAGTAGCTTCGCCTGGCCGCGAACAGACTAAAGCCACTCAAGACGGCGAGACGCTCTCGGAGTGAGGATCATCTGCCGAGTTCATTAAATCTGCCTGGAGGACAGGACCACAATCATCTGTGTGTCAACAACAGCTTGCACACAAGGCGAGATACTGTAGGTGTTCAGACCCCTACAGTTCATGCCTGATAGCATAAATACATACCCGATAGAAAACTCAAGATGGTTTTTCTCTCTGTCAACCCAAAGAAGATATTTTGCAGTCACAAAAATTGTTGTACATTCTTAAAAATATCCTCATTTTTGTTTTGAAGAAGAATGAATGTCATAGAGATTTGAAATGACATGGTGGTGAATAAACATTGACATCATTTTCATTTTTCGATCAGCCCTTCAAAAAGCGAAAAACCTCACATCAAAATCACAAAAAGGCTCACGTCATTCTGGCAAGAGGACACGCTGACTCTATATAAAAAAGTCTAAGTGACAGGTGTATTGATTTGTGCTTATGCATCAGCATTAGGAAAATAAGTCCCACAGATCTAGATATACCACAAGTATCTTTACCTCCATGCCAATTTAATACTTAAATGAAAAGTATATAACAATATTGCTTGTGCTACAGTAAAGGTAAAAGCAAACACAGACTGGATTCAGTACCCGAGGGGGCTATATGACTGACAGATGGCTTTCGAACAAATGTGTTTGAAATGGACTCTTGGTGTAAATGTCAGTCTAAGTAAGTTATTAATATAAACACAGTTTGTCTTAAGTAAATGTAAATGTATCAGGGCGCATCAAGGGCCTTTGGCTAACTACACACTCTCTGTTTGAAATCAAATTTTAAAAAATGAGAAGAAATTGAAGTGATTTATCCCGCAGGAGTCAAGTATGACAAATGACTTGTTTTGTAAGTCGTCTGCTAAATGAATCGTGTAATTGTAAACAACAATATTGACAAAAACACAACTACTCATTGCTCACTTTAATTTCATTTTGACACTGTTTTTATAATCATCCCAGATATATTTCTTCTCACTTATCAATTGTTATTTCATTGTTTTTCATTTAAGTTAGCTTGTTTTTGTATCTTAGTGATACTTCAGCCATGAATATAAACTCTGTTTACACAATCATTTACACATGCTATCACATGCTTTCGTCATTTTGAACCTGTGTGACTAAAAGAAGGTAAAAGAAGGTAGTTTGAAGAATGTTGGGCACTGGCACCAATACACCTTCATTGTGTTATTTTCATAGGTAAAAGTAAATGGGTGCCACTGTGATTGTTTAAAATCTTTTCATTTGCATCGTTCAGCATTAAAAAGTCATATGACAAGATCCAAAAGTGAAATGACAAGATGATGTGAAATGATGACAGAATTTCCATTTTTGGGTGAGCTATCACTTTAAGTTTTTTAAATTGAATTACTGAAAATATGCCAAAAATATGTGCAATTCATCACATATATTAATGTTGGCCCAGCAAAAAACAATCCAAAAAAATAATTAAAAGACATTACTGTTACTGTTGTAGAAGGCAGAAACAATACATATTATTTAATTAAATGATAGGAAAGCCTTTAAAATGTGCTTACGTTTATGGAAATATATTTAGGAAAATATTGTATTGTATAATTGGCCTACAATGCGCAGCAATCCATTTTTCAATCCAATTTGACAATTACAAAACAATTTTCCATTACATGGCAAGGAGTAGATGACTATTTATGTTCTTTATTACCCCAGTATTTTACATTAAGTCAACATTCATATTCACAAGAATACTTATTTATTCATTATTGGTATTGAGAATACATCTGAATATCTGACAATAATGAATCGTCTTCCAGGGTAATGTGGAACTGTTCTGTATTTATGAATGATCCGAACCTCATTTTGGCATCATGTTCTCTTCTCTCCACCAGGTTACTGATTAAAACATACTTCATGATCAAGTACTAATTGCCTGTACTTGTGGCACACTCGCAGCATTGCCACCCATCCCTGACTAAAAATAGCATTCTCTCTCCAATCCTCTGCACAACTTTATCCTTGCAATATCCAGAAACTGCTCAGGCAAATATGCATCAACTGCGGAACTGTCACAGATGTCCCGAGACCAGCCCTGTCGAACCCCTGACTTTATGAATTTATGTCGTCATGGCCCACGGAAAACCTCTGGTTCTGACCTGCAGAGGCGGATGAGAACAACCAAAAGCTTTTCACATGAGCATTAGTGTTCTTTGCTCATGTGTGTGTTTGTATGTGAGTTTGGCATCAACTTTACTCATGTTGATCTTGACACTGACATTTAGCTACAGTGCAAATTCTCGTTCGAGATGTCTACTACAAGCCCAAAGTGTTGACAGGAGGCTGACAGAAACCGTAAGAGTGTGGGAAGCTTTTGACATGGGAAGAAACATGGATCTGCGAATGGATCTAGGTTTAGTTTCCCCCGAACACGCTACAACCTTTGACAGCCAATTGATGCTGTATTTTTGCAAAAACTTTCTTGACAAAATCTGTCTGTTCTGCATTCTTCCTATCCTCCCAGGCTGAAGGTTAATGAAAGGTCAATGAATAAAGTAAATCGACACGCAAATGTGTGGGAAATAATATCATATATCATCCCACAGGATGTATTCAAAAGAAAAGAAAGAGTTAAACATCGAGGCGTTTTTGATGTGAGAACATCCACATTTTCACAAAGGATATGACTTCTGACACTTCTCTTAGCACGCCCAATTCAAAAGCGTCTTAAACTCAGTTCATGAAGCACTCACTTAAAGTCTACATAACGCTATAACCTTTATGTACTCTACAAAAGAAAAGTGAAGGTGCACTGCAGCTAGTTCATGTATTAATGCATCACATTCAGGACACAAGCATTGTTCTTTCACTTCAGCACGCCGGCAGCACATCCAAACCGTGGATGTTGGAAACAAAAAGATCACAGAAGCACATTTGTTGTCAGATGCATCGGTAAAAGGGGCCGCCCGTCATGCCGCCAAACAACAAAAACCCAACGTGGCGAGAAGGGAGAGCATTTAAATAAATAAAAATAAAGATCATTGGTCGCCGCAGGCCTGGTTGCGCAGTTAAAGATTAATGTTATTCTTCCGCAAATATTGCTTAGAGGGACAACACAAGTCACTTTCTCAGCAGCAAAGCATCCATTAAAGAAAAAGCCAGGAGAGACCCTAAGGCGAGCCCTCTGGAGGTGATGTGGACAACTCTAGATGAAAGACCGGCTGTCGATCACAGGAAGGTGCTGTGTGTATTGGTGGCAGCAGAACAAGATGGCCGTCAGAAGACAGGGATCTCTTTCGTCGCGTGTGTGAGTGTACTTGCTCACCTGAGTAGGCCCAGTAGGATTCTTCGGCTGCTCTGCGGTGCCTGTCACCGACCGGCCAGTCATGATGGTCTGCATTCCTCCCCTCGACCAACGCTGAAACAGAAACAGAGAACACAATTTACTATATAAATCATGCAACAAAGCTGTGCTGTGAGTGTGTAACAATAATCACGATTCTTTTGCTAAGTGTTTATTATATTAATTATGATAGCAGGATTATAATGCCCAGCGGTTTAATCGCAATAGTCAAGATAAAGCGAGAACCCAATAATCACAATTATTTCATCTACATTTTGTTCTCGTAAAATAATAATAACAGGTTAAACAGTTATGACGCTTATTTAATCAACATTTTTTTTCTCATAACAATCATGATAACAGGTGAAACAATAATCATTATTTTTACATCGATGGTTTTTGTTCTCTTAATAATCATGATAAATGTAAAACTATATTCAAGATTATGTAGCGCTATGTTGATGATGAAAGTGGGTAACTTAAAACCACAGATACTTAGCTCTATGTTTATGTCGTGATGGTCATGATAGCAGGTGAAACAATAATCATGATCATTTAGACTGACATTTTAATCACAACTGTTAATCATGATGGTTTCGAAATTTTGTCAATATATTTAATATACTATGCGACAATTTTTGACCTTGTCCTGCTATTAACACATTAGTATTGTGATAGTTATGCTTAATTATTCGTTGGAGGCTGAAATCTCACTCTGCCACCCCACTCTGAAATTTCTTATATCAGCCTTGGAATTTCCTTCAGGCCAACAACAAGATAAATCCCTCATAAACACAAAAACACAGACAGACGGGTCAAACTACTGCTCACCCCAGGCAAACACACAAATTATACGATACGACCTCACACACACTAACAGAAATGCACCAGCCTTCCATCTCCGGCTGAACCAAGTCATTAAGCCCTGTATAAACCAATCTGGCTCAAAAAACCCTCCTCCATTAGAGAGAAAAACAGTCCCCCACACAGCGGTATTTACAGCCTGTCTGCTCTGGGATCAGTTTCCCCGTCCCTCATTAAACATGTATGAGGGGCTAAATAAATAAACAAGGCCTGATTGGCCGGTGAGCGAAAGGCTAAAGCGCTAAGTGCCGAGGATGTGGACAGGACTCTGGCAGTCAGAGACGGTGAGCCGTTCTACCGCTCTGTCAGAAAACACTGCGACCAGCTGCGCCACGCCACTAGGCCGAACTAATCTAGACTCAACCCAACAGGATATCTAGACCCCTTCACCTACTTCCTTGAGGCTCTAGGGCTCACATTAGCTGTGAAATTACAACACGCCGTGATTGGCGAGCTTAGATTAGTTTAGAACCCCAAAACCTCCCGTTCACAGAGAGCTGGCCGCATTGAACGAGAATTTGTTCCGACTTGCAGTGAGGGCTGGAGGGATTTAGGAGAATGGCACATATCCCAGCACCCCGTGGCCCCGGTTTGAGTTTATCCGAGGCGATATCGGCCCTCTCAGCTGCCGGCTGGAGCTTGTCTGGGATGCACTGGAAGGTGAAGAGACGGCGTTAGATCAGCCTCGCAGCTACCATCCACGCCTTAACTTGCAAACCTAGTGTGGCAGGACTCAGAGGTGACTGCCATGGCAGATCTAGACTGACCCACAAAAAAAGAGTGGAAGTATGGACAGGGGTGGAAGCATACATCCACGCGAAGATGCCAACTAGTAAAAGACCCTGTTTTTCGGCGAGCCTGCCGATGTGCTGACCACACTACGGTAACAAGGACAAATTGCCTAAAAGCCATCACTCAGGACATAATGTAATTTACAAGGCCCCTCTCTCTCGCCGAGCAAGCCGGGTAAGTACATTCTGATATGAACAATGGGTGACTTTTTGTTTCAATGACAAACTGCCTTCTGCTCCTCGCTGCTCTAATTCTTGAGGATAGCAGCTCGGGCATGGCGGTGAATGCCAATGAAAGGGTATGCAATGGCTTCTCTATGAATTACATTATTGATTGCCGATACTCTTTGAACAGAAAATGTAATTATGCGATGCGGCACGCCGGGCTGAGTCGCTATCTTCCCGATATGTCACTCACGCTCTCTTTCGCTTTCCCTCAATCACTCTCCTTCCCTTTCTCTCGGATCATCCATCATCGAAACTCGCCGTCTAGCTCTGAGACTCCGCCACTCACTTCCTGAGAGTGTCTCTGTATGGCGGGATTCAACTTCTACACTTTAGGAGCCGTGTCAACATCCCCGCCTCTTCCAGAAGCTTCAGGTACTTTATCTTTAACAGCTAGTTTATAATGGCATCAGTGACCGCACCCCGACCAATCCAGGCTCAGCATTCTACCATAGAGCATCACTGCATTCAATCTTAGAAAGACCACTATGGTGTATGCTGCCAGAACACTGTGTGACATAAGAAGTCTGAAACCTGACCTGCCAGGAAGACCTTCAAGGAATACATTCAACTGCTTCGAAACCAAACAAGACCAAACAAAAAACAAAACATAACAAAACAAAAAGATCGAAACAAGAAATACACAGCAAAAGCAAGGCAATGCAAAACAAAAAACTTATCAAATAAAAAACATAACGTCAACAAGAATAAAAAAGAAATATTTAATAATTTACTCCATGCATCTCTTTGTCAATAGGAGGAGGTCGTCAGATATCAACATTTAAAGACATTTTCCACTGACCAACTGTGTCCCAACAGTACACCTCAGAAACATACACACACACACACGCAAGTGCACGCCCACACACACGCACGTGCACGCCCGCACGCACGCACGCACACACACACACACACACACACACACACACACACACACACACTCACACAGATATGAAGTCACAGAGAAGAAAGAGAACACGTCCAGTGAAGTGCACACACAGTCGGGTATGACACAGCTAGTCACACACACATTTTGATTGCTTCATTTCTGTGGTATATGGGGCAAGCTAAAAACAAAAATGAGTTTGACACCCACTGCCCCCGTGTTAGCTTCTGAGATGGAGACAACTCCATCTCCTGCCCTCCTTTAGGAAAGGCTGAGAGATATTGAGAGTGACCTAAAACGACCATCCACCGCTGGAACAACTTCTCACACCCATATACTAAACACACACGCACGCACGCACGCACACACACACACACACACACACACACACACACACACACACACACACACACACACACTCATCACACATCACACCAAGCACGGATGTCAAAACACACACACACACACATCCCACTGAGCCACACACATCCCACTGAGCCACACACAACCCACTGTCCTCCAGACCCTGTCCAAATCAATCAGCATCAATTCAGTCCAATATGCACAAAGAGCTTTTGAACACACACACGGACTGACGTGGCACACCCAACATCAAGCACACTAAAAGAACCTCATATTGTTCAAAAACACTGGCTTTAAGCACATTCTTTAAAATACGAATACAATGGCGAGCGGATGCCAGCATACACTCTTGCCTTTTGTGATCCAATCTTCGGCGCCAGGGGTTCCATCTCGTCCGGCTCTTCTAAATGAATTCTGACGTAATTGATTTACATGCCTCTATTAAAGCCGCAGAGCTTTATGAGGAAGATATTGGGAGTTGACGTTTCTGTCAGGCCGTCTCCGTAGAAACGACGACAGAACTAGGAGAGTTATGAGGGCTTTGGTTTCAGACGTGGATTCCCGAACTCTCAATAAGACAAGTCTCAGAGGAGCCATGCGACGTCGTATCAAATGCCGCCCGGAGACTGCTTTTGCAAGGGACAGACCAATCTTCATATGTCAAAACACAAAGTAGATTTTAAATGCAAACCGGAAACTTGTGCGGCTGACTTTGAGCTGATAAATATTCAGATGTGAGAGCTTCAAGGAGAGCATGTATAACTGTGTCGAATAGATCATCAAAGGGTTAGTCTGTGTTTAAATCTCATTTAAGATCAAAACTCTTATGTCATGAAACACCGGAGGCCAATGGAAGAAATACACATTAAGCCAAAATAGGGCTGGGTGATATAGCTGAAAAATGTATCAATAGAATGATGTTTCATATTGATTGGTATCAATATTATTGACTTTTTTTTAAAGTAGAGAAGTAGAAAAGCTTATATTTTTACACTTTTTAAATAGATGCATATTATTAGGACAAACAGCAATAAAAAGCCTATTTTACTTGCTTTGCCAGTAACATATTTTCATATTAAAGAGCGCTGTTGTGTTGCAAATATTAAGGTGTAAACATGCGTGTTGTCTTTTATTTTAATATGCATTTTTATTATAACTCTTTATTTATATTTTCAGAAGTTCTGTAAATGTTTGTAATGTGTCACTCAAGTATATTTTTAACAGAAATGTTGCTCTTAATATTAACGTAACTGTTACTACTCACTAGAGTGCAACAACTACTACAATCATAGGATTAAAGTAGACAGATTGCAACAAACGTGCTCATATCATCTTCTTTTGTTCAAAGTAAGACTTTCATTCAGCTTTATATTCATTCAAACTTCGAACAAAAAAAGGTTTGATGTAGCACTAATTAAAAAACCATGGACTTATTTGGTAAAATATCTTTTTGGCAATACTGGATAAACAAATGTGCACATTTATTAGTTATTATGGTAAAGTCACATCAGAGAGTGCCTGTTTATTACAGGAATATCAGGAGAAAAAGTATTTTTTTAAATTATATTTCCAGCAGTAGACAATGTTCATCTGGAAATAAAATAAAGCATATGTAGGCATATTGAAATCTGATATAGCAGTTAACTTTTTTTAAGTAATATGACAAAAATATTTAAAACTTTAATTAAGTCGAAATGTAAACCCCAGTTGTAGGCTCAGAATCAAGCGGATTGCAGAGCACAGGTGGTCAGATTAATGAATACTAAAGCATTAAAATGAAGGGGATATTTTCAAAAAGTTATATTATCAATTGCCCCCTGCGATAAGAGGCTGCAGAGCGATGACGAAGCCAAACATGAGAGCAACGCAAAGGAACAGTTTAGATTGATCTTATTGGTTGTTTGCTTTTCAATCGTAGCACGCTAAAGTATTAAACCGATTGATGGGCTATCTTAGATCTGTGGGTGCACAGATTTTAAAGAATTTATTGAGAGTAATATCAAACTTTTTATATTGATATTGAGACTTTCTAATGACAATAAATAATGATACCTTAAGCCAAATACTGATACAAGAGACAAATATTTAGAAGTATACGAGTGACTAATCTTCTTCAGAATAACAGCCAAACCGCATCACCTGCGCAAGTTTAAATATTTCAACTTGAACAAACTATTTACATGTTAAGCTTTTAGTTTTGAGAATATGGATGCGTCAAGAAACTCCCCATTGTGCGAAAAAACCCTTTTCCGGATGTAATAAATAACGCAGGCCTCGATTCACATTTGTGTAAACACAGCATATACTTTGACAATCAAGCTTTACTTCCATTTGTCAACAAATATCATGCTATTACCATTGTACATGTGTAGAAAAAAATCCTACGGAATAAAATATAGCTAGTCAAAAATAGAAGTGTTCCCATGTATATAACATGCACAAGGTGGTAATGACAGATGCAACATGGTAATGAGTGATTATTTCCTTATTGTTTTGCCTGAGGATAAATTGAGCACATATGTCACATGTTCTATACTTCTGAATCTCACACTGGCTCATTGGAATGCACATCAGACATTGGCGTCCATGCACTTAACCTTGATTCTGCTTTTGTCTTTTTGGACAGGAAGGGTCAGCGTGTGTATGTGTGCCCTAATGGATTTATTAATATTCTTCTCTGCTCTCTCTCCTTGAAGGGCGTTCACCCTGTGGGCACATCCAGGACATGTCTGTACTAACGTACCATGGGAAGATGCACATGCTTTCACACACACGGAGGAACATCTGCCACCTACATCTGCAATCTGCCCGGAGATGAGAGAGGGCAGCAGATACAGGAAGAACACGGTGAAGGACAGAAAGAAATACAGAACTGGAGGAAGGAGATCATTTATAGTTTACCTTAAAGGAAAAGTACATAAAAAAATCGTCCTTTTTATTCTATTTATTCACTTTTGAATGTATACAGATCTAAGAAAAAAGAATTTAAGCATAAAACAGTGTAAAACTTCTTTAAATGTTTTTTTGTTAGTAAATAAAACGTTTTCGGTTTAATTTAGTTGCATTTTGTTTGTTTTTCTGAGCATAATATTAATATCATACATATGCACAATAAATTTAATATATCCCCTTATATTTAAATATAATTTAAATCATGCAACTTTGAATAATTATGATTTTACAAAAATGTATAAATTATATTTTCAAAAACTTGTGGAAAGCATAAAGTAGACACTTTACTTACATTTAATGTGCTTTTCTACTCACAAAACTCCCATTGTAAATTATATGAATTCAGACATCGTAACGTCTTTGATCCACACAGGACTCTTTCTTGTATGGAACACAAAAGAAGGTATTTTGAGAAATGTGGTTTTGTGTCCATAGAATGGGCGCTCATTCTTCAACATATCTTCTTTTGTGTTTGTAGAAGTAATAAAAGTCGTACAGTTTTAAATAATATCAGGAAGTATAAATGTAGCAGGTCAAAGCAAGCACAAAGACCTTTGGTACAGTAGTTGCCCTGTCCTTGAAAACAATGGCTTCCATTTTAATTCTAATGATTGGATTATACCACAGAGGACCTTTCTGAGACCCTTTTGTCTCCAAGGGACAGGACAATGTTTCCAGCTTCCTAGCAGACCCAAAAAGGCCTATTCTGAGAAAATGAGGCCAGACTGGGCATTGGTTCAGGTACCAGGCACTACCCCATCGAAACATAGTATAGCTGTGCTTCTTTGTTCAAAAGGACTTTGTAATAGAGGAACAGGTCTTTAATTTCTCTCAAAGCATCTTGAAGGTCAAAGCATTCGAGAAGAATTGTCTTTAACAGATGACACTTAGAGAGACCAACAGCGGACAACTGCTACCACGGTTCAATTCCCCCAGCACACACACGCTGGATTTTAACGTCAGTGTCCGGTGAGGGTGTAAGCGTGTGTTTGCTGTGATTAAAAACAGCTCACACTGTGATTCCAACAACACAAAAGCTTTTAGGTCTTGAGACATGGGCCTTAACAGTGTATTATGTGGACATGTGAGCAGCTATCTTGATGCCTTCAAGGACAAGACATGAGGTCTCTTGTTTATGGAGCGCAGAGTCCAAGAGAGAGAGACAGATAGAGGGAGGGAAATCGAGGGAAACGGACTGTTATTAAATCGGAAGGCGCCTAAGCAGCTGACAAGCAGTGTGTGACTATGTGTGTGTGTCAAATAGGGAATGAGGGGATGAGAAAGAGAGAGCCCGAGAGCGAGAGAGAGAGAGCGAGAGAGAGCGAGAGAGAGAGAGAGAGAGCGAGAGAGAGCGAGAGAGAGAGAGAGAGAGAGAGAGAGAGAGAGAGAGAGAGAGAGAGAGAGAGAGAGAGAGAGAGAAATGGTGCTGGCAGCGCCAGGCGACACTGTTAGACATAATAATATAATTTGAAGTAATGATGGTTGCCCTTTAAGATAGTCCACTGAGAGAAATAGAGAGATATGAACTGGTCTCTAAAGCAGCGTCTGGCTACCACGACAGCAGAAGCCATTTATAATGAAAGAGAACAGAGTACTGTCACTCCCTGACCAATTACCCAGGAAACAAATACACATATGAATGTTTGACCAATGCGTATCCATTCTTTACATGTTTCATGTGGGCTTCTGCATTCATGTGACAGTAACAAGCAAGTACAAAGAAAACTACCAAAGAGAGAATTTACATTCATCATAATAGTGAACTTGTAACTATGTGCCACTGAAATACATTTTGCTGTTCGGAATTTTTTAAGACCCACTGTGGTGAAAATCTAATTTTAATGTTTTAAAAACATTAATAAAAATAATGAAAAGTTTTAAGGTCGGACCACATTTTAATGTATAATTTCATACCATTGCCATCTTCTCCATAAATCTGAAGTTTAATGAAACTACACTTGATTAATGACATCATAAACCCATCGCATCAACTTAGATGGAGTTTAAGTTTTGGATAGGCAAAGATGAAGCAAAGATCTCAAAGCTCTCAGATTCACTTTCACTTTCAGCAGCATCTGGAACTAAAGTGAGATTGAGTAGAGGCGGAGATCATTTGTATATTCATTTATCAGCGTCACTAAATGAAGCAAAGATTTTAAGGCAGTAAACCTTTTATCACGTAAAAATATTTAAATATGTCATTATTATGGTCAAAGATTTAGGGAAAACAGAGGAACCAAAGTTTCAACTTAATACTGTGAATAATTTTTAAGATAAACATCAGTTTGAAAAACCAAAATAAGCAATTTATAAATATATGTTTAACTATAAATGTAAACTTTAAAAATGTGTCTGAATTCAAGAGAGTCAACATCACAACACTAACTATGAAGTTGCACTGTACACTGCAGTGGAAAATGTTAAAATAATTAATATAAATCCTATTAATTTCAGTAAATAAAACTTTTATTAAAAAATTACAAATGAAAAACAAAGATTATGTTATGAAAATAAATATTAATTTAACAAATATATAATTGTAATATAACCATATATTTTTTATCAGTAAATCAGATTTACTTAGTAGTTATTAACCAACATATATTCAAAATTTGAATTTATGTAATCTTTAAAGTTTTAAAATATTTTAGTGCAAATTGTTTCTTGAAATAAACTTTTGTAGTACTTCAAAGCATTTTTTTTTTACAGTGGATGAAGTATTAACATCGTAAGAGGGAATTAGAATAAACATAACTACATCATCCTTTAGAGTGAATGCAAATAAAATAACCGTTATGTTAATCTTTGCAGTCATCAGTAAGTATGTGCGCAAGTCACGTACAATCTCAAAGCTAAAAGTAAAGTGCTCAATCATTTATGCACCTGTTTGTGATTAGCAGATCTTCACGCTCATAGCGGGGCATTAAGAATGCTAAAGATGCCGGCGGAGCGAACTGCAAGAGGCTCGATTAGACAGCAGTCAGTCACTGTGAGGAGGGAACGCAGGGAGCAGTTTCCTGTGGCTGTGTCTGCGAGAGACCGCTGGCGTCGCTCCAGCGGACGTGTCTTTGTGTGCAAAAGTTTGGAAAAGGGGGTGCCTGAGGGCAGGACGCTCAGGCATGGAACTCGGACCCACAGGAAACCCAGAAAAGGAGACCTCGAAATAGCACTTTGTTTCGCCTCAAATCTATTTGCATACAAAAGCTCCGACTGGCCATGAAGTTCGGTTCCAGAAGATTCCGACCGGCTGCCAGGATCCTTTTTCGGCGTCTTTCTCTCTCTCTTGTGCTGTTTGCCCAGATCTCCTCAGAGTGTATTAGGCAGTGCAGTATGCCTTCTGCTGGCTTCATTAGTCCGAATGCAGCGACGAGGAATGTCATTACATACACACGCAGCCAAAGTTCAATACAACATTCCCTTTGGCTAAAGAAGGTTTCTTTGTAATCTGATTAACTAAAAAGTGTGTACTTGTATTTAACTTGATGAGAAAACGAAAGAATCGTACAGTTATTTGAAAATAAACCCTGCGAACGTTGCATTAACAGAAGTTCTGGATCCCAACCAGGACGCCATGTGTACCGTGAAACCGTGATCGTTCTTTGGCCTCGCAATATGCTTCCCAGATCTCACATACTGTCTGAATAAATCACGGATGTACGTGCCGGATTTTCCATTCTTCATCATTCATGTCATTTGTCTCCATCGATTTTTCAAACAATTAGACATTAGCAACCTGTTCTGTATGACAACAATGGGTATAGGTCTGACAAAGACAGAAGTGTGACATGACAGCGTTGTACGAGTGTGAATGTCTTAAAGTCAGCTTGCAGAAAGAAACGCGGCATAACTGTGGTTCCTGTTTAGTGTAGAGGTGACTGTGGGTAATTTGTAACCTCCACTGAAAGGAAAAAGGCAATGTGTTTAGCCTCAGTTCGCCAGAACGACAACACGCACACCGCCACCACCTAGCTAATGATTTTCAATCGATACCGAGACCCGAGGTGACCCTTCATGCAAAAAGGGTCATCTCGTGGGTCAAAGCTAATCTATCACAGCAATACAGCCTGGACAACTGAAAACGCCAGCGCTGAAGTAATCAGAAAGGTGAATGTGAATGAAGTGCAAAACCAATACGGCATACAGTAATTACAATGAAAAAATGTTTTTGAAATCAGTCAATTTCTTGATAGCAGTAACTATAACGTACCCTTGAGCTCTGAATGAGGTGTAAATAAAGCTGTAGAAGCCTGAAGGTTTTATTTTATCGCTCAAGGATACAAAGCAAACAAATATGAGGGAAGCAAATATTGTCGTGTGAGCTGAGCTGTCATTATGACAATTTTTCATCTGTTTGTTTGAACAGTCACTCATTTGCATGCGTTCTAATGGCTCCCAAGAGTTTCTAGAAGCCCGTTTACACCAATGATGATGCCTGTAACTAAAATAAACGGTGTTAAACAGATTTAAATATGGACAAAGCCTAAAAAATATCAACCTTGACATGAAAAATTATACATTATACATTACATTTTCATATTATTGGACAGATGAAAAATAACTTTTGTGGCCAATGCAGAGCAATCCGTTTTCCACTTCATAACATCATACACAATACAACACAAATTTGACTCTTTTTTTTTTTAAATAGAAACCTGTGTATAGACTGATATTTACTTAATTTCATCACGTACAATGGTTCCACGTGATTAAATTAAATAGTTTCAACAACTTTTTGTACATTTCAAGAGAAATTTTGTTAAACAAATTAATCATGTGGAACCGACGTACATGATGAAATTACGAAAGTATATGAAATATACTTTCATACTTAAATTTCTTTCAACAACCTATTATTTCAGTGTAACATGGTTATCCTCATATTTATACATTCTGTGTAAAATAAGTCACCAACAACACACAAGAAAGTGAGTGATTTATAAGCGCTGACAATATTACGCGGAAATAATACTTGTGTTCATAGTGTGGAAATCACAAGCGAAGACTGTGAATGGGAAGGCTAGTCAACGTCACCATTTCCACAGTGTAATCTCTGCACTGTCGGATCCGACAAAGCATTGGACGTGGAATTCGCGAATGTGGAAATTCGATTATCACCCGCATGAGGTGATGAGACCCCTATTCTATAAACACACACAAACACACAGCGCTCAGTGCTGGCCCAATACAAACAACAAGCTCTTGCCCCCTGCCAGTGGCTAATGACAGACCCACTGCTTCATGGCAGGAAAACCATCTGGTGGCTACAAAGCTTTAAAAACCAAACAAAACACTGCCAACCAGAACCAATTGTGTGATCGACCATGTTGTCATGTGTGGGTACAGATAGGTCTTTAGTTTTACATGGATGGGGTGAGTGGGGTTGGCATATTTACCTGTGGCAGCACCAAATGCAATGACTTCTGATAAGAAGTCGAAACATGTGGTTAAATTTTGTGGTTAAATTAATTTTTAACACTGGCCGTGTGTTCACAAAACTCTGTTTTTGGCTGCTCTGTGTCTATGTAGGCAGAATCCTACTCAATATAATGAATACAGAGGGCACAGTTTGGCACAGAGGGTTTATGAACTGCAGAATCAGTAGATTAAACACATTTACACACGCACACATTTATCAAACAAACACAGAATCACGCTTATTTACCAGTGCGGAGCTGCTTCATAATCACTTAAAATGCCAGTTCTAAATAAAACATTCACAACCTTTGTACTTTGTATCAAATGGACAGAGGAAAGAAACAAAGTCTGTTAAATGTGTATCTAAGATTTTACTGGATGTCAAATACACCAAAAAAATTAAATAATATGTTTGAGAGAACACAAAAGAAGATATTTTAAAGAATGTTGGTCCCCACTGAGTTTAATTGGTTTTATGTCTATAAAATAGATGCTAATGAGTACCAATATGTTTTTTGTATCGACACTCATCAAAATATCTTCATTTTATTTGTTCCAGATGAAAGAAAGTAAAACCAGTTGAATAAAAAGAGGGAGAGTAAAGAATGACCCATATGATCCATTTTGGAATGACAAAAATGTCCAGTGCTGTCTGTCTGACCTCTTCTAGAAGTCATGCAATGTGAAATGACATAAACGTTTCAAGTCGATACGAATTGTCATACATTTTTTTGTAAATTATATATAACATGTAAATATGTGTGAGCTTGTCAGAAATAGACTAGAGAAGCTGACATTACTGTATCACCATAGAGCTGAGATTCTTTATATTAGACTAAGACGTTTAAAAGGTGGAACAAAGTTTTAATTTTTTATTGAAATATTGCAAAACTCTTTTCTGTAAGCAGTGATATTCAGCAGAAGCAGACAGAAAGTTTTTTACAATTTTAAAGCACACCAGAATAGTTTTTCTCAATGCCTCCTACAGAGCAAATAAAGGTTTTATTCAACAAAAGCAGTTTTACATAGTTTTAACTTCAACCCATCGGCCAACCCGTTGGGTTATGACAAATGTTGCCAATTAGTGAGTTTTTCATCAGAACGGTCTGTCGCTCCTGCAGTATTTCAGCTCGCATGTATTCATTTTTAACTAAAAAAGGAACAATCTTCCCTTCCTTATTACAAAAGAAAATCAGAAATGAGGAATGAAAGGAAAATCTTTACATCCGGGTTTATCCAGATGGATTTACTATAAATTGCTGATGTTACATAGCAAATACAAATGCTTTAGAATTTCTGAAAGGACATATTGTATACACATATGTGTGGTATGACGTAAGGTACCACAACAGATGTTTTACACAGGTCAAAGAAAACATCAAGTCGACATTTGTAAGTAAAATGCCTGGTGTTAGCGACTCAAAGCAATTTCTGATAAGACGCCGGTTTGCTGAAGTGAATCCAACTAATAAATGAGAAGAACTAGTGAAACGTATTTTCAGCAGATAAAACATACCTATGAAATGTATTTCTCATTGGACTACCAAATCTAATTATACACCAATGAAATGGAGGGAAAAGCTCGAAAAGCCTTGCTGGAAACCCTCGCAATCCTGCATCCTATTAAAAATACACTTAAACCACTTTGGATGGCTGGAGAAAGAAGCGCTGAAAGCAATCCTGTTCTTAGCTCGCTCGCTCTCGTCTAATGAGTTTGTTTTCTTATGTGGCACTTCACGTTCTCTTCTGTGTATGGAAGTGTGTACAACAGGAACAGCATGTTGAAATGACACATTTGAACAGATTAAAGAGTACAAACACAGCATCATAAACAGAGCCCGAAACAGTGCTTAAATGCATCTGTGTTAGAGGTGATGCTCTTCTCCAACATGAAATTTGCTCTGACATTGCAAAGTGAAAGCAGATGTTTCGCAAAGCTCCCATGAGATTTTTAAGACAAACAGCGACGTAAGATGTTGTGCTACATTAAAACAAAGCAAAAACAACAAATAACATGCAATTTTATATATATATATATATATATATATATATATATATATATATATTTATAAGGAATGTCCCGATCAGGATTTTTGTCACCAATACTGAGTACCGTTCTTTTGTCATGGTGATCGGACGATACCAATGCTGGTTCTGATGCTTCAAGTTTATATAACTGATATTTTAGCTCTCTAATCATTGTTAACCTTTTCAGATAAAGTAATAATGGAGATGTTGCCTTTGTTATCGTTTATGTTTTTATATATATATTATTTATATAAATATATAGCTAATGTATATTTATGATATTTACTAATTAACAAATACGGATATTATATAAGCATAAACTTTTGTTCTAAATGTGATTAATTAATATTAATAATAATAATAATAATCATTTGCCAGTCCTTAAAATATTTAATATATGGGTAAATATTAATTTCTACATACAGTCATGATGCTGTGTTGTCCATATCACGATGCATCCATGTATGTGAGTTAATAATAATAATAATAATAATAATAATAATAATAATACATTTATAGCTCTAAAAAATTTAGCATACAATACAGTACTATTTTTTATACAAATATAAAACACTGAACTTTTTGTTTGATACATACATATAGAATTGCATTTGGCTTGATAAAAATATACTCTAACATATTCTGATGGTTCAGCATTTCATTTTAGAGCTGGCTTTCTGTGTGTACTCATTTATATTCATTCTTCCATTCAAAATGCCTCAACAACGTCCTAAAAATCCTTTGATTTATGTCCGGCTCTTCTATTGTAGCTTCACTAAATGACAGGCAGAAATACAGAAATCTTGTTTTCATTCAGAGAGACTGACACACAACCATATTTCATGTAAGCTTTTATTGAAAACGCTATTAGATGGCTACAACCAAAAAAAGGAGAATGTACAATGTACCGCCCTCGTGGCGCTGTTCCCCCCATCTATAGTGAAGCAATATTCAAGTATACCCTGCCCAGTATAAAATGGCCTGATGGAGCCTTTCAATAAAGCAATGCTCAATCTTCGGCCAGCTCTGTTTACAGACAGCAGAGTTATGACTTTATAATGGGCTTGGTGCAATCTGAAAGTTAAATTTAAGCTGGAATCGATTGCAAGAAGTTGAATTGGCATTGTGTAAATGATATACTTTAGCTTGGCGCTTTCATTCGACAGCGTCCGACCAGCAAAAACATTTCCCAGAGATCAATAGCAGGCTAGTCATCACAGATTAAGCTCAGTATAGTTTAACTTCTCCCTGTGGAATGAGAAAATGCATCTTGCATGTTTGAGTGACCGAGGCTTAACCTCAAAAACAAAATATGGATTGCGATCCGCTTTTGTGTTGGCTAATATAAAACAATAAATATCTATTAGAAGGCAAATGCCAGGTGGAGTACATCGTTCATCTTAGAAACATACAAGACAATGTGCTTCATTAATGTCGTCTTGACTGAATGGTTTTTCCATTAAAATTAATAATAATTCCCTAAATGTCTGCAGGGAAACCTTTAGTCTGCCATTATTTGTCTGTCGTCTGTCTGGTTTTGTCACTGGGTCTCTGTTATAATGCTTATTGTTAAGCGTGCCGAAGTGTTATGGGTGGTCGCTAATAGATTGTTGGATGTATTTTTTGCATTGATTTTTACATCTCGTACATTCTTCAAAATATCTTCTTTAGTGTTCTGTACAAGAAATGACATCAGGGTTAGTAAATGATGTCATAATGCACCAAGTGCACATTTACTAACCTCCACTCCTCAAGCCTTTTACCTTGATCTGATCTCTCTGGTGTTCCCTCACCTCACTCTCAGCCTTGTTAGCTCAACTCAGCGTAGCTCTAAGGTCATTTGAAGCATTTCTCGCTTCGAGCATCGCTTTCACGGAGCGCGCTAACTTCACCTAAGAAGTCACACGGGACACCCAATTTATGACAGTTCCCAGCAAATGCGCAAACACAAGTCTACTCGAACCCCCTTCATGTCAATTAGAGACGAGGGTTAGATGTGGAGGTGAGGGACAAAAAAGCACTGAACAGTCAAAATAATAAAACATCAAGACATCTCCAGTCATTTCAAAACTGTATGACTTTCTAACAAAAGCAGATATTTTGAAGAATGTTGGTAACCAAGCAACACAGACTTTTAATAAAAATCTTTATTTGTGGTCAACACAAATTAAACAGCTACACTTGGAATGACACAAGGCAAATATACAAACTGTAAAGAGAAGCTCTTGGTACACCTTCTTAACCTTTCCTTCCTATTCCTGACCTCCTTGTTTATCCCAACCACCCTTCCTAATACATTCTCATCCCACGACATCTGAGGGCACCTTACCGTCTCTTCTTCTAGATCTCATGCAATCAGTGTTTTCTATCCCTGCATCCACACGGCTCCTTCCCAGCCTGATCTCCAGAGGAGCCCAGGGCTCCCGACCTACCCGAGCGCAGCGCCGCAGACACACATGGCGAGCTGCCTTCAGAAAGCACAGCTGCAGGCGGTCGTGTTGAGCACCACCGCTGACAACGACTAACAAGTAGAGCAGATCACACACAGCACAGGGACTTATTACTGCAAACAGGCTGAAGCTCCATCGCCGGTCTCTCAGCAAAGCACTGTGGGTATTTCTTTCTTTTTCCCTCTTGTTCACTCTCAAACATATGCGTTACATCTTAATCTACTTATGCAGTTAGTCAGCGATGTTAGCAAACCTTGCTTCCAAATATCTGAAAGGTTGAGCTCATTGTATCTTGCTTAGTGAATGAATAAAAACGCAGCTCATCTTATTTGTCCTTCATCGTAACAAGCTCGGCAGGATGCCATTATACTTTGGCTTGTTTATTCCATTAAATTAAAATGAAACGATACCTTGAACAGAGATCGAATTGAGTCAAGCTTCACTTATTTATGATTTTGTATCAATTCTATCCTCTTTAGTATGAGTCTCTACTAGGACCTTACTGTACAATTTACTGTTTTGAAAGGATCATTTAAATGAAGGTGAAGTGAGCAGAAGTTCAAGTAGATGGGCTGATTTTATAACATCTCTGAGAATTGCTTATGTTCTGGAGAATTATATTCTCTTCAGCTAGTTCTGTACTAGTTTCAGGACCTAAAGGAGTGCGTGGGGACCATAACAGTCGAGAAACAGATGAGAAAATGTCTTGCACACAAAGCTCTCAGGGTTTCACTAAAGAAGACTGTATTTCCACTTCAGGTAAACCTGCTTAAGATATTTCTGATTTTGGAGTAAGGCTGTTTTAAAGATGTAATATGTAACGTTCTCTTTACCGCCATCTCGGTTTTAAACATAGAAACCCAGGTGAAGCTAACCGGCAAAAACATGCAATCTTAACTTTTGCTACACATCATCAAAGAACAAACTCCCTTTAGATTCTTTCTGAAAAAACATTAGCAATAAAAGTAAATAACATTAGTTAGCAAGTGAAAATGATGTCCGCTCAACTTTAAAATCCTAATAAAATCGTACAATGTTTTACAAAAGTAAAATGATGTTTCAAGATCTTAAGACGTCATGGATTGACTTTTTACGTTATTGGATGAATCACATCACCCTATAACAATACCACAAAATTCTGGCATAAACATCTACCCAGAAACAGCTATTGGTCACGTCTACAAGACTTTGACAAAGTGTCTTGACTGCATTAAATACAACACATACATATATTATCTTCTATACATTCTGACAGAAACATGCCATAATCTAATTCAGACCATTCTAATTCTAAATCCATCAAAATATATATTTTTCAATTTTGCCGTAAACAGATCTGCCACATGACAAGAGCAATAATGAAACAATAACATGTATTTCCACAAGGATTTGGCAACGCCTGACTTTTGACCTCGCAGAAAATAAGCATGATCCATCAATCGCACATGTCCATCTTTCTACAGGAAGGGTAATGGAATTGAGTAAATAAAGAAATGCTTGCATCTGTAATGGAATTGAGTAAATAAAGAAATACTTGAACTATAAATATATGAGGTCCTTTCTCTGTTTACTGGTTTAAATAAATGATGTTGGCTTTCAGTGTTGACAGGTAAACTGATGCCAAATAAGTTCATAAAATCTTCCTAAAGGTGGAAATATATTACAACATCATTCTAATGAATAAATGTACAGAAAGAGCTGTTCATAAGGTTTATGTAAAACCTTTGGTTAAATTCACAAGTGACGTAAACATTAATGTTTGACTGAGGAAGATTCTAAAACTCGACGTGATCGGCATACAACAGCCAATCATGTTGTTATTTGTCCTAGCAATATGTTGTTTGCATATGGCGATCTGACTGTCTGTCGCCTACATTGGAAATTTTCAACTACAGCCACAAGCAATATCAGTTATGCATTGTAGACAGACCCACAATAGTTGTGTCACCCTTTCAAAAAAGAAGTGATAACTCTGAATGTACTGTTAGAATGCTGCCTATTGAGACAACTTAGGGTTCTCTAATTGAACTCCCACACATGAATACACCCTCTTCAATCAAGACGAATCAAATCAAGAAGTCTAGAGATATCAATTATCCCATGAGGTGTTACAATAAAATTAATATAATTGATTAAACATTACATCACAAATGCTCTATGTCATCTGTTAGTCACTTTTACATGCAAATGAGGATAAGAAAATCACGTTTTTTGCTTGCTGAGACAATGAATAGAGAAACACAAATCCACATCCAAAGGGAACATTCTGATCAATTCCAGAATGGAAGAACTACATACAAATCTTCAATATGGTATGAATTTAGGGACACATTGGACAATATGACACTGTAACGGTCCAAAAATGTCTTCTTTCCCGAACATGATTCTAACTCGCATTTCGTTAAAAAGTGATCATCCCTAAACCACACACACCAAACAGTGAAGCCGAGATTGGACAGCCATCAGCAGGGGGAAAGACTTTGAAAAACAAAAGCACACAAACAATGACAAGCAATCAGTTCTTAACACATTGCCCCTGGCACAAACCTTCATGTATTACAGAGAAAAGGGAAAAAAACAGAAAACATGACAGCAGCGTAGGGCAAGAGTAATAGTCATCTTATACGTCTAGCTATGCTTTCTTGCATTGTTTTCTGCAGATTTAAGTCATGTGGAAGGACACTTGACACATTTGGGTCCTTCGGCGTGAGGTCAACTTAAGACCAAACCTCCCTTAGAACACACAAATGCCTTCTGTAATGATAGTCTCTGTAGGAGGTGAATGATGGACATGCATATGTTTGTATGTCTGTTTGTGCAGTTTGTAAAAAAGGCATTTTATTTATAGCAGCACTAGTGGCTCTGTCAGTTTGAAAGGCTGGATTTTCACACGTCAAATCTCAGATGCAGATAATCTTTGCCGGCAAAGGATGTGGCGTATTTTTAGACTTTAGCACTCATCCCAGGAAATGTGCCTGAGGAAATAAACCTAATTTAATACTTGCATGCACAAATACTTGTTTGCGGAAACCTGTTATGTTTAGGTGATGGAAAAACAAAACAGTTACATGCTTACCTTCGCAAGAAAAGTGTTAAGTTCCTTTTTTGTGTTATTTTTCGCATGGAGTGAAAATGAGATGTGTGTTTTGAGGTAGTTTTAATTTTGTAATTTAATAGCTATGAATTTCGCAAATTTTTACAAAGTTCTAACCAAAGTATCATTAAAATGCAGATGAAATAAAGGAAAAGAAAGTTTCATGGAATGTTGCAGTGTTTACTTTAAATATTTTATATTTTTCACGTGCTTTCATAAACTTCAATCAAAATGTGAACATTTCCTTTCTGCTCACTATTTTTCTCATATGAAGAAATGATGAGAAATGATGTTAAAACATGCTTAATAAAATTAACATATTGAACGGATTACATTATAAATTTAAGTTATTCTTTTACTTGGTGTAGAATAAAAATGTTTCTCTCTAAAACCACCTGTAACCTGCAAGCAAATAAAATACATAACATATATTAATAACATATTTATGATGTCATTATGAAGTTTCAGAGGTCAAATTCCCATCAGGTTTGTTTTCACATTACGATGCGGCAAACTCTCACTGTGTGCTCTAAAACGAGTCTGTTTTAGCTAATGACAGACCGCCTCTGGAACATCTCACCGACAGCCAATCAGAGCACGGTAATGAAGGAAGCCTGATGCAACTTGATTTGCATAATGGCAGAGAGGCTTGTGGGTATTGATTACGGTTACATAGCGGCTCCAAAAATCAATTAAATTAATTGAGCAAACAACCGGAGATTATGCAGATTGGATGAAAAGAGGGGAACAGTGAGAAGAAAGAGTGAAAGGAGACACACAGCAGCTGTTTGGGGGAAGTAATGGGCCAGAACAAGGGGGGACTGATTAGGAGAAGACGCAAATATCTCTCTTCCAACAACCTTCCATTTTTTACCCCCCTTTCATTTCCGTTCAAATTCCAACATTTTTGGAGAGCACGGATAGACCGGGGGAATCGGGGTATTATAACGATATAATAACTGTAAAAGTTAAAATTGTATATATCGTAAAGATGCCAAAATATAAAAATGTCAAAATCTCTATGTAAAACATTATAAATATCGACATTATGAGATGAAACACTTCAGTAGTAGAAAAATAGAGTTAAAAAATTAAATTGCGGAAATAATTACAAAATTACATTCATTTCATGATGGCCCTACAATAAAGTGCGTTAATTCAGTCTCTAATTTTACATTAACAACAAGACCACTCAAGACACCCAGTCAGGAGTTGCTTACACAACAAAACACTCACGACACGATGAAGTGTGATACGGAAGAACGGAAACGACCGAGGAATCAATCCCGCCGTGCGACCGGAGGGAGGCGGCTCCTCTTTGACATGTGTTGGGAAACTGGCACAGTGGGAACAAACCGAAGCCCACAGAGGAGGGTGAGAGGGCACAGAGGAAGGCGAGGGAGAGGAGGAGAGGTACGCCAGATGGCATCTGAGAACTTTCTCAAACACTTTTTCTTGCCAAGAGGAGTGGGCTTTTGTTGCGAAAGGTGCCACAGGGCACAGACCATGTCCGCAACAACACGGGAGTCGTAACCCAGGCCAGACGCCGCTGGAAGCCCACAGGAGTGTGAGAGAAACACACCATATGGAAGTGTGCACCTGCTGGTCATCATCACTACAGCTAGTAAACATGGATGATCAAGAGGACCGGCACACCTGCATACCATCACTGAATGTGTTTCCTACAGGAATTTAAATACTTTTGGTCCTTAATGTTGTACATTTAAAAACAGAATCTTTGATGTCACACAAAAAACATCTTTTGTTACACAAGGCCCATTAACTCACAGGTTTTATAAATATAACCTCTTACCCAAGATTATTAATCTGATGAATCTTTCATAATACAGAATACAGGTTCTCGGATAAAATCAATCTAGAAAATAGAGTTTTTATTTAACTTCTAATGCTTTTGACCTTAAAGCATACGTCTAAATATTTAAAAAGAGTTTTGTGGAGAAAATAAAAAAATATATTCATAAGCATTTTATTAAATTGGGTGATTAAATTTCTTGTTCTAGATTGTATGAAGTGTTTGTAAATAATACTTCATAAGTGTAAAAAATATGTTCATTCCACATGTTGGTTATTTTTACTGTCAGATCCAAATCTTTCAAAATAAGTTATTTTCCTTATTACACAAACCTGCTCATAAGAGTTATTTCTTTAGGTTTGACATCAATTGTTGCAAGCTGTCAGAAATAATAACACAAGAGAAACATGAGTTATCTTCCTATTGGCCTTGCTCATGAAACACAAGCCAAATACATTTCTATGTAAAGCATGTGCAAAAAATGTGTGTGCAAATTCTACAATTTACATACAGTTTACCCAGATATCATTCTGCTCATGTTTCATGGACATTTCATGTGTATCCTCAAGAGCAGTGCAGAACTGAAATATCCACTCTTACTTTTCAGTTTGCTCGGTAAACATTAACCCATCCCTGTCATTGATGTCCGTGGGGAATATTGTAATGATGTTTCATATTGACGCAAACTCTCTCGCTGAAGAGACTGTGTGTGTGTGTGTGTTTGTGTATGTGTGTGTGTGTGTGTGTGTGTGTGTGTGTGTGTGTATTTGTGAAAGAGAGAGTATGAGATATGATTTAACGCAGAGTCACAGAGCAGAACATACGACGACATGAGGGCAATAATGAGCTGGAGTCATGGTCAGGGTTAAGGACAGACAGAATGAGAGAGAGAGAGAGAGAGAGAGAGAGACCAGAGAGAGAGAGAGACCAGAGAGAGAGAGAGAGAGAGAGAGAGAGAGAGACAGAGACAGAGAGAGAGAGAGACAGAGAGAGAGAGAGAGAGAGAGAGAGAGAGAGAGAGAGAGAGAGAGAGAGAGAGAGAGAGAGTTTAACAAGACAGAATGTCCCGTTAGCAGGAGGAAAACGAAGGGGCAATCCTACATTATACATCACCATACACACACGCTTAACATTAGACTACTTGAAATATTTTAAGATCTTGATTTACACATTAAACCAGAAGTTCAAATCATTTTGACACAGTCCACCATGGACAATTATTTTAGTCCTTAAAACTTATGTTTGTCAATCCAAATTACATATTTAAAAATGATTCCTTTAAACATAAATGCCCCTGCCCTAAATTATCAGCTTCATTAAGTATACACAGGTTCATATATATGTAGATCAACCTCACCTCCACTCAATTACACTGAAAGTAAAAGTAAAACTAAGATGTACATTCATTTTAAGGAGAAAATCCTCAGCAATGGTTGAAAAAAATATATTAAAACATGGTTTGTCTTATATCCCATTACAAACATTAACAATTTGATTTATTTGATTAAGTAACAGAATGTTATTTAACTACACAGAGTATATCTTACAAAGTTATTCCCTAACTAAAATTAGTTTAGAATTAATTTAACTAAAAAAATAAAGTTAAGTGAACTTAAGATCAATTTATCTTACGCACAACTGGATAACATCTGGATAAATGATGTATTGCTTATTTATAAATCTTGTGTTTCTTTAGTCTTAAGATTTTAGTTAAATTATTAATTTAATCCAGTTAATGTCGATGAATGATAACTTTTGATAGTTAAAGGAGATTTTAAAGGCAGTAGGTGGCTTTTTTTTCGAGAAATTGCTTTTAAATGAAAGCCTAGCTTATTAATCATTAAATATCAAAACGGATAAACATGTATTCGGTGTATAATCATTTTAAAATACTATAAACTAATTTATATATGTTTATTTATATTTTGTGCAGCAAACACAAAAAACATAAGGCGCATTTTGTTTTGTCTGTTTTAGAGCATATAAATCTTAGCATGTGAAGGCCATAATAGGCAGTACTCTACATTACTGTTTTCAAAATGGTTTCATCAAAGCATATGAGTTAACATTCCTTTTATTACAGTGTAACACGCATTAACTAACTAGAAATACAATGGCAGCGAGTAAGATTCGATCTTGTTGCTTTGCAAAACTCTTGAATGTGTCAGCATCAAGATGCATCAGACATTGTGTGGCAGGCCCATGGGTGTGCTGTCTGAAGACGAGACTGACTTTAGACTGTCATGTTGTGTTTCAGCATGCTGGTTTGGGCTACGAGGGACATCATTCTGTATTCAGAATGCGTTTTTGTTGTTTGTCAGATCAGAACACGGCGAGCTGAAGACTCAATTATGAATGATAGTGTTACATAACCCACCAAACTACAACAAAGGCACAGCAACCTGATGAAATAAACAAACCTTACTAAATATACATAAGAGCTCTGTCCGTCTGTATATTTATCCATCCATGCCACGTTTGGCTAAACACCTTAAATGAGCTAAACAAACAGCACGGCCGGCCTGTTAACCTTCCCCCAGGAAATGACAGCTCTCACACACACACACACACACACACACACACACACACACACACACACACACACACACACACACACACACACACACACACACACACACACACACACACACACACACACACACACACACACACACACACACACACACACACACACACACACACACACACACACACACACACACACAGCTGTCCTTGTCCAACTCCATGAATTTGGAGAAAAGGCAGGATAGAGAGTGTGGATACAAAGAAGGAAGGAAAGGACCAAAAAATCTATAACAGCACCTATTTGCTAGGTGATACAATCTTTGCTCACTTCCCCTTGAAATGAGAGAGCGCCTTGGAAAAGAATCTAATTTTCCCTCAGCCAATAAGCTTCCAAATACACGGTAATGTGAGGGATCTCAGCGGGACAGAGGCCATCCCACCTCAAACGTACACACAGGTCTGGATTCACGTCACCGATCTAAGAGGACATGTGGGAATATGACATGCAGGTCTGGAATGAATCGCATCGGGTCCAACTTCAGCTTTAGGAGAAGAGACTGACACTTAAATTGTTAAGAATTGCGTTGAGATACTTTTGGACAGAAATGTAACAACAAATCTGGTTTAAACGAAATAGCAGCCGAGATGCAGGAAAACATATATACAGATTCCTTCTAGACATAAGTTTAACCAATAAATAAATATATAAATACATAATGTGGAATAATGAAAACATTGCTGTTTACAATAAAAGCACTACTTTTATCTCACATACAGTGAATTCAGTATTATCCTTCATCTTCCATGACCAGCATTTTTAATATATTGTTCGAGTTTCATATGTCTCATCTCACCTCACAGGCTCTTCTAACATAAAACAATCGCAGCCCATAATATTTCAAGGCCATCCATGTACTGTACGGATGTAAAAAGTGGAAAAATGTGCAGTCAGCTTCTCGCCAGCAAGTCCATCAGATTACTGTGTCATGATGAACAGCTTACTGTATATATATAACTACAATTTTACTATATAATTGTTGTTGGTCATTGCTGTCATATTTTTAAACCAGTGTTAAACAATAAGAATGATTTGATTTACTGTAAAAGCAAATCCATAGGAGCATTTCTTTAACCCTGCCCTTTGACACCACCCGTGTAATAATAGTGGAGTATTGTTGGTTCATCAGTAAGTGAATGTGTGTTTACTGAGAAGGTCACAGAAGCTGAAGACCTCCATACAAGCCGATGAGAAGAAATCATTGAGCCAGACGGTCAATATGCTAACTGCAAACTAAAGCTGACCTTTGTTCTGAACCCATAACCTGTGTCAAATACATCCTTCACACAAATCTCTGTCTTTCACTCTTTCCGTCTCTCTGCCTCACTTACTCTGTCTCTCTCTTTCTTACTGACTTGGAAAACTGTAACAGAGACCCCTCACAGATCAGTCCTGCAGAGCCAGTCATATTTCACAGAGACAAACCTCTACTCAAATGTCAAATATTATCTCATCTGAGAAGATCAGGCCCACCACTGAGAGAGAGAGAGAGAGAGAGAGAGACCAGAGAGAGAGAGAGAGAGACCAGAGAGAGAGAGAGAGAGAGAGAGAGAGAGAGAGAGAGAGAGAGAGAGAGAGAGAGAGAGAGAGAGAGAGAGAGAGAGAGAGAGAGAGAGAGAGAGAGAGAGAGAGAGAGAGAGAGAGAAGAGAGGACATCAAAAAGGAAGAAAGAAGAAGCAAGAAAGTTACACTGGATAATCCAGTCACACATTACACACACTTGGGGAGTTCCTTCACAAAAATCCATTCTTACAAAGTTAAACCAGTTAAAAAAGCTTCAATTTTCAATCCATTACAGGCATTGTACATCAATAGACTCAATTGTTTGTCACAGATTATCATTTATGTTTGTTGTAACCTCTGTGATATAAGGAGTCGTGAATCAGCCCATAACACCATAAAATTTATAACCTCAATATAAATCGTTTTTATTATACACAACACTATTTTGCATGCTTGAATTCATTATAACCTACAGCACATAAACATAATAGAAACAAGAATGCTTTGTTTTAACTATATGCCACAACTCTTTTTAGTTACATAATTTATAATTGTAAATAAACTCTTTCTTATCTCACATATTTATCCACAACACATCAGTACGACTTTAAAATGAGGGATATCTTTAGCCAAAAACTTCTTTAAAAAACTGTGGTTGACAATTTTATCCCTTAAAACTAATCATTGACTATCAGTGTTTTTTTTTAAAAATTCCTGAATTAAAATAGTTAGTAAGTAATTCTGCACCTCAGCTTCATTAAGTGTATGCATATTCATGAATATGCAAAGTAGCCCCGCCTTACTCTGCTGTTGTTCATGATGCTATTAAGACTGAAAGAGAAACAGAGAGCTGACACAGCCATCCTTGTATATCTATGACTCAAAATCCACATTATCAAAACGCATTATTTTAATCTGTTTTAAGTAAACTGTAGAAAATACTTATATGGTTAAAAACGATAAATCTGCACACGATTTGTATTAAAGGCCATGGAGGCTTCGATCTATAATCACGTTTTTGACTTGATTGGTACTTACTAAATAAATATAACAAAGGCAACATCTATAGTATTACTTTGACTGAAAGCAAGCTAACTTTTAAGTTTTATAAATTTTAAGCATCAGAATCGGCATTGGTATCGTCTGATCACCATGACAAGAAAATCTTTACCCTGCAAAATCCTGAACACAGCATCTAAGTATAATCATATTAAAAACATCCCATACACATACAATCTACTTAAAGCTTGATTTTCTCCTCCGGTTCCATAGTGGATGGCGTGGGGATATTCACTTCTAAAAGATTAAAAGAAACAGGAAGGAAAAAGAACATTCACATAGAGAGATGTCTAAGGGTCAGGCACACAGTCCACCATTAAACATTCTACAATAGCTCGTAAATGCATTTTTGTCAGCTTGACATTTAGCATATAATCAGTTTCAGTTTAGTACCATAGGTTAAACAGTACTGGAGTGACCAGCCGAGTACAAAAATCCCTGGAGGATCAAGGTCTACCATATCCACTCCCAAATCCCTCTGCAGTCCACTCACAAACACACACACTTTCCCTCGCTGGGCTCTGAATCCTCTGGGATTAAGCGGTTAAAGTGAAGTATGTGTCCTTTAGGGATACGCATCAAGTAGCACAAATTAAAAGTCCTACCGGGAGAAATTTCACCTGTGGCCTCGTTTGCCATTAACTGCCCTAATGAATAGCGCACCATCCCACAATCTGTCAAATAAACTATTACATGTGCTGGACATATTACTACTCTTTTTTTCGTTGACTACACGTTCATAAGGCTTGAACAAGTACAGAAAGCAATTCTTGCCATGTTCAGCCATCAATGAACATATCGATATGTTTATCTTTTTTAAGCACACATGCCGGCCAGCAAATCCACATCCATGACAGATGTCAACGTGCTGTGATTATTTATGAATTCGGGTCACATCCCAGACTAAACCTCCGTTAACAACATTCTCGGGATCCCGCAGATGTGGAGGCCGAGGGCAGCCTGTTTCTTGACCTCAATCACAGTTGACCTCCTCACCTTGGTCTCCATGATACCAGCATCCCCCCGCGGCACCTCTGAGCGACCCGTGTTTTCCTGCAACTGAAGCAAAGACTTTCTTTCAGCCTCTCTAACATCGACTCCATCTATCCGTTTCCCTGTGAATTATTCTTACAGATTCCCCCGAGAGCAATCCAATCACAGCCGATGGCCGTGAATACTCATCAGCCCCTGCGCTCTGTCCACTATTACTACCCACGTGTAACTATTAAAGCTTAGCAAGCCATGAACGGAAACTTTGAATCGAAACACAAAGCTGACACTAAAATATTCAATCTCATCCATTTTGTTTAAAGCCACAGACTTTTGGTAACATGGAAGCTTGAGCCAACAAATACTGGATGGAGGTTTCATTCAAATTTAAATACATCTGCCAAACATTTCCATAACGTCCTCTAAGCTCGGTTTCTTTGTTTTTAAAAGCCTCATGGGCTGAAATATGCTGCCATTTGGATTTTGTATACAAAAACCCTTCTGTCAGGTGTGTAATGTATACTTCTAAGCAATTAGGACGTGTTGTACAGATCCCTGAGCCACGACATAAAAAAAACACACAAAACCTCTGCATGCTGCAAAAGTAACAGCATCTCCATTACAAGACAGCTGTACTTTTAGAATTAAACAGATTAATGTGAAGTTATATTAGCATCAGCATGTGTTTGTCAATTAAAATATTTGATTTATTTTAGCATTTGTAATATAACAAAAACATGTGTTGATTCCAGAGATGCTCACCGATTTATCATATCCAGAATAAAAGTTTGTGTAAACAAAACGTGTCTACATTTATACATATATATAGTTCATTGCCAGAAATCATGTTTTTATTGTTTTATTGTCCTGTTTTATGTATTTGTCATTAGAATTAATCAATCGATTAGGTTCGAATGATTATTGTTTTAATTAACTTCTACAACAAAACAACAAAAATAATTTTTATAGAGATATTTTTAACACAATAAAATATTTTGGCAAATAACTTCTCCCCATGTACATATTTCCTGTGAACGTGTAAATGTTTATAAATTGATATGGAAAAGACTGTAATCATTAAAAACTAAAATAGTTGTTAAAAATCCTGTTTCCTTTAGATTATTTGTTAAAACATTACAAAAGCATTACAACTTTTTACCCAAGACATAATAGTTCTACTCATCCAGTTACTTCACAGTCCAAAACCTTCAAAATATGAAATAAAGTAAAAAAAATATGCACATATACACAATAAAATGAATGACATTGAAATACACAAAAAAAATTTGGGTGAACTTCAACGCATGAACATCCACAGCTGAGATCTGTGTTTTTACTCACAAAACAAAAAAGTGGTTTAAAATCGCATGGGAACCGCAGCAGCCCATTGAGAAGCTCTTAACTGGAAATAAAAGAAAACCACTTCTTCCTGCGACTGCTCAAATCACCGCTGAGCAAACGTGGAATAATTAAACCCTTGCTAGAAGCTTTTCTTTGTAAAACATCAGTAGCGCCGAGTGGGAAATATTGGTTTAACAGCTGGAGATTTCGCACAGATAAAAACTAGCGATTATGTTCTGAATTGTGCAACTGAGTTATAAAAACACAACAGCTAGTTGATTATAGGTTAGATTAACCTTATTTTACAGTGTCACATTCAAACAACGCCTGGAATCACGGGAAATGCTCATTTCAACTTTACCCCGTATGAAAATGATTTACAGTTATACACCCCCATTCTATCTTGATTTCTAAATTATTTTCCTTCTCTTTGCACCTATATAACCCAAACCCTCTCTCTCTCTCCCTATAAAAGACCAGCAATACACACTGAAACGTCAGGCCCTGGCATTTTCAGGCCATTTAGACAAGCATGCTGTGGAATGACTAATTGGTAAAACAATATTTTCTGTTCATGTAAAAGCTCATTTTATAGAGACTACTTTTTTGGAAAGTTGGAAGAGAATCTGATACAACATCCAAACTGGGTCTTGAATCCTATTACTAAGTAAGTTTCTGCTGGCTTTATTATGTAAATATCCATTTCCTTCTTTAGTTTTTGAAGAGACATCACTTCTGTTCCGCGGTCTTTGCTTTGGTTTGTATGAGGTCACTTCCTAAGGATATTTCATCCATTTGTTATGGGTGTTGTAGTTGAGAACCGATCAGTTCAGTCCACCTTAGGTTGGAATGCGCAAATGCTTTGTATGTGGTATATTACTGTATGAATTTGGGGTCAATGTTATGGTTATCATTTAGCGTGTTCTTTAATATTTCTTTTGGACTTTGGACTTCAGATTCAGATTTCGAATCTAAAGACTCCTACAATAATAAGCTGGATTTGACTTTGCCTCTCAGTTTTGTAGTCAAAGTATCATGAATGTTGACAATATTAACCTGTTATTGGTGTTTTATTAATCCATTCTTATGTTTTCTGAGAACAGAACATACATGATATTGATACGTAATAATTTGCTTCTGAAATATCTCTTTGGCCGACATCACCAAGGTTTTGCACCTTATTACTTTGATGTAAATCCATTGCCAGATGCATTAGTCAAACTGATTGGTTTACTTAAATAACTATGTACATATTAGCTTACTGAAAAAGTTGTTGACAGACACTACAAAAAAGCCAAACTTACCCAAAATTGTCGACAGATAAAATGCTAGCAATGAAATTAGCCTAAGCAAAAGACCAAACATTGAACGATTTATCCCAGTAATATATTCCAGTAGAGCGATATAACCAAACCATTATAAATCTTTATAAAAGCTACATATTTTTTACTGTTATCATGTTTAACGTTCTTTTCTCCCTGTGCTAAGTGAACCATCAACTGAATTAAGAATTTCATTGCGCATTTTCGTCGTTGATGTGCAATGTCACGTCATCTGAACGTTACACATTATTCGTAGAGAAAATAAACTGCACAAAACATCCCTTCAGACTAGTTTATCTTCTAAAAGTTTACAAGCAAGTCCTACCTAAAATGTCACAATAAAAAAAGCGGGTTGCGAATTTGGTTCCATGCTGACTTTAGAGATGCCAGAATGATAAATGAGAAACAAGCAATAATAATCAGTAGCTTTGAAAACAAACAAGACAACAAATGTGCTGCGAGATTTAAAGGTCACAAACGTGAGCGAATTATGCTAACAACTATCTCAAAAAACAAAACCAGTTGTTTTACGGGCAGGTAACAACGCAGACACTACCCCAGAGAGTTCTTATACACAAAGACATTTAGAAAGCTAAAAAAACCTCAAAGCTTAAACTGATGTGAATGAGAACAAAATCACGGAGGCTAAAAGAAGTAGCAAGCATTAAAAAAGCTAACATCAAGCAGATGCATTTTCTCAGGAATGTCTATTCTCCTGCCAGTCTTTAACAGCAAATGGCGCACACTCGTATCTGCTCGGTTGACTCGCACCCATCATCTCCGCTCGCTTCATCCACTCTTGAAGTAGCGAGGGGACTTTGAAGTTATTTTGGAATCAATACTTCATGGAAGCCAGTGAACGGCTATTACGATGCAGAAGGGAACACTGAACTAGATTTAAGGAGTCGTTTGGTAAAGATGTCCGGGCCGGCTGTGTCAAAGAGCCAGAGTTACGCTATGAGCTGGGATGCCGCGTGTAAAGAACACTGCAGACTTTAGTTCAGATCTATAGGACAAACTGCCAACATTTACATCTTATCAAGAAACCATTTCTGTGCCTGTCACAGCACTGCAAATCAGCTGAGCTATTCAAAACATGGAAACGTCAACACATTTCCTATAATTGGAAGACGTTCAGAGAGCTGGATCACATCTGAGGATATGGTATTTTCAAACAGAAACTCCTCTTGCCAGCCGTGTCATAAGACATATATTATTTGTGTCAAACACACTAAGTTTGCCCCAAACTTCACGAAGGTTTCATTAGAAATTCATGGCGGCTATATCCGAACGCTGTTAAAAAAAATAGTTTAAAAGTTGATTCTTGCTTAAATTCATCCTTGCCAAGCTATTGTTAAAAACTGAACCATATAAACATTAGTTTCTCAACTGACAGCTAAAACTACAAAGAAATATAGAATTTATATTCAATAGCGCAGTCATTTACTACAGAATACTACAACTTATTATAGTGCACATTTAACTGAACTTACTACAGTTTTTTGATATAGAAAACTATAGTATGCTTTACAAAGTATTGTAAATACAAGAACATACACCAATATATTACTCTTTAAGTTTGTGGTAAATATTAAAGTACACCAAAGCATTTATTACACTATATCAATTACTATTATTCTTAATACAGATTACTGCAGTCTACATTAACAAAGTACAATATTTATTGAAACATTCAGTATATTCCTATTTATGTTAGCTTACTGTGTACCATAGTACTATTCTAATTATTGTGTTTAACTAATGACATTAATGTACACATTAATGAAAAAACTACTGCAGTAGAGTGCAGTGTAAAGCATTAAATACTGAAAATATACAGATAAATAGTATAGAAAAGTGTCGCTGTGCATCCAAAATAGCCTATTTCCATGATATATATATATATATATATATATATATATATATATATATATATTAAGCGAAAAGTAGTACCGACTGGTGTTGGAATTACTCAATTTAATCATGTCCATCAGTTCAACAAACACAATTTTCTGTTAAAGAAAAGTAATCAAAAAAACTAAATTAAATTGTGTGGAACCGATGTACCTGATTAAATTGACTCTTTTTTTCTGTACAGTATGAGTGAGTAGTGTGTCGAAGAACTTCAATATGCACAAAACGAAAAGTTCATACTCTTGAACTAATAGATAATGTTCTGTAGCAACGCCTACAGGTTGATGTTAATACATCATTGATCTAAGAACATACGGATCACACGACAATAAAACATGGAAGATACAAAACGTCCAAATTCATGCTACCTGGTTTCATTTAAAACTTAATTTAAATAGTTTAAATCACTTAGTCATTTAAATAAGTATGAACTATACTGTCATAGTATGTGATTTCAGACGCAAATGTAATTATAACATGCTACAGTTTCTCAGGCCATTATAGTTCATTCTAAAAAATTCTTTATTACATATTAACAAAATATGCTACACCTTACTGAAAATTACTTTATGTCCTATAGTTTATCTGTTCACTATTATTAATAATACAGCATACTACAGCATACATTTCCAAAGGGAAAATAGTTATTGTAATATTCTACGGTATACTACAATTTACTATAAAAATACAGAGTGCTGATTTTTGTCATTTACGCATGTTTGCATTGACGTACAGTCGTTGATGTAAAACAGAGTGTTCGTGTAATTGATTATGATGGTATCGGGGTTTAATTTAACAACACCTCACAGAGTCTTGCAGCTATTTCTCTGATCAACTCATTTTGCCAGAGGAAAACTAATGGCCTGTCAATCATCTCGAGAAGGCGCTCTGTAAATATCACACGCCTGCTCGCACACTCATACTGCAGTCGCTGAATAGCGTTCCTTTATTCTGAAGCTGGCACGGGCGTCTGACAAATGCTAATCAAACACATAACAACAGTGGTGAGAGTGATAAGGGAGATGACCTACTAGTAAATTTTACCCACCCATCCCATTTAATCCATTTCAGAAATCCTCCGTTTGCCTTTTTGTTGGGGCTTAACCCGTCACTCAAACGATTACTGCATTATACTCGTTTACTTTTTTTATTCAGAGGCGCGTCATGTAAAGCTAGCTCGGATGCAAAGGCTATTCATGGCTCCGACAAAGAAACGTTTTGTTTTATTGTTCGCCACTGAAAGTGTAGCTATTAAAGGGGGATAAACTGATTTGGTGATGAGAAAAGTGAGATAAACACCTAATCCAGAGCAGCAGAACGTAGTTGGATGAACCTTGATTTTTAGTTTGAAAGGAAAAACAACATGCAATGTGGAAGTAGACACAACGCTGCCTTACAAGTCAGACAAAACTGCACTAGTAAAATCATTTATCATTTTTAAATAATATTTTGTGTTTTTCATTATTTCAACTGATCAATAATAAGGTAAGAAAGGTTATAAGTAAGTACCACACAAAATTAAAACCAGCAAAGCAGAAAAATAGTAGGGATATCAGAAGTGACATATAAGAATATATTATATATAAGAATATATTATGAAGAATTTGTAAAATAGTTCAAGGAAAGCACTGACTGCCTCAGTAGAAATAAGGTAGTCAAATATGCACCAGAACTGTTTGTTTTCCTACAGTATATTCTTCAAAATATCTTCTTGAGTTTTCCAAATACAATTGTACACAGTTTCATACTACGGAAGTGAATTTACATGTTTGGGTAATCTATCCCAAAAACTTATCTCTCTTTAATCTCCTTTCGCATTTATTTTTTAAGTGATGTGTAAGATAAAATATATTTTATTAAAAAGATAAAATTAACTAAAAAAATATTGTGATATCCTCCCATTGGTCATGATAATAGTTAACTGACATTCCTACATTGTAAAGAAAAAAATGTTGGCATCAAAAAAGTTTTACAGTGTTTGTTTATGGAACAAGCAACAATACTCTGGCACTAAATCAAGTAATGCTTTTCATTATTTTCATATAACTGAATGCAAATTAAGAGGGACCATCCTTCAGTGACCATGTTGCTTCAACCCTCATCCATCCCCTCCAACCCTTCACACTTCACCCATCTCATCCATTTACCCTTACACAAAATAACATGGGGGCTCTTAAGCTTTCCACCACACACTGGAAGTCCACTTCCCGTGCCAACGTCCACCGTTGCTAAGCACCACTGGCTTTCTCCTCAGATCTAATGAGGGCTTTTTTTTCAGCTGCAAATATCCAAACATCTTTTCTCCGACAGGAAACACAACTGAAGCAAATGATAAGGTCTCCCCGTCCAAAGTATAAGCCAGTAAGCTGCGTTTCATTTGAAATCGAGACGGACTTAGGCCATCCTAAGGTAAATCTGCCCACAGCGATACACCGTTTAGCTTAAACTCTCATTTCCTCCAGAGATCTATCTGAGATGAGCAGGCGCCGTGGCTTAAGGACTCATATCTGCTGAGCTTTCAGCATTTGCTCCGGCCCTGCACCCGCTCCTCATAGATGACCGTCTCCTCTCTGTGGCCAGAAGGAAGAGATAATGAAAATCAGAGATAAAGACGATAAGGCCGAAATGGCTGCGGCCTTTTTTAAACAGAGGGCTCAATTCAGCCCAGACAAGCAGATTAGGAATGACATTTGTCTGCTTGGATTGATAACTACATCTATGCCGGTGAGACTTACAGAAAGGCGGTGGCCGGATTTCGTCAACATCCCAAGGCACGTCAGGGGGAAAAAAGTGTCTTTCGCCATGACGCACACACTTGGGACAGTCCAGTCATTGAAGAAATTCAGGCAAGCACTTTAATACAGGTGAGTACAGAAGCATGTGACTCATACCCAGGAGATGCTAAAAATACATCCTGTGCATTTACACCGCGGGCTTGGACATGCCGGCTAGGGTACTGTGAAAGCAGACGGGTCTCTTGTCATAACAACATATGTCTTGTGGCTTGTTATGCGCAGCTACAAAAGTCCATGTGTCCTTCATGTTGACCCTTCCAAAGAAGTTTGTAGCTGATGATCTTAGATAGTACGTAGAGAAACAACTTCCTTTTAATATCTTTACAAAAACGAACAAATGTTTTGTTTAAATAAAAGAAGCATGAAGCAGGAATACAACACAGCCAAGAAAGTCAACAAAACCCCTCTAGTACATTACAGGCCAAACATCAGCAAGCATATCAGCCTCCTCTTTAAAGTCCTGTAGTGAGGTGTGTTCAGTGATTGATGATAAAACAACACAATGAAATCTTTCAGCTAGTTGATCTCTTCTTTCTGATGACCTTGGAATGCGAAACGGCCAAACCATGCACCACTGGTAACACAGCCATGAAGAAATGAGGAAACTTCTCCAACTCTTTATCCAGGACACAAAAACAATTCGATTTCTCATCTGTTGTGAGAGCAGGGCTGAGAAATGAACAGGTTTTTTTCAACAGGCTGAGGCTTCGACTTTGATATGGAATAATGGATTTAGCTTTGTAATTAAAAGGAAGGGATGTTCAAAAGGTAAATTTGAAGACTTGAAATCAAATAGATATATGGTGTTACAAAACTGTATTTCAAAGTTCAAATGCCCATTCAGTCTTAACCCAAAAATGACTATTTTGAAGAGTCTGCCTAGACTATTTGATTTTTATAATCATATTGTTTCCTTCATGTTAGCAATATTTTGCAGTCATTCTCATGGGCTAATTAATTGTGCATGGGTTTTATTTTTTCCAAGCTTTCTTAAATTATTCTCAAGGCGACTACAAACCTTACCACACAGAACGCATACATCATTCAACATTTCCATACACATTTAAAATTTATATTTGAAAAAGAAATATAATGCTTTGTGCATTTTTAAACTTTATGTGTAGGTAAAGTCTCCATTAAACAAAAACACAATACACATTATTGTGCCTTTCCACCCCTGGAGATACACAAACTGTTTAGTTGTTTGATGTTGTACCTACAAAAACTTCACATGTGAAACAATTAACATCACTTTTAAATATGATTTTTTTTATTTAAATTTGGAAAGATCAGCAGAGCAGTGTGAGTGAAAGGATATCAAAAATGAATGAGTGTCTACAGAATTTACAACGTCATTAAATGCAAAAAAAGGGACATGTTCTCGATACGGCATGGACTTAAGAAGGTTGTTAAGATGCTTCAAATACCTCAGCATGAGTTGAGAATATTCCAAAGAGTTCAACAGAGCAAGGAAATCTACCTATTCATAGGAACCAATTAGACTTTCACTAGTTTATTTGAGATCAAGGACTTTCTAAATCGAGTTAATTTAAACTGTATATATACGTATATGTAATAAATGTGCTCAAAGACATATTGAGATGACTAAAGATGCCCTCCCACCCACATACTTAACCAAAAATCCCCTTTACCCAACATCATTTCGTTCTCTCAGTGTATGTTTCTCTATTCTATATTCTCATGTAATAGGGTCAGACAATCTCATTCCTACTGGAGTTTCAGTTCTATATTATCATTTGGCTGCCAGCACAGCCTCCGAGCACAAATGTAATGATATTTTGTTACCCGCCATCTGCCACACGGCCCACAACACTTCCTCCGCAACACAATACCCTTCTCTCGGCACGAGGCCGCGAGAGTCTCGCCTCGTAGCATACACGTCCACACGTGATAGCCAATATTCCCACCACAACACTTTCACCACGCAGACATCTTCGGGGATAAGGTCACATAATCCGACGAAAGGCTAGCATAACGCCAACTAAACAGAAAACTTGCCCGCAGGGAAAACGGATATAAGACTTGACTAAAGGTCTACAGCCTTTTAAAGGAATAGTTCAACAAAGAAATCATCATTTACTTGGCAACTCACAGTTCTGAATTATATTCTTTCTGCAGTAAAAAACAAAATGATTGAAGAAGAATTTAAGAGTGTACCTTTTTCATAAAACAGTACCAAACTTTTAGCTCAAAAGACCGCCTGTGGTGGAAATCATGTTTTGAATGATGTTTACATGTGTATGTGGTGTTGTTAATATGCTTTCAGACAAACCGTGTGCAAATGTATCATTTTAAACCATTGCTTGGTGTTTTCTCTATAACACCAAAGACCGTTAAAATGCATTAAGAAACATATTCGGTTGATGATGTCATCTAGATTTAAGAACTGCTAAGTGTGATTGGCTGGAGGCGGGGCTAACTTGCCTGTTTATGGATGTACTTAATAAAATAGGAAGATAGTTATAAGCTATATTAAGACAGAACATTTGTTTTCACATAAAATAGTTTATATTAATAATTTTGGTAGTCAAAGATCAACTGCACGGAAACTTAAAAACTCTTCAGCATCCCTATGACATCATAAGTAGGGATGTCCTTATCCGATATGCAAGAGGTGGTTAAGAAAAGGCTACATTTAACACAACAAACCTCGCCTGGCACCTAAAAAAACACCAAACACAATACAGCAAGTTTACCAAGGCAACCCAACAGAAGAATTTCTTAAGCAAGTAGAACCTCAATTTGAAATGCCTTCCAGAATCTGATTCTTCACTCTTCTTTAAAGTCTTTCAAGGGCTAAAATGACAAAATTAAAATCTTGTGTGCCCATGACTACATGAGCAATGTCAAAGAGCGCGCGAGACAGCGTGTGAAAGAATGCCGGTGGCAAGGACCGAGCTTATGTGACCACTAAAGGGCGGGATTCAGGAGAACTGTCGCTATCAGTTTCCGTTAATTCCCGCTAATAGGCCCGGCAGTCATCCGTTAGCCAGAACTTTGGCCGTGTATAATAGTAATTAGATTTTCTTTTTGGGCTGTTGGCTGAACGCTTGTCAACATCCTGTCGCTGCAGAAATCCTCAAAGTGACACAGCCCTAAAAGCCTTTTTTTTGGCTGCGCACCAAACAAACAACACACCGAGCATCTGGCAAACAAAATAAAACCAAACTAAAAAACAAACTGTCACATCCGATCAGACGAACGCGAAATATTCCCTCTGCTTTTGCTAAAGGCTACTTTAGCTTAGCAATTACTCATTCCCTGATCACTTTCCAAAGTCTATCAATGATTCTAAAAAATGTGAAAGCATAATACATGAATTTGCCTTTGGGTCAGAACTTTAAATAATTTAAAGCATCATTCTGGGGCATTACTAATGTATTTATTCATAAAATCTAGGAGCAAATGCTAATGGAGTTATATTATTTGGAAAAACAACATCTGCGTTTGCAGGCACTTGTGGATGATCCTCAAGGAAATGAGATCTGGTCTATCAATTCTGCCTAAGGCCTCAAGTGATGATGAAATACACTAAAATACAGATGCCTTTCATACTGCTTAAAGGTAATAGTTCACACCCAAATTTAAATTCTGTTAACATCTTGTAATTTCAAACCTGTAAGACTTCCTTTGCTTAACACAAAATAATATATTTTGAGGAATGTTGGTATAAGAAAACCATTGATAACCTTAGATTTGCATTGGTTTTACGTCCATACAAAAGAAGTCAAAAGAGACCAGTAGTTTTTGGTTACTAATAGTTTTTAAATATCTTTTTTAGTAAATAATAAGATCATAAAATTGTTAAGTTTACACACATGTTTATTTACTTTTTCAGCTTTTAACAACATGCAATAAGAGCATCTATAAAATAGAATATTCTGTGGCTTGGATTTCCAGTGATATAGATACAAATACAGCATTGACTGCGTAAATATTCTAAAATAAGATCATCAAATCATTCCCATTGGAGTTTGACTGAGAAGCTGGCCTATTTAAAACTTTACATAACTTTATTTAAATTATCGCTCCAGTTTATTTTTTGTTTCTGGTATCACAAAATTGTCCATTAGTGTTCCTGCTTTCCACAAATCACCACAGGCCATTTAAAACCTTCATCAACCCCTATCAGAGAGTCCATGCAAAGCACAAGAATGATGGCTTTAGTCACTGATGGAGATTGAAGACGCCTGTTTCACACAGCATCATTTTTCCTAAATGTTGGGGCGGCGGTTATTTAAAGCCAAATCGTGTGCGTGTACGTTGGGTTGGTTATCATTTTCTTTATTCTCCTCTCCTATCCTTTACTTTCTCCTCATCTCCTCTGTCACGCTTGGCCACTCTCCATTCCATTTCCCCGATGGCTCATCCATCGCCCCCTCCTGTGAGTGGCGAGCGAAGCCCGGGGTGATTAACGCGAGAAAGATGGCAGGACAGGAAGCGTAAATCCAGAGAGGTTTCAGGTGGAACACCGACGCTTGTCTTCACATGACGGATAGAGAATGGGCTGTTCCAAACCGCCCAGGAAGTGTCTTCTCTTTCCACTCAGTCCTTGTAGCGTGAAATGGGAGGGATGCTTAAAACTTTAAAATCGACTCGATGCGAGTTGTCAAAAAACTTGTCTTAAAGGGACAGTACACAAAACAACATCGACCCCATGGACTTCCACTCTATAAACTTGAACACCACAAACATTTCTCAAAATATATTCCTTGTGTTTGACTGAAGAAAGAGTCATATACACGTTCTCAATGACATGAGGATAAATAAATCAATGCTTTAAAGGGATGGTCCACCCAAAATTAAAATCCTCTCGTGACTTAAATTGTTTCAAACCTGTGTGCATTTCTTCGAGCACTAAGAAAGACATTTAGAAGAATGTTAGCAACAGAGATTTCAGGGGCATCTTTGACTACCATTAGATTTTCTCCACTATGGATCTATACTCTTCAAAAATATTTTCTGTGTTCTAATGAACAAAAATATGATACAATTTTAGTGCACCAAAATACAGCTAATAACATTCTATCTTTTTAATATAAGCAAACACAAATGTTTTGTATTTTGGAGTAAAATTTTTTATAGTTTATAGGATGAACTGCACTTTTATGGACAAGCCATTTAAATTCACCTTCTTTGTTTCTTTCTATAAACACAATACCATGCAATAGACATTTACACAGAGAAATAAAACATTAGCACAACCCTTTATTAAAGTAGTATCAAATATCAATGTCCTCCAAAAAGACAGTCCTGTGGATTTTGCATAGTGACAGGATCTCTGCTTACAGAAGTTGATTTGATATCCGTCAATAACTGTCAGGAAAACATACAGTTGAAGGCAGTGAGTTTGACAGCTGTAGCAGTGATGCTTTAAACAGGAGGAATTTAGAAAAGCAACAAGAGGCCTTTAGCATGCTGACATCATCCTGTCACATGAACACAGCTGGATCATGCGCTTTAATATTCAGTAAAACCTTGTTAACATGGTGGTGCATGCATGGACACTTAATTCATAAATAATATAAAAATGCACAATTAATTGATTATTGGAATATTGCCTTTCGGTTAAATGTATTGCTTTATTTATGCAGTGCTCTAGTGCGATCAATTTGACCTTTTCCAGTTGTCCATGTGTTTAACATGGGGATGCTGAGCAGCCTTTATTAATAATATGCCATTGCATTTAAAAATGTATGGTGTTAATTGCGAAAAAAGTTGGGTGCACCTAACAAATAGTGCAAAAAAAGTCTCTAGCCCTGGAGAGAGAGCGAGAGAGAGAGATGGAATGCATGAAGAAGTACAGAGAGCCCAAATGTTCCCAGGGGCACGAGAGCAGAAACCCATCTGTCGGACATCTGGTTGTGGGAGTGAAAGACCTTCAACATGCTGGTCATGAAATCTTGCATTTGGAGGAAGAAGCAACTACAAACAAGCAAACACACATGCAGTACGTCAAAGAAAGTCGTTTCAGTCACATCTAAGCCATTAGCACTAGTCAAGGTAGAGTGAACCATCAAAGACACAAGGCAGCAAGTAAAGGCAGTCACAGCTGTCAAACAGCAATGAAATGAAAAAGAATTTCTACTCAGGGGTTTGATTTCACGCTTGTATATTGAACTGCCACACGGACTGAGCTTGATCTCAATGTCTGCTACGCACTCTCTTTCTAGCGGTTATGGCTTTTAATACTACCACACAAAAGAAAAACAAAAAAATGGTTTTATGATGATAATTATTCTTACTCTGCACTAACACGTGTGTTAATGCTGTCTATATGATTATAGTGATCTACAATGCTAGTGTCTCACATGTTAAATGATAAATCATGGGTAAGGGTATAATGTGAAGCATGACATGCATTTTATTTTCAAACAAAAAATGAACCCATCATTTAGTCATTCTCATGTCATTTTTAAACTTGTATGTGTTTCTTTTCTCAGCAGAACACAAAAGAAGATATCTGGAAGAATGTGGGTAGCCCAACAAAATTCCCCCCTGACATTTAGTGTATGGACACATCTCTCAAATTAACATTTTCTGTGTGTTTTCAATGCTATTAATACACAATTATTTAATTTGAATAAACAGCAGTTTTTGCAAGATGCATTCTTAAAGTGTTAAAAATGGAAAGATATAATTTTCACATGGACCAGAATGATATGCGACACTTTTTATCTGCTATCTTTTCATTAAAGAAATAGTTAAATTAGGCAGTAACGTGATTAAAAACTGCAGCCAGTCGAGGCAGATGCTTATCACAGTCAACTGAAAATGGAGAAGCCTCATTTGAAAGCAATTACAACTGATAACTGTAGTGCAAGTGAACAGAACGCTTCTTAATGTTCCTACAACACGCTCATTACGATTCTGTGAACTCTTTAGCTCTTTAGCCTCTATTATGAACGAATAATCGATACAAAAATAAATGAACGTTAAGAGTTTAATATTCATTAATCTGGAGCATATCTATGTGCCTTTACTTGTTGATTTAGGACTAAGGGCTGACAAGGTATAATTTCAGAATAGTTCTTGATATTACATAATTTGAAAACTAATATTAATAAATGTAAACAATTTTTATAAAAGTCCCCCAGTTGTTGATAATTTCTTTTTCTTGAAGTGAATATTTGACCATAAAATCTACTTATTAAAAATGAAAAAAAGCTTAAAGGTAATTCTACAACCTAGCTTCGATGTGTATATGCCTGTTCATAATATGTATATTACCCCCGCCTCCACTTAATCATACTCAGCAGTTCCAGTTGCTGCTAAAACTGAAAGTGAAACTAAGAGCTGACACAACAGTTCAGTAATCATTACAGCACAATTCTATGTCTTAAGCTTTAATCCAAAAATATCTACAACTCCAAATGCTGGTAACCTATACAAAGACTAACAAAAATATGGAAAATATGATGGACATTAGGATTGGTCAGTCAGATGTGGTTTATTTAAATTGTGTACCGACAGCAAATGTTAATGGTTAATATGCTTTAAAAACCTCTAAAAACCAAATTTCTGTGAAAATTCAAAAACTCAAAAAATACAGATTTTATTATTTTTATTTAACCTGACATTATTCAGTCAATATTAAAAATACCAATGTTTCATTTTCAGACAATGTTCCTTACATTGTAAAGAATGATTTAATGTATAAAAAAAGTGAATCACAAAAAAATACTGGATTTTCCCAGGCTGTCTCACTGACTTAATAGATCCTGAAGATCTTTATGCTATCCGATACTTGCAATGGCAGACACAGGATAAGGACGATCATACGTGCACATCATGCGTATATATATAAATATATATCACGCTCATCTTATTCACTGCACAGACAGTGAGTGACTCTTACGATTGGAATAAATCTGCACTGGGAGACCGCGATCACAAACCACTTACAACACACTCGATACAGGCTTGACTCATGACACTACAGATCTCTAGTGTTGGAAAGAAATCGGGAATCTGGCCAATTTAAGAAAGGGGGAGGGAAAAATCTGGAAAAGCTTTGTACTTTAAACAGCTTCCCTCCGAAGTAAGACAAATTGGGCAGCGCGGTGCAGGCCGCAGAGTGCGTCTCTCGTGCTCCCTTGGTGGAAGCGGGCTGCGTCTTCCCAAGCATTAAACTGGAAAAACCAACTACACTGCAAAAAATTTAATGAGAAGACTCACAAGTCTGACCTAACGCTGGCTCACTGACACAATGCTCCTTGGTATGTGGTTATTTTTCCTTCTCTGCTTTCCTTTTTGCCGGGGAAATATCAAGGGTCTGGCCCGAACGGCTGAAGCTCTAATGCAACACTAATGCATTGTGTCTGTGAAAATGGGTTCCCGTGCTTCTCAGAAACTCGCCATTACCTAATTTATATGGCCTCTATAGGTCCGGCGCACGCGTTCACAAACAAATAATTTGGTGGTGCAATTTCCCAGGCTGATGTGATATATGGAGGGTGTCTAATAGTTAGCCTCACTCCATTTTGCTGCTTTTTCTGGTTAGTTTTACTTCAATTTTAAGGTGCATTGCGGTACAAATTACTAGGAGGGAATTAGACATACCGACGGGAATGAACCGGCATGCGAAGCCATTAGTCTACAATCCCCTGAGTGACAAAAACCCAAAACACAAACAACCGGAATCATTAAAGCTGAGGCTGCCTGATCCAATTTGAAGCGATAATTCACACCAAGATAACAATTTATTTATCCATTCTCATGTCATTCTGAACTTGTATGACAAAAAAAAGTTTTGAAGAATGTGCATAAGTGACACCCATTCGCATTGGTTTTGTGTCCATACAATAGGAGTGAACAGATGCAGGCACCATTTGGCCAGTAACATGCTTCAAAATGTCTTCTTTTGTGTCATAGAGATTGAATGGAAATACCAAGATCGTTTTTTGATCAACGATGACACAATTTTTATTTTTTTAGGTGAACTATTCCATTAAAGGATTTCGAAGACCAACGCTGCACAGTGGCCATCAAACACTTTATTTTTAAAGAGTTGGAGCTAAAATTCAAATGACAACGGCACTCCATCACCAACGCTGTCAATCCTTGATGTGTAGTGACGGATTTCACAAGTTTCCTCTCAATAATTAAGTTTCACAACCTTAAAGTACATCAATGCTGCACATTTTGGTTCACTTTGTAAATATTTGATCAAGGTATAAACCCATTCCCAGTCTGAAGACTGCATCTCTTTGTTTTAGATTTGCCAGGTGCAAGAGTGAGGAACTAACCAGCGTCTTGAATACATAAATAGGTGCTACAAAGAAAAATAATTTAAGGAGTATTGCGTGGGCTTGCGAAAAGTGATACGATGATGGATGAAGTTTAGCACTCCGCCACAAAAGCCTTGATTGATCGGCTCGATAAACCGCAGAATTAATGCATCACATAAGCTTGAGTAAAGGAATTAAAGAATAGTCCGCATTGCGCAAAACCAACCAAGTGTATTATTTTTTTAATACTCTTCTTATACTTTACACTCCCTCTAGTGGCCAGAGGCGAATGAACGTTATTGAACGTACTCGCGTTGCGTCTCAAATATTCTTGAATTGTCTAGGTATATAGAGCGCAGTAATCTATCCATCACTTGAATGCAATCTATTTCATCACTTGTTTACTTGTATAAGAAACTCAAACTGTATTTTATTCCACAGCCAGTCCCAGGCTTGCAATAAAGAGTTAAACATCATTTTTCATTTTTGATGTGTTTTGGTCCTTTCAAAAGGCCGTATGTGCCATATCATGCCTGGGGATTGTGGGTATGAGGATAAAGAACTGGCATTTAAATTGTAGATGGCCGGCAGCCGTTATACTTTATTAATGGAGAGACTTTTGCATGGTTTCTTTATACTCAACTAATTATGACCTTAGAGAGGGATACGGGGCAGGCAGGAGAGAGGGGCGCTAGAGGGGGGCCGGGTTATGTGGAAGGAAAATTAGCGCTTAAGTCTCCCAGCGGCTCAAAGGTTTCTTTCGTCTCCTGGCAGATCACTCCATCCCATGTTACAGTGCCAACTGAAAATCTTTTGAGAACCTTTAGTCTGGGAGAAAGAGAGAGTTAGAATGAGAGAGCACCGAAAGAGTGGCAAAAGCAAATATTAAGAAAATCTGAGAGCGAGCACAGCCAAAGCACACAGCTCTGTCCCCCGCCGACAGCCACTATCAAACTGCAATGACTTAACCAATTTCGTAATTTGGACCGGACCAATAAAAATTATTCTACTATAAATTAATTTAACGGGGACCAACCGCTTTGTCCAGTTTCCACATTTTTGGCAATATCTTGTTGTGTGTTCTGCTGAACAAACAAAGAAGGTTGGTTATGTAAACATTAAGTTAAATTACTATTTAATTCAGGATTATACAGAATGTTATTGTTACATATACACAAACAATGTTTGCCTAGGTGTTAATGAATGCAATTCATCACATAATAATTCACCATCCCGGCATTGCTAGTGCCATGCTCAACAAAGAAACAATTAATTTTCATCAAGGATTCATTAAGCATTTATACATCTATTTTGAAGACAACATCCACCAGCAGGCTTCATGAACATCCACTTCATTTAGCACTTGGCACACACTGAGACTTCTGGTTGCCAGTGGAGATGAGCAGAGAATGTACCAGCACGAGAAAACACAAGTCTCTCTTCGGCGAGATTATTCAGAAAACCGTGATGCATCTTGCACTTCCGAGCACCTACACTGCTTTCCGTTCATTCACAACAGCTCATGCGAAAGCGGTGAGGAGAAACAGTGTGAGGTAATGTAAAGAACAGATGTTTAGTTTAACAGTGTCTGTTCAGCGAGCTGACAGCGGGGAAGAAATTAAAGCACAATTCTCATGCAGTCCTCCGCCTGAGTAATAGCAACACATTCATTGCATTAACTCCAAAATCTTGGAGGCAAGGGCTCAGGTAGGACTATAAGAATTTAATTTTCATACCTGCTTCACAAAACTACACCAGTTTGATCTAAATAATATGTTTTTGGCCTTATGTTTTTGCATCCTACTCACACGTCGTGCTTCAGTGCAGGGTTGCCAGATTTTTGACAACAAAACCAGCCTAATGACCAAGTACAAAACTACTAACCCAAATACTAGACAATCCCACACCTCAAACAGATATTTTACAGGCAGTTTAATACAATAGGTTAGACATATTTCCAACTACAACTGTATAGCAATTATATTAAAGAAAGATCATAATTATAATGTCATATCCACATAAGTTAAAGCTGATTAAAAACAGATGATGAATAAACACATTTTTAACAGATAGTTCATCAAAAACATAAATAGTTTCATCACTTACTCACCCTCTTAACATTTCTTTCTTCAGCTGAACACAAAAGAAGATATTTGAAAGAATGCTGGTCACCAAAAAAACTTAACCAGTGCAAGTCAATGAGGACTAACAGAGTAAATTACAGTATTTTTATTTTTGAGTGAACTATCCTTTTAAACCAATAAAAAATACCTTTGGCAACCCTGCTCATGCAGGCAATGAGACTTTATGCATTCAAGTAGTAAATTACTATTTTCATAATAAAATAATGTTGAAATCATTTACTAAAACAGGATAAGATGAATCATCAAAGCAAATATTGTATTCCTTAACACGCGCTACACACAGGGAACATACGCAACACACTCGGCACATGACCCCGCTGCCGCCTGACAGCATCCCGCACGGTTAACTGTCCCCGCAGCCCTATCTTTTAATCAATCTATTAGAGGAGCCAGGCAACGATGACAGCCTCCGAGACTGATAAAGTGACCTGGCAAACATTAAGGCAGCTTTGGTCACCCAGCCGGACAGATAACGGCCAGAGCAGAGAGAGATGATGATGATGATAATGTTGTTACAGGGGACGCCAGTGCATCCAATCCAACCCAAATGTCAGCTCCAGCTATCTGACTCCAGAGACTCAGCCCACATCTTAAGTGCTCCTCGATTCAGAACGGACGTTGTGCAAATTATCCTTTTCTATTAGACAGAGAAATGGTTTCTCGCCTACATGAAAGCGAATCAAAAAGCAGGGAACTGCGAGGCCTCTTAAGAGATTTGAATACCATCGCGGTCCTCGGTGCGTGGCGCGCTATTCGTCATGCGACAGAAATAACCAGGGAGTAATCCTGAGGGTGGTCTCATCATTCGGATAATTTCTTTTCATCATTCAGGTTGGAAAAAAGAGCTTGCAACAAAAACACGGACACGGAATATGTGTGTGCATTTGATTTTCATAATAGCTTACTAGTTCAGTTTAATGCCACTCGATTTTTTTCTGAGTCATCCATCGCTCAATCATCTAGTTTAGCTGGACTGCAGAGAGATGAGCATTGCCTGGGGCCAACAGACGCCCCGCAGAGAGATTCTTTCCTTCCTCTCGTCAGCTTGTTCTCCTGCACCGTCAGCAGACCGGCCATTATTGGAGGCTCAAGTGCACAGACACTTGTTTCCCACTGGCATGACAGAACGAGATAAATAAAGTTGCACTGCTCTCCTTTTCCAGAGTGTCATTTTGTCACTGCTGTCCAGGCGGCGGATCCATACCCCGTTTGTCGGCTCTGTTAAGAACAGGTCTATCAGACACAGACAAGTGAAATCAAGCTAAAATAAGACGGAAAGAATTAGAGCGGATTACGATAGGCAATCGTGTTAAACTTCTGCAAGTTCATTTCTCTCTCAACAAACTGGAGCGTGAGGATGCAAACAAAGAAACAGACACAAAAGCCTGTCAATAATGTCCACAACCTTCACTCACGCATTTGCCCTTTGGTGGCGATGTGTTATTCATGGAGCATTCATCACAGCCCTGATGAAATCTCTCGCCTGTTTGGGATGCAGAGACGTGGACGGCTGTTCGTGCCGTCGGTGCTCGAACGCTCATCCTCATGTCTACGGCATTCCCAAGCACCCTGCTCTCGGCGTTTCGGATCCCATGAATCTGAGATGAAAACTAGTAGCTGATTCAAACAGAAAAACCCAGATTTTGACAGTTATGAGATGCACAATATCCAGTGCTCCACATACTAAAGGTTCAGGCTTTACACAATGATAGGATTGGTTCATCCGAAACAAGAAACGATTACCAACAAGAACTAATTTTCCTACATATGCAAATCTGGGAAATGCAGACATTTGATTAAACAAAACCTATCAAGACTTCTCGAAGTAGGTCAGATATAGCGTGAATTTATATTTGGGGTTATCTTTGTAAGATACGTAGAAGTGATGGAAGATAAGGATGATGCGTTCTTGCATTCGACTTCCAAACATACAAGAGCTATGCATCCGCATGCAACTTAATATCTCTGTTTCGTTTCATTCCGATAGACATCTTAAGCTCTCAAGCCTATCATTTATTAATAAAGCGAATTACCGACTATTATTACCAACTTTCTCTTTACTTTAGCTAGGACCACCGTTGTCGCGTATACATTTAAATCGCAATTCCATTACACTACACAAAAGGCAAATTGCGCGGCGCTTTCGTATTCGCGATATGTTGATCATCATACAACAAAGACGCACAATCTTTAATAATCACATGAAAGTACGTAAAGCGTATCCTCTCGATGGACATTTCTCTAAGCTTCTTCTTGACGGACGTCCACAATACAACAGAACGAGGTTGTGAGACACAAAGTCAAGGTCATCGACTTATAAGAACTATTGATGTTGAACGTGGACGAGCTCCCAAAAATGAAGCGTTCGGATCATCGATCCCAACTCGACTCCTACCTGTTCGGACGACCGGGAACATCAATTCTGTATCCCATAATTACTTTGGAAACATCTCCGCGGCGATGACAAACCTACGGATGTGTATCCGTGCGCGGGGTTAATCCAGAGATGGAAGTCAAACGCACATGCAAGAAGAATATCGATGAGCTATAAGCAACAGTGCACGTGACTAATTGGAAATAACGGGATTTAGCGATTAGAATTAAAAGGCGCCTATGACGTCACAGCAACATTGTATCCATGGCAATCATGCGAGGTTGCGACGTCCTCACGGATGGATTCGTGAGGGTTAAGCGGCACAACATGAACTTACCGGGATAACCGCGAGCCCGTGGGAGCAGAACCGAGGAGAAAAGCAGAGGAGATATCCAGCAGAGTCGCAGTAACCTCCTCATGTCACACTTTATACATGAAGATCTCGATATAAGGCAACTGTTGACAGAGTTATCCTCCTCACGAGACACAAACTCCCGCGAAAAACTGCCTCACACAACCGCGGGAAGCGCGCGACAGCCTCTCGCGCTCTCGCTCTCTCTCTCTCTCTCTCTCTCTCTCTCTCTCTCTCTCTCTCTCGCTCGCTCTCTCTCTCTCTCTCTCTCTCTCTCTCTCTCTCTTCTGCAAGTCCTGTGTGGAGATTTCTGCCCTGAAGTTCGAGTAAAGCGAACAGTTTTGCTGCTCTCTCTCTCTCTCTCTCTCTCTCTTTTAAACGGCTGGCTGTGTAGTCCCGAACATGTCGCGAGGGTTCAGCGGGACAGCTGCGCGAGCGCGATGTCAGAGACGCGATAGTCCACGCGTGACGCCACGAACACGGAGAGAAGAGTTGGAGCGGCTCTGGACGCTTTCCGTTCCGCCATCCGGGAAGTAACGCACGAGCGCGAGACTGCCGGAGACTTTAAAACAGAGAGAGAGAGAGAGAGAGAGAGAGAGAGAGAGAGAGAGAGAGAGGGAGAGAGAGAGGAGGGAATGTTTCTGCAGGATCCTAGCGCCGAGGGTTCGGCTTTTCCCTGCTGCTCTTCTCTCCTCTTCTCTCTACTCATCTCATCTATCACTTCTCACTCTCATCTCCTATCTTCTCATCTCTTCTCCTCTCTTCTCATCTCTTCTCATCTCATCTCATCTCATCTATCACTTCTCACTCTCATCTCCTATCTTCTCATCTCTTCTCCTCTCATCTCTTCTCCTCTCATCTCTTCTCCTCTCATCTCTTCTCCTCTCTTCTCATCTCTTCTCTTCTCCTCTCATCTCTTCTCTCTACTCTTCTCCTCTCATCTCTTCTCTCTACTCTTCTCCTCTCATCTCTTCTCTTCTCATCTCTTCTCCTCTCATCTCTTCTCCTCTCTTCTCATCTCATCTCATCTCTTCTCATCTCATCTCTTCTCATCTCATCTCTTCTCTTCTCATCTCATCTCTTCTCTTCTCTCTTCTCATCTCTTCTCATCTCATCTGCTCTCTTCTCATCTCTTCTCATCTCTTCTCTTCTCCTCTCATCTCTTCTCTCTACTCTTCTCCTCTCATCTCTTCTCCTCTCATCTCTTCTCCTCTCATCTCTTCTCCTCTCATCTCTTCTCCTCTCTTCTCATCTCTTCTCATCTCATCTCTTCTCTTCTCCTCTCATCTCTACTCATCTCTTCTCCTCTCATCTCTTCTCCTCTCATCTCTTCTCATCTCTTCTCATCTCTTCTCATCTCTTCTCTCTTCTCATCTCTTCTCTCCTCTTCTCTCTTCTCTCTTCTCTCTTCTCATCTCTTCTCATCTCTTCTCATCTCTTCTCATCTCTTCTCATCTCTTCTCTCTTCTCTTCTCATCTCTTCTCATCTCTTCTCATCTCTTCTCATCTCTTCTCTCTTCTCTTCTCATCTCTTCTCATCTCTTCTCATCTCTTCTCTCTTCTCATCTCTTCTCATCTCTTGTCATCTCTTCTCATCTCTTCTCATCTCTTCTCATCTCTTCTCTCTTCTCATCTCTTCTCATCTCTTCTCATCTCTTCTCTCTTCTCTCTTCTCATCTCTTCTCATCTCTTCTCATCTCTTCTCATCTCTTCTCTCTTCTCATCTCTTCTCATCTCTTGTCATCTCTTGTCATCTCTTCTCATCTCTTCTCATCTCTTCTCATCTCTTCTCTCTTCTCATCTCTTCTCATCTCTTGTCATCTCTTGTCATCTCTTGTCATCTCTTCTCATCTCTTCTCTCTTCTCTTCTCATCTCTTCTCATCTCTTCTCTCTTCTCTTCTCATCTCTTCTCATCTCTTCTCATCTCTTCTCATCTCTTCTCTCTTCTCATCTCTTCTCATCTCATCCCTTCTCCTATTATCTCTTCTCTCTACTCATCTCCTCTCATCTCTTCTCCTCTCTTCTCATCTCTTCTCATCTCTTCTCATCTCTTCTCTTCTCTCTTATCATCTCATCTCTTCTCTCTTCTCATCTCTTCTCATCTCTTCTCATCTCTTCTCATCTCTTCTCTCTTATCATCTCATCTCTTCTCTCTTCTCATCTCTTCTCATCTCTTCTCATCTCTTCTCATCTCTTCTCATCTCTTCTCTCTTATCATCTCATCTCTTCTCTCTTCTCATCTCTTCTCATCTCTTCTCATCTCTTCTCATCTCTTCTCTCTTATCATCTCATCTCTTCTCTCTTCTCATCTCTTCTCTCTTCTCATCTCTTCTCATCTCTTCTCTCTTCTCATCTCATCCCTTCTCCTATTATCTCTTCTCTCTTCTCATCTCTTCTCATCTCATCCCTTCTCCTATTATCTCTTCTCTCTACTCATCTCCTCTCATCTCATCTCTTCTCATCTCCTCTCTTCTCCTCTCATCTCTTCTCATCTCCTCTCTTCTCCTATCATCTCCTCTCTTCTCCTCTCATCTCTTCTCATCTCTTCTCCTCTCATCTCTTCTCTCTTCTCATCTCTTCTTATCTCCTCTCATCTCTTCTCCTCTCATCTCTTCTCATCTCCTCTCATCCCTTCTCCTATTATCTCTTCTTTCTTCTCATCTCTTCTCATCTCCTCTCATCCCTTCTCCTCTCATCTCTTCTCTCTTCTCATCTCATCTCATCCCTTCTCCTATTATCTCTTCTCTCTTCTCATCTCCTCTCATCTCTTCTCATCTCTTCTCATCTCCTCTCATCCCTTATCCTATTATCTCCTCTCTTCTCCTCTCCTCTCATCACTTCTCTTCTCATCTCTTATCATCTCTTCTCATCTCTTCTCCTATTATCTCTTCTCCTCTCCTCTCATCTCTTCTCATGTCCTTTCAACTCTTCTGCTCTCCTCTCTTCTCTTCTCATGTCCTTTCAACTCTTCTGCTCTCCTCTCTTCTCCTCTCTTTTCCTCTCTACTCATCTCATCTCTTATCCTCTCTTCTCCTCTCTACTCATCTCCTCTCTTCTCCTCTCTACTCATCTCATCTCTTCTGCTCTCTACTCATCTCTTCTCCTCTCATCTCTTCTGCTCTCTACTCATCTCCTCTCCTCTCATCTCTTCTGCTCTCTACTCATCTCATCTCTTCTCCTCTCTACTCATCTCATCTCTTCTGCTCTCTTCTCATCTCCTCTCATCTCTTCTCCTCTCTACTCATCTCATCTCTTCTGCTCTCTACTCATCTCATCTCTTCTGCTCTCTTCTCATCTCCTCTCATCTCATCTCTTCTCCTCTCTACTCATCTCATCTCTTCTGCTCTCTTCTCATCTCCTCTCATCTCTTCTCCTATTATCTCTTCTCTTCTCCTCTCTAATCATCTCTTCTCTCTTCTCATCTCTTTTCATCTCTTCTCCTCTCTTCTTATCTCCTCTTATCTCATCTCTTCTTATCTCATCCATTCTCCTATTATCTCTTCTCTCTTCTCCTCTCTTCTCATCTCTTCTCCTATTATCTCTTATCTCTTCTCCTCTCCTCTCATCTCTTCTCATCCCTTCTCCTATTATCTCTTCTCCTCTCCTCTCATCTCTTCTCATCCCTTCTCCTCTCATCTCTTCTCATCCCTTCTCCTATTATCTCTTCTCTCCTCTCCTCTCCTCTCTGATCTTCTCATCTCATCTGTTCGCTTTTGCTATGTGTGTTGTAGCAGAAAATATCAGCTTTAACAGTAACCAAATTATTTCAAAACTGTTTAATTTCATACATTTATATCCAAGATCTTTAAACATGCATAACTGGATGAAAAAGGACCTATCATGTATTGTTTGTTAGGTTTCCTCTCATCTCTTCCATTGAAACATTGTCCCAAATCATGAGCCTTATGACTGTCCCAAATCCATCTACAAATAAAGCACAATCATTTCATGTTTCATTCTTTTTGTGTGTAACACTTAAATAATTTATTAAATCAAATATTTACTGAATAATCTTCATTTTATGTTGTAAACTGTCATGCATAAGAACCTCAGAAAACTGCCAACTTTCAGCACATCATTTATCATCTTATTTAGTTTCAAAGTTATTCTTCTAAAAGTTTTTAGAGTTTCCTGCCGAGGCTTCCAACCCACTGCTGTTTACACAAACGCTCAATTTGTTTGACTTACTGTCTGAAAACAAAGAAGAATGTCCTTGACATGGGAAAAATAGAGTCTGTCTTTTAAAATCTTCCCCGTTCTCGCTTAAACGAACATGGCAGGCCACACAGAGCTGAAATGAGTATGATCCTTCATAAGTGTCAATCAAACATCCTCCTTTATCCAAAATAAACAAGCTCATATTCTCAAACTTAAAGAAAAGACCTCTGTATTGTGTTTTGACCCAAACCGATGTTACTCAACACCGTTTCAAATGATTATTTACTATTAAATTAAGGCATTTTGGCAAAGTCAGAAAATCATTACATTGATTTACTTTTATTCCAAACATAAATGCTTCTTCAGCGATTGTTATTTTTATTGCTTGCCTTCCAGGAATGCATATAATCTCTGATATATATTGGAGTTGCCGGAGCCATTTCAATTAATATATTTATGTAAAAATACGGCACGCTAATGGCTGCGGGTGGAGGAGGAAGTTGCCGTTAGCAACAAGAGTGCAGATTTATGAGGACTGCTCCTGTAATATCCAGATGTTGTTCCATTTATCCAACATCTGCTCGACAGTAAATCAATATCACCATCACCGGTGCAGAATAACCGACAGATCATTTATTAAAATTCTATTCCTGACATTTTAACACCAAACTTCGGCCCTTAATTCTCATGGGTGATAAAGTCATTTACATTTACATTTACATTTAGTCATTTAGCAGACGCTTTTATCCAAAGCGACTTACAATAGTCGAGGAGACAATGAAGCGGTAAATAGCCGATACAACAATATCAATATGAGATTTACTTTACTTTAGTATTACTCATCACTTTAAAAGCATCATAAACTATGCAGCTGAAAAATCTATTTTTAATTAAGCACAAATATCTTTGTAAGGTTTAACTAAGTGTTTATTGTTAGAAGGGTTTTTATGGTCTCATACGGGTTTAAACTAAAGCCGACCTGATCAAATCAATTAATAATCAATGTTATCAATCCTACAGGAAACTATGACCCATAAGTGTCAACAGTACAAGATTCTCATTAGATGTTATACAACAATTATCACAATAAACAATCAAGTAATAGATTACATAATAACATTTTACATCTTTAAATTTCTCCCTTTTATATTGTATATATTATATTTTTTTATGTCAAATTAAATATTTATTAATTACTAACAACAGCTTAAAAATATCAAAAAAAAACATTTAAATATTATAAAAAGAAGCTAAACCACAGCCATCCGCAGCAACATGGGAAATGTAGTTTAGTGACTCATCTGGCAGCGCACCGGCAGCGGCACTAAAAACTACATGTCCCACAATCCTGTGCGGCGGCATCATTGACCCCACCCACGCGGAAGGTGAGTACATGTGTTCAGTGTTGAGTCCGCCGGCTGTCAGTGGACGGTGTGGACTCTCTCTGTTTAAACGCAGATATTTGTCGATATTTAATGTTTTTAAGGTATAATGTTAATTAAATGTCATGTAGACAGCGCGCTGGGTGAATAAAACGCGTTGTTCTCGGACAGGCTCTCAGAGATCAGTTAGTGATTCAGGTGTGACGTCATCTCTTCCCATAGGCAGCATCACTTATGTACCTGATCACTTTAATTGATAATCCAACTCATCCCTAACATTAATATATAATAAAGTGTTATGTTGTAGAAATTCACTTTAGATTCCTGTTGTGTTCTCAATACATGACACATGATGCATTTTTATTGCATAATACAATTTATATATAATATATATTTTATAAGTAATCTTCATATTTGTATGTGCTTTCAAAGTGTGATGAGTACGTTCCATATCATAAACATTTGAAAAATTGATAAAATAAAAAGTAAAGAAGAAGAACATGTGTTAAACATCAAATACACTACATGAATTAAAAGTGCAAATATACTGAAAGTTATGATATATACTGAAAGTTATGATATATACTGAAAGTTATGATATATACTGAAAGTTATGATATATACTGAAAGTTATGATATATACTGAAAGTTATGATATATACTGAAAGTTATGATATATACTGAAAGTTATGATATATACTGAAAGTTATGATATATAATGATAGTTATAATATATACTGAAAGTTATAATATATACTGAAAGTTATAATATATACTGAAAGTTATGATATATAATGAAAGTTATGATATATACTGAAAGTTATGATATATACTGAAAGTTATGATATATACTGAAAGTTATGATATATACTGAAAGTTTTGATATATACTGAAAGTTACGATATATACTGAAAGGTATGATATATACTGAAAGTTATGATATATACTGAAAGGTATGATATATACTGAAAGTTATGATATATACTGAAAGTTATAATATATACTGAAAGTTTTGATATATACTGAAAGTTATGATATATACTGAAAGTTATGATATATACTGAAAGTTATGATATATACTGAAAGTTATAATATATACTGAAAGTTTTGGTATATACTGAAAGTAATGATATATACTGAAAGGTATGATATATACTGAAAGTTATGATATATACTGAAAGTTATGATATATACGGAAAGTTATGATATATACTGAAAGTTATGATATATACTGAAAGTTATGATATATACTGAAAGTTTTGATATATATGAAAGTTATGATATATACTGAAAGTTATGATATATACTGAAAGTTATGATATATACCGAAAGCTATGATATATACCGAAAGTTATGATATATACCGAAAGTTATGATATATACTGAAAGTTTTGATATATACTGAAAGTTATGATATATATTGAAAGTTATGATATATACTGAAAGTTATGATATATACTGAAAGTTATAATATATACTGAAAGTTATAATATATACTGAAAGTTATGATATATACTGAAAGTTATGATATATACTGAAAGTTATGATATATACTGAAAGTTATGATATATACTGAAAGTTACGATATATACTGAAAGTTATGATATATACTGAAAGTTATGATATATACTGAAAGTTATGATATATACTGAAAGTTATAATATATACTGAAAGTTATGATATATACTGAAAGTTATGTAATATACTGAAAGTTATGATATATACTGAAAGTTATGATATATACTGAAAGTTATAATATATACTGAAAGTTATGATATATACTGAAAGTTATGTAATATACTGAAAGTTATGATATATACTGAAAGTTATAATATAGACTGAAAGTTATGATATATACTGAAAGTTATGATATATACTGAAAGTATTTAAGGATTTACATGTAGTATTTTAGCCGATGCTTTTTATCCAATTTAACTTAAATGTGAGTACACAAAACTACTAATACTCCTAATCCTGGTTAATTAAAACACAACGTACGAGCAAAGTACAATCAAGGATTTTTCCCATTAAAAGACAGAGTAAGAGGTCAGGAAAGGGTTTTTATTTGTTCAACTGAGTTATTCGGAGATTGTAAAAGATGAAAATGGAATCTGCTGAAGAGAGATTTCAAATAGAATCTACAAAATTTTTAAAGAGGGAAACTTGTATTTACAATCTTATTGATGTAAAATTTACAAACAAACATAAAGTTCACAATAAAACAAACACAGCTCTTAGAATCAGATTCATACTGGACAATAATATTCTTAAAAGTCATTGATAAACCATTATTAATATAACTGATTGCTTTCTTACTAGGACTGCCATTATTTACCTTAAGATTACTTTGTTTGCTCTTGTTCTAAATGCCTCGTTTGTAAGCTTTGGATAAAAGCGTCAGCTTAATGACTAAACATAAATGTAAATAACCACGATGACTACTTTAATATCTATATATTCAATGTGTCCTGTATAGCAGCAGGATAAAAAAATATGGTAAGTAGAAAACAACTACATTTTAATGTCAATAAAAACAAAAGAACCAAAAATTATGAAAACATTGATGTAAAAGTTTAAATACTTTTATTTGTTTCGAATGAATTTGGTAACTTTCTAAAACAAAGTTAATTGATTAATTTAATAACAATAATAATTTAAACCTGTAATACTAACGATGTTTTGTAGAATGTTGGTAAACGAACAGTGTTGGCATCCATTCACTTGCATTGGTTTTGTGTCCATACAATAGAAGTGAAAGTGCCAGTGCTGTTTGGTTACCAACATTTTCCAAAAACCCTTTGTTTTCTGCAGAAGAAAGAAACCTGTACAGGTTTGATATGACACGAGAGTGTGTAAACCACGACACAACTTTTCATTTTTGAGTGAACTTAAACTATAACTGCTCATGTAGTAAATGGATGAACCAACGGACGGCCCCGCACTACATCCCCTGTTATTTTCTATGTCAACAATCTATTACAGAATTACCACATGCCAATTTTTACTATTTTTAGTCTTTGCACCAAATCCTATCTTTAAATGGCAAAAAAAATTAATCGCATAAGTTATTCTTACCAAAAGGACTTTGCAAAGAGTATGAGCTATAAACTTCTGAGTTGTAATTAGTTGTAAGTACTTAATGGCTGTTTGAAACAAAACTTTCAACCCATCATTCCTCCCTAACCGGAACATTTCGTACTTGGCAAAACCATAGACATTGTTTATATGTAGAGCTTGCATGCATAAAGCATATTGTGAGTGAACTTTCTAGCCCGGAGTTGTCATACAAAAGGTGTAAGACTGCGAGCAGAAGGTTGAAGAGGGTGTCCAGCTGCATTTTTCATTAGACTAACTTGATTAAATGTATTTTAATTACCTCTATCTCAGCGGTGCGGTTGAGAGATGTCACATGGCTCCTTCTTTTAATGTCTGCCATCTGTCTAGAAGCCCTGAGAATATAAAGAGAGAAATAAACCCCAAAATGTCTCTCGCTCACCTCATCTCGCCCACTAATGACCGCCGTCCCCCGACTGCTCCGAAAAGTCAACTTTCCTGTAGTCTCACAGCGTTTTTCCCAGTATTGAGTTTTCTCGCCCAAATTTGATCAGAGCCTCACATCCCTCAGATGACGCAGTTAATATCTCGACATCCATGGAAATTTCCCGACGTCTTCTACGCTGTGGGATTCGCCGTACCCTTTTGTTCTAACTTTATCTTGAAACCGTAAACCCCTAGAGAAGATTTTCAACTGAAGTCCAGGTCATGTCGATGCAAATGAGCAGATTAAATGAATTAAGTGGTGAAATTTGGTCTCGGTACCCCTTGACCCCTTACGGAGAGGTACGTGGAGATTTGCAGACAGATATGTATAATGCAGGAGTGCGGCATCAATTATGCACCATTCATTCCTGCCACAGTAATACTTAATTGATTTGATTCTGTTTGCTTCATGTATAATTGAACAGGCATAGACCCCGTATGTGGCCCTGGATGGCCATGGTGATAGGACCATGTATGATGGAGCTTTCAGATGGGTCCGATCTTTTGTCCATCATGCGTGCCTTGACTCTATTATGAAGATTGTTTGTAATGTTACTCTTCACCGTGTCAGAATAATTGGACGATCTGTTTAAGGGGTTTATGTTTTTAACTGATTCAGTCATTGGTGAAGTTTTGTCCGATGTTAAAGAGATCCTTGGACTCTAAACCTCATTTTAAAGCGAGTTATCATCTATAATAGACAGATTTGAAATCAGATGCCGGGATTGTAGTCATCCAGTTACTTCCCAGATTTGTTGTCAGAGACGAAAGTATGGAAGTAACTGGATTCGATTGATCTCGTATCGTCGCTTGTGGTGATGAAGTAACTGACATCAGAGTAGACCTAACAGAGTACACTGGAAGGCCGACTTGAAGACTCAGGAACTATTTGTGAGTTTTTAGACTTGAGGAAACACCCAAATAAACAATGTAAATGATAAAACTAATAATACGTTCTTTGAACATTTAATGGCATTTATGTAAAGTTGAGGATTCAAACAACACAGTTTATAATGGTTTTATCACCAAAGAAGGATTTCTTTTACTAAGAAGAGTTAATTTTACCAACACCGTGTAGTCATCGGCATATATTGGTCCTGAAATTATTTGCAGTTTATTGCCCACTTGGTTTGATGTCTTCTAATGCAATCCAGATGGAAACACATTTCTTTTAGAGTTTACTTTACTTTGATGAGCTTTAAAGTCGACATGAAACAGCAGCGATGTCTTCCTCCCAAAATCAGTCTACACAGTGCTGGATGAAGAACAAACCTGTGATACAACAGTAAAATAAAACGGAAGATAGTACAAACATAACACCAGGAAATTCAATGAGCATGGCAATGTATTTTTTGTTGCTGGGCTGGTACCACTTTGTTCCTTTATGGGTGCTCAGAACATTAAATGTTTGACATTTTTGGGTACGTTATTGTACACCAAATTTTACGTATCTTTTTAACGTGTTTTCTTTCGACGCTGTCTTTCTCCCCAATTTCTACTGAATATTGTCAAACTGTTGGATGTTTCCTTTCCTGGTATCCTTACAAAGTAACTTCTTAATTACATATCGGTTATGTAAGTTGAACATGATGTCTGAAGAATACTGTTCTTGTCTAAGAACAACTTTTAACTTTTTGGATTCACGTCAAATGTTGACCACAGTCGTTAATTCAACTGACCATTTTGGGCTTAAGGCATTTCATAATTATGTTTTATATCACTTTAGAAGGCTGATTTTGTTTACAGTCGCACAACAACTGTGTACAAAAAACTAAAAAGTTTGAGTTCTGTATACAAACGTCATTATTGTGAATACGTCCATGTTCACATAGATATGTATTTTGCATGCCAGGCATACTGTACACAATAGTGATACAATAGTTAAACGTTAGCAACATTTTAAAACCCCTTCGCAAAAGAAGGGGAAGTTGTTGTGTAAATATATGGCCATTTCCAAAAAGTTTCGACTGTTTAGTTGAAAGAGGTGTCATGAAAGCTGTCTGTTTTGTATAAACCCATAAGTCCATGGGGCTTTGGTTGATGGCAAGGACCTTCGACTGCTCTGTTTTTAACTTCTTTTGCCATGTTTCCTAGTTTCCCGTGTCTCAGCGGCATGTCCCCTTGATTTTAGCTGATGGGGGCTTCTTTTCTGTGACCTTTAAAGGTTAAAGTCTTGCTCTGCTCAGTCAGTCTTTCCTCTCCCAGTGCTGGATGGACGGAAACATTGTGGAGTGTGTTCATTATTGATGACGGGACGTACGCACCCCTGAAAGTCTGATTTTGTCACCTTGTTCTTGAGGGTCAGAAGCTCTAGTCTGGATCAGAAGGACCACTGTGACAGTGAGATTTCTTCTCTGCACTGAGGTCAAAGGTCAGGCTTACGGAGCAGCAGGGGAGGACTGCCAGAAGTCAACTGTGCTGGAATATCAACTCCTCTCTGTTCAAACTTTCTCACATTTACATGAAGACCCACTCTCGGGGATTATTTCTGCCTTTCAGGTTCACAGAGTTAAACAGAGTTTTCTGGAGATGGTAGAAAGGTGAATGCGTTGAACTGTATTGTAAGTGAGTTTTAGATCGGCTCTATGAAGTATCTGCCCATCTGGAACTGTTTGTACAATGCATTAGAAGTGTTTACTGAGGTGAGCGTTTCCATTAACTGTAGAGAAAGGTCAAGTTACTTTTCATGACTGTTAAAACCTTAGCTCAAAGATATCACAGTCCATTATGATTTTATTAATACGCTCATGAAGATATCCCTTAATATTAAACCATTTATATTAAAACCTTAAAACTTTTTCTTGTATTTTGCACATAAATTAGAAAAGTAACATTAAAAAGCCTTGACAATCTCCCACAACTATTCACAATAAGAAACAGAAACGTTGCCATTTGCATCTTTCTGTCGATATTGATGGACACATGACAGCGTTTGATGTTTTTTAAATTCGCAATTTCAGTTTCGTGCGCCTTAGTAAACCTTAGTAACCTACCTTATTAAATTCATGTAATGGATAGTATAAACAGTTCTACATTTACATTTACATTTAGTCATTTAGCAGACGCTTTTATCCAAAGCGACTTACAATTGTCGAGGAGTTCTAGATGGGCAGATTCTTTATATAGCTGAACCAAAATGCATTTTATATTTTTAATTAAAAATGCCGTTGTGTATCACCCTGTTAGGAAATTTTGCATAGGTCACTTTAAAGAGTCCCTTGTTTGGTGATAAAACCATTATAAGTTGTATTGTGTGAATCCTCAACTATACATAAATGCCACTTAAACCTTTTAGTTTAATTATTTATCTTGTTGCTTCGTGTCTTTCCTCCTGTCTGTGAAAGCACTCACATTTATTTCCTGATTCTTTAAGGCCCGTCTCCCGGTTTACTCTTATTGGTCATATCATCTTGTCGACTACTTTCAGTCAACCGAGCTTTCAGTTACTGCATCAGCACCAGTGATGGGATGACATTTTGTGGATCCAGTTACTTCTGTAATGGGTCTCTGACGACATCTAATTTCTGTTAAAGACGATCTGAACTTTGCTATTTGGAACTTCACACAAACACACAAAGAGGAAATATAAATTGAGATTTACAACCTAGTTTCTGCTTTGTAGAGCGTGAGTTGTTAATAACAAACTAAGCAAATCCCTTGCACATTATCAGTTCATATTTAATAGCTCATACAATTACAAACATTACTGATGTATTATTCATCTTAAATTCATTAAACTTATTCCATCTGACAAATCATTTGTCTTTTGAGTTTCCCAAAGCAAAGGAAAAAAACAGCCTGCATTGACCCTGACCAAATTTGCTTCCGAAGATAAATAAGAAAAAAAAGACGAAATTGAATTTGTGTCGATAATAAGTGTGAAAAATAAACGTGGTCAGTTTGTATTTGATGTTGGTTCGTAATGTAGTGTTTTGCAATTCTCTGTCTTTTATTAGCTCATCGTGTGTTGTTGTGATGCCAGGCTCAGCATTAGGCTAAGTGGATGCCAGTGACAGTGGCAAAGCTACAAAGACAACCAGCTCCATCTTTACTGCAGTGTTCCTCTCGATCTCCTTTAATCCTGCTAAATACAAAGAGCTCCCGTTCCAAATCATGTCAACAGGCGTCTTCTTTTTTCTTCCACTGCCCAAGTCAACGGATATATGCTCCAGAAACATGCTGAGAGCGAGAGAAAGAGAGGCAGAATAGTAGATCTGATGGTCATGGTGAAAAGGATTACAGGGTCTTGAGGGACTAGCAGACATGGGAAATGATGGAAGTCCACAATCTTTACTTGTCCTTTTGCCAGGGGACATGAAAGAATCAGCCAATCCTTTAAATCGGCCAGAACGGCTGTGTATTTTTATACCATGTGTGATATCATTATATCTCCAAATGTGAAACAACCGACCGTGACTTTCTGCCCTCTGCAGCCTTCTTTTTGTGTTGTGTTACATGCACATTTTTCAGTCTTGAAGACAGGGGTAGGGGTCTTTTGTTGCTTAATGTTTTACTAAACTAAATTGTTAAACTTTGCTAATGTTAGTTAATGCATTTACTTGTTTTAACAAACAGAACTTCATTGTAAAGTGTTATTTTAATGTATCAGCTTAACTGTATTTCATAGGTCGTGGAAAGAAGAGGGGGCAAAATAATGGTTTACTTTTGGTACAGTTATAACACACAAAATCAAAAATAAGATACAGACATAAATATTGTTAACCTGGAGTGTAAGTGAGAATTGCTTGCAGTAGAAGAATCCTTACAGGGAATATAGTTTTGTTTCTAATGTTTATAGAGGCAAATATGGCCAAACATTAAGTTAAATAAATCTGTGTGTTTCGACTATTTGACATTTAATTTACTCTAAATTGTATATGTGACTTGTGCATTATTAATATAGAGAATTTACAAGCAATGATTAAATTACAAGAACACAGTATAATAGATTTAGTTGCTTTATTTTACCTTCAAAAAACCACAGGCTTTTAATTCATTTTCATCGTAGTTGAGTTTGTGTATTAACTTATGCATATACTCGAATGACATAAAAAGCAAGGACTGTTAATGGATGTCATGCCAGACGGTGACCATGTGGCTGTTTACGTCATAGCAAAAATATAGGCATGGTAGAACATTGCTGGTAAAATCCCAACTTAATAGCATATCTATGATAAGTGATTGAACTTGACATAAGCTTTGGCGGCACATCTTGTCCATATTCATTAAAGTCATTGGTTTTTTGGGTTAGAATCATACCCCTTCTTTTAAGACGTGCCACTATCCATCCTGTTGTCAGAAGTCATTTATCTGCATTATAAAGACTTTGATTGGGACTCCTCTGACCACAATTCAGAGTTAGGACATTTGTTTTAAACCAAAGCTTTTAATGTCTCTGTACATTGTGTCCTTACAGACTGGATGGCAGCAGACTGCTTCTTTGTCATATTTGTGCATTACTCCATACAGCTGGTGCCATTGTTGTGCCACAGTGAGCAATGACAGGAAGTTTCAACCCAAGTAAATGCCACTTTACTTTATCACGTCGAGACCGCAGCGTAACCGCAGGCAATAAATGCAGCCAAGCCTGGCTAATTACATTCTTTAGCATGTATTCATTACTTATTCACATAATGGAAAAATTATACTCATTATATTGATAATATATTAATTGAAATGTAACGCAAATATGATCTGACCAAATTAGGTTGGGCGGCAGTTGTGTTGAACACATGCAGTTGTTCTTAGCTCTCCGCCTGAGCAGTTGAATACGTCTTTTGAGTGAACGTGTATGGCGTTTGTGTGTCGTGTTGTGTTGGGTGTGTTGTGTTGGGTGTGTTGTGTTGTGTTGTGTTGTGTTGGGTGTGTTGTGTTGTGTTGTGTTGTGTTGGGTGTGTTGTGTTGTGTTGTGTTGTGTTGTGTTGTGTTGTGTTGTGTTGGGTGTGTTGTGTTGTGTTGTGTTGGGTGTGTTGTGTTGTGTTGTGTTGTGTTGGGTGTGTTGTGTTGTGTTGGGTGTGTTGTGTTGGGTGTGTTGTGTTGTGTTGTGTTGTGTTGGGTGTGTTGTGTTGTGTTATGTTGGGTGTGTTGTGTTGTGTTGTGTTGTGTTGTGTTGGATGTGTTGTGTTGGGTGTGTTGTGTTGTGTTTGGTGTGTTGTGTTGTGTTGTGTTGGGTGTGTTGTGTTGTGTGGGGTGTGTTGTGTTGTGTTGGGTGTGTTGTGTTGTGTTGGGTGTGTTGTGTTGTGTTTGGTGTGTTGTGTTGGGTGTGTTGTGTTGTGTTGGGTGTGTTGTGTTGTGTTGTGTTGTGTTGGGTGTGTTGTGTTGTGTTGTGTTGTGTTGTGTTGGGTGTGTTGTGTTGTGTTGTGTTGTGTTGTGTTGGGTGTGTTGTGTTGTGTTGTGTTGTGTTGGGTGTGTTGTGTTGTGTAGTGTTGTGTTGGGTGTGTTGTGTTGTGTTGTGTTGGGTGTGTTGTGTTGTGTTGTGTTGGGTGTGTTGTGTTGTGTTGGGTATGTTGTGTTGTGTTGTGTTGGGTGTGTTGTGTTGTGTTGGGTGTGTTGTGTTGTGTTGTGTTGGGTGTGTTGTGTTGTGTTGGGTGTGTTGTGTTGTGTTGTGTTGGGTGTGTTGTGTTGTGTTGTGTTGTGTTGGGTGTGTTGTGTTGTGTTGTGTTGGGTGTGTTGTGTTGTGTTGTGTTGTGTTGGGTGTGTTGTGTTTTGTTGTGTTGTGTTGGGTGTGTTGTGTTGTGTTGTGTTGTGTTGTGTTGGGTGTGTTGTGTTGTGTTGGGTGTGTTGGGTGTGTTGTGTTGTGTTGTGTTGGGTGTGTTGTGTTGTGTTGTGTTGTGTTGTGTTGGGTGTGTTGTGTTGTGTTGGGTGTGTTGGGTGTGTTGTGTTGTGTTGTGTTGTGTTGGGTGTGTTGATGGTGATGTGATGGGTGTGTTGTGTCGTGTTGTGTTGTGTTGTGTTGGGTGTGTTGTGTTGTGTAGTGTTGTGTTGGGTGTGTTGTGTTGTGTTGTGTTGTGTAGTGTAGTGTTGTGTTGGGTGTGTTGTGTAGTGTTGTGTAGTGTAGTGTTGTGTTGTGTTGTGTTGTGTTGTGTTGGGTGTGTTGATGGTGATGTGATGGGTGTGTTGTGTTGTGTAGTGTAGTGTTGTGTTGGGTGTGTTGTGTTGTGTTGTGTAGTGTAGTGTTGTGTTGTGTTGTGTTGTGTTGGGTGTGTTGATGGTGATGTGATGGGTGTGTTGTGTTGTGTAGTGTTGTGTTGTGTAGTGTAGTGTTGTGTTGGGTGTGTTGTGTAGTGTTGTGTAGTGTAGTGTTGTGTTGTGTTGTGTTGTGTTGTGTTGGGTGTGTTGATGGTGATGTGATGGGTGTGTTGTGTTGTGTTGTGTAGTGTTGTGTTGGGTGTGTTGTGTTGTGTTGTGTAGTGTAGTGTTGTGTTGTGTTGTGTTGTGTTGGGTGTGTTGATGGTGATGTGATGGGTGTGTTGTGTTGTGTAGTGTTGTGTTGTGTAGTGTTGTGTTGTGTTGTGTTGTGATGGGACTTCTCTCTACATTAGAGGACTTGTGTTCTCCCCACACACTCTTCCTGTCAAACACTTCATGAGTACAGACCTGTTTTGAAGTTTAGATGAGTTTGGTTTCAGGCAGATTGACAGACAAGTCAGTTTTGGTTTGTTGCCTACAAATTTAAGTCACAGCCTCCGGAATAGAAAACCAATGCAATTCTATTCAAACGATTACCATAAAATGATCAAAATCAAATGTTTCCCTATAGTAATTTGTTAGATGTCAATATTTGGTTGTTTAAGCACACGTGTGAATTCACATTTAAGGATTTTAAAGCATTTTTTATTGTCACATGCATTATGCTCCATAATCCTTATAAATGGGAGCATGAACATAAAAATGATCCTTCTCAATTTGTTGGGTATCATTGCTTCTGGTTTAATCTTGTGTCATTTTTGTCACATCCGTAACGCTCCTTCTTTAAAAACAGCTTGTGTATATATAATCCCTTTAATCAAGGGTTTGTATATTAAAATAAATAGAATTTTTAAGAATTTAGGTTTTGACTGAAAATCTCACACCCATAACACCAGAATTTCCCCAATGTGAAGTTGCAGAGGAAACTCTTAAAAAAGTATATGCTTTATAGTACCATAAATAAACCTTTTTTTTTACAAAACAGTTACATGAATAGATTCAATAGATTCTACACATTATTAAAGATAAGAAAGAGTCACTTCTTTAAAGAACCTTTCACTGTTTCCTTGTGGAACCAACATTGTCGTTTCTATAGCCCCTTTTCCACCGGTTTATTTCTTCTTTGACTTCTTGAATAATAATTTGAAAACTATATGTATGTGACATAAAATAGTAAATGAAGCGTGCATTCTCCCCCAAAAATGATTTGAACAATCTCTTGGCACCATTTGGTTAAGAACGTTTCTTAGAAAAATCCATCATTTTTGCTTTCACCCTTTTTATTATGTACGTCAAAGAATGCAGAACATTTGTTCAGATGTAGTTTCTTTGTTAATTATGTTCCTAACCAGCCTTTTTTAGTTAATTATTAAATATATTTTAGATGTAATGATATGCTTGTGTCTTGAGGCTGCAGACGAATCCATCACAGGTGTTTTGATATAATATGATTAATGTTTAATAATTATTTGAATATGAAATATTTATCCACCTATGCTGTCCTGAGACTGCTGTAAACTCATGTGTTTGTTTGATTTTCTCCCGACAGACTATGAGGAAGTTACTTGAACTATTTTAGTGCGTACTCCTTAGTCATACTGTACATGTTTTTCTTCAGATTTTCTCTACGACATCACCCATCTTAATACTAAACGTTGCAGAAATGATCTGCAGAGCTCTGCTACGTTTACCAAATGTGAATTTAGAACCGATTTTACCTTTTAACAAAGTAAAACGAATCTCTGCTCGAACCCTTTCTTAGGACAGGTGATAATGGATATGTAAAGGAAAGACAGTCAAGGATTCGTTGGAGGTTCGCAGCTTGGCTTTGCATAAAGTTCCGAATCCTTGAACCGCTAAAGACTTGTCTCCATCTGTCAAATATAGTGTAAAATAGCTGTAAGCTGTGCTTTAGGTAAAACGCCGACACTCCATAAAGCCCAGAGTTCTTTACAAAACCTTCTCCGTCGTACACAATCACCGCTAAATGCAACACACTTATCTAATTCTCCTAAAAGTTTGGTCAAGGTCGTCCGTCTCTTGGTTGAAATGTTTTGTTCTAATCCTTTCTTTTCAAGTTATTCTCAACTCCAGTACTCTGTCAAAAGCTTCTTAAATGTGCGCTGGAACCATTTTTGAGGTCATCGCTTTCTGGGTTCAGATTTGTCTTCGGCTCTTATTCACTGTCCAAAAATGATCCAGAGCTTAATCTAGTCAAAGCAAAGAGCAGATCATGTACCCTAAAGATGTGAAGTGGAAATCTGGTGAAAACCAAAGCTTTATTACTTTGTGATCCTCCACAGGTTGCCATAATAAAATGAATATCTTTTTGCAACTGTAAATTTTAGAATGTTTAGGTTCAGTATGTAATAAGTTTCTTTTGACCAAATTGCAAATGAAATAAAACTACAAGATCCACATACTTTAAGCCATGATCTTGTAACGTTGACTTTACGCACTTTAGTGCCTTACACGAACTTCGTACTACATAACTTATTGCTGAGTGTTTATGGATTTACGGGGCCATAAATAAAGTTACGTAATTGTGAAAGTGCTCAGGGACTAAACTGAAATGTACCTAGAGGTTATTTGCTGTAGAAAAGGCTTTAGGCTTTTGGCATGTTCTGGAATATGTTGTAAACACATGAGTAAGAAGGCAAGAGTCTTTAAACCTCTTGACACTTTCTGCTTGTTTTTGGGCTAAATTAAAACTGTTAGCGGAGGAAAAGAAAGCAATGTAGAGTTGTTTTTAGTTGAGTTTATCCAACTCGAGAGCAGAGGTTACGTGTTTTTTTGAAGTTTAATAGCCCGTAGGCTTGGACTCTGAGATTACAAATACCCAGAATCAATAAAGCTCTACTAAAGGCAGGACGTAGAAACACATGTTCTTTTCAAGTAGTAACCTTTTCTTTCCTTATGGAGATCTGAGCACTTCAAGAGACTGTAAAATACAAGCCACTCGTATATTTCAGGTAGATTTAGAGTCTTCTCCATTATATGAAAACCTAACATGACATGAATTCGTTTCTGCGTCTTGAGAGTTATGTGCTGTGATTCCCGGCACTTCCGTCTCTTTTCTTGTCCCCTTTCCGTCAGTTTAATCAACGTTTTTAATTACCGACACTTTTGGTCGCCTCGTGTTTCCTCACTTGTCACCTTCGGGAGATCCCACCATGGAGAGAAAGAGAAAACTGGTACCAAAAGAAGGTCGTCTTCCCCGGGGTCTTGGAACGGGCTCTGTAATAGCCAACCTCTGCCAGTCAGTCAGATCTATTGCCAGCTCGTGTCTTCGCCGTCCCGCCGGGTGTCTCCTACGATGTCTTGATAAATGGATTTTTGCCTTGACTCGAATGTGTCCTCTTAAGATGCGGTGGGGCGAGGACGCTTGGGCTTATGTTCCATCAAGCCTTAGTGGCATCCTCAGGGTCACACAGACATATAGCTTAGATTCGCTCAGGTTTCCCTGTAATGATGCATTATGCATTGCTATTATAAAAGGGCCATGTCTAGATTTACTTGCACAATGACTTTTTGGAGATGTGCTTCTATTTTCTGACCATATCAAGTGAAGCTTATGCGTATTATTTCTGTGACATGAAAAAGCCAAAAAGGTTCTGATTTGGATGTTTATATCTTGAGCTCGCTGTCAAAAGTCATTTAGAAGTAGTGTAATAGTTTAGTGTATTCTGCTGACGGAACCTTTTTAAACGCAGTTTTTTATTTTATATTCAGCTTCGAGGCCTTTTTTCGTCTTCTACCAGATGTGTCACGGGAAGAATTCAACGATTTGAACCCAAATAAACGCAACGAAGAGGTGTAACATGATATTTAATGACAATCACTCTGAAGGGTTTTCTCTGTTTACACATATATATGTGAAGAGCTTTATCATCCTGTGTTTCCATTACTCTTCAAAGTGCTCAAGTCGAAAACTGAATGAAAAATTCACCCAAGTGGAACATAGAGTTTCAAAGCAACCCATTTTTAAAGTTATGCTTCACCCCAAAAATGAAGTTTGTGTCTTGGTATACTCACATTCTTCACCTGCTTAAATTTTCCCTCCAAAGAACACAAAAGAGAGAGTATGAAGAATGTTGGTGACTGGCACCCATTGACTCGCATTAGTTTTGTGTCCCTACGCTAGTTCTTTCATTTGAAAGAACTAACAAAATACCACCCTCGATTCAAATTTCATGCACTTATGTGACAATGAGGAAATTACCAGCAAAGTGTTTTAAATAATAAGCATTTGATCACATGACTTCTACTGTAGTTATTGTATAACATTTCAATAGTTTCACCGTTAATATAAATGTCGTAAATTTCGCAATCCTCTACTGATTTTCACAATCCAGGAGTCCTCCGTTCTGTCTCGTCTTGTTTCGAAGTTAGTGGTGATTAAAAATGTTGTCATCATACCTACTTTATAATACTTAGAATAGTATTTTTTTTTAAGAATGGTTGACATCAGAACCTTTTTGTTTTTTAAAAGTGAAAGAAATCGAAGAACGTGAATGTTTCTTCTGTGTCCCCGCTGTGAAGAACCTTCTGTAGCATCTTTATTTGTAAGTGTATAGCCGTCCACGGACATCTTTCAGTTCTGAAAGCATTTTACCGGGGACAAATCTCGCCATACACAGCAGTTTACTTCACGCTGTCCTTCAGAAATCCGTTGCTTTGTCTTGCATTGTTTCAAGTTGTTACATTTGTTCTCTAAGTCATGAGTACGAGAATGACAGACTCATTAGAAGGCAGAAAGCACGTTTAAGATATCTCTCCTTGTCTGTAAAACCCTCAGCATTTCTCAGCTCTGTCATATCGCATTTGGACGTCTCTGACACTGCCGAGAGCAGAGAAAACATGAAGGTAGTCTCGGCAGTTGAGATAGATCCAGTTTTAATTGTTTAAGAAGTTCAGCCCACGTTCAAAACCTAAAACCTTTTAAAATCACAGACGCCAAAGGTCAGAGATGCACAATTCAAGCGGATGTTCAGAGAATGGTTGGTGCAAAGCAAGCATTAAAGATGCTGTGTGATATTTTAATGACTTTGTATAAAGACATTTTTTTGAGTATAAAGATGCACCTTAAATGCAGTTCATGTTGTAAACTCCCACAAAACCCGGAATACTTTTCAATTTAGACACTGTAATAAAATGTGCTTTATTTGATAGAAACATAACCCCTGGGTGCGATCCACTTATTGACAGTCTGATAATGAAAACGGTCGTTGTTGTTTAACAGTAATGACACCGTGTTGTTTTATTTCTGTATGTGTTTTAGATTCTTCCTCATTAATCGCCCAAGTGCAGAGGAAAACTTCTCCTGCTGAAGGTAAGCGAATTTATTGCTCGGGCTTTGACAATGAAATCAGCTGGGTGCATTGATTTTTTTCTCTCCTCGCTGCTTTTTTATTTGAGAGAGTTGTAAGCAAGTTGATTACAGATAAAACAAGTAGAAGAAGCGGTGGCACGCGCTAGAAAAAGGCTTTGTTAGAGGTGAGAAGCAGTAAATGAGCCCAGCAGATGTTTGGGGATGCTGTCGGTGGTTGTATCGCGCTTTGTTCATTTAGTCTCGGGTCTTGCTATGCAGAGATTTCTCAGCTGTTCAGAGAGCAACATGTATGGCTTTATTCCCAGAAGTCTGGAGAAAACTTGAGAATGCAATACTCTTCTGCTGTTCTTTTTTTGAGTATTAATAACAGGCTTTTACTTAGTGTTAATAAGTCACAGTTCTCGGAAAGAGGACAACATTGAGCTCTACGGAGGCAGAGTTGATGGCACACCAACAAAGATTTTGTTATAGCCATCAGGATTTGGTGCTGCTTTGTTGCATTAGAGCCTGAACTTATTTTATTGAAACATTTCAGGAGGATTTAAATGTATGGAAAGTAACGAAACAGTTCATTAAAGCTGAACAAAAGGAATGTGATGCAACAGAACAAGCCTTATTTACAGTATTCAAAGCACTGCTTTTGTAATGCTGCTCACCATGAATTGTACATTCCCATATGACCTAAATCACCCGCTGTGAGCAATTTCCCCATTTAATCGTAATCCCATAGTCACTGTTTATTACAATAATACACAAAGGCCCATGTTCAGCTTCCAGCAGTGTATGCCAGAATAAAAGAAATTCAACAAAGGTGAATCCACTTACTTTTTACATTGAAAACATTCAACTGAAATACGGGTACCATCAACATGAAGACGTCTGATTCGACAGTGAATTTTAACTGTCTTAAACTTTGTGTTTAGGAAAACATGTCTCTCATCCAGACTTTGGTAGTGAATAATTAAGTTCAGTCTTTGACACTGAATCAAACCAATCACATCGGGTTAGCGGATGTTTGTGAATATAAGATATGTTATGTGTACGACTGATCCGACCAACCATCTGGTTGGTTTTTATCCAGTTATGCTGTATACATTGTCTCCTTCTGATTAGTCGGTATATGCTCTCAAAGGTACATATCACATGGGACATGAATATGGCAATCATTTAAAACCTGTTCGGCATTTTGTTTTGTTAGACAAGGGGTTTTCAAACTTTCTGATAAGGAACACCTAAGTATTATGGATCTTTTGTAAGGACCCCCTTTCAAAAATCCAACTAACATTACACACTGTACATAACATTTTATCTAAATATTTATGTCAGATAAATAGAAAGTTTGAGAATATGCTAAGATTTTTTTAAAATAAGAATAAATAACTGGCCATAATAGGAGAAACAAGTGGAAACAATTTCAATTTATTTATTCTACAGCAATTTAAATCTGTGATAAACATAACTGAAGTGAAAAAAACTTCTATTAAAATAGAAAACTCGATATAAACATGAATAAATAAAATAAAATAATGTGACCATTTACAATTGAAATTTGTCTTTTTAATTTGTTTAAGATTTCCTAGGGACACCTTTGAACCTTTTGGAGACCCCTCGGGGGTCCCCGGGGCCCAGTTTTAAAACCCCGGTGCTAGACTACCTAACTCCAAAGCGAAAAACCTAAAAAAAGAATTCAACCTTGGGCTATTTAGTGGCAAACACTTCTCATCTCATTTGTTCTATTTCTGCCGGATTTTCCAATTAATTGCAAAGTTCTGGTAGTTATTAAAGGTATTCTTTTTAACAGGCCGAATTTTGAGTTTGAAAATCTTGACACTTTTATAAAAGGCAATTTAACTCGCGCTTGTCATTCTTTAAGAAAATCTATTGATCTTCACTTCTTTTATCGCTCATTATTCATCCTTGATTTTTTTTAGCTTTTAGTCTGCTTCACACTAAGAAGCTGAATATCTCGAGTCATTATGTAAAAATCGTGGATAGCGTTTGATGGGTTATTAAAGTCGCCAGACTTCGGCAAAAGAAGATTATTCTTGATTTTTTCCCTCCGTTTTTAACAATAAGTTAAACCATGGATTAAATTTGTTATAAAATGCCGAGATAGCAGATAACACCCTAATTCCTCACAGTTCAACGAGGTTTTATAAAAATCACTCCCGAGGCTCGTTTAAATGAGTTTTCTCCTCTTGGAATGGTAAATGGGGTCAATACCGGACTTAAACCCATTTGGTATATCTGACGGGAACACGTGCCTTGAGTAAACATCGCTAATGGGCAAGTAGTAACTGCACTCCGACCCGTCCGGAGATAACCGGCCCGCTGTCAACCAATAGAGTTCATAAAGTGTGTGTCTGTAATTACGCTCCGGTAGATGACCTTCTTGATCTGTGAGTTTCCCGTCAGTGCGTAAGGAAGCTTTCACTACAGTGAAATTGAAGGCTGTTGTTAGTCTGCGTTCACTTTCTGAAATGATTTCATTTTTCGCCTGAGGGAGCATATTTGTATTGAAAATAATTGTATTGCGAGCCTGCAATCTGTTGGTTTTATCTCATTATTTCTCTGTCCGTATTCCAAGCGGAGGCATTGTGTGTGTGTGTGTGTGTGTGTGTGTGTGTGTGTGTGTGTGTGTGTGTGTGTGTGTGTGTGTGTGTGTGTCTGTGTGTGTGTGTGTGTGTGTGTGTGTGTGTGTGTGTGTGTGTGTGTGTGTGTGTGTGTGTGTGTGTGTGTGTGTGTGTGTGTGTGTGTGTGTGTGTGTGTGTGTGTGTGTGTGATAAAAAGGAGAACCCCGAAGAAAACCGAGCTGTTGGCAGCGAGACCCATCAGATGCACATATGAGCGTTTCTGTAAGTAATCGTAGATAAGGGTTTCTCTTTGTGTGTGTGTCCACATGCTCTAACCCCCAGACGATTCAGATGCGGAAACGTGTGACCCTGTTGTACATACTTCATCTGTGTTCTTGTGTCACTGGGGTGCTACAGGAACTGAAGGAGGGTAAAAAGAGTTATAAGGGATATAGTACAGCTGTCGGTTTTTATCCCGAGTACCCTGTACGGGATTATCCCACCAACTGGCTGTACATGTTGCGTATTACATGTTTTGTTGTCATGGTACCAACATTTCAGTAGTCGGTTCCAACACCGGTTAAATTACACACTCCTCTGTACCAGTATTGGTGCAAAACATGCTAATTAAACACTACATTATTTTATTTATCATTATCTTTATTGACACTTGACAGGGTTTACATTAGTGCTGATATTAAAGCGCAAACAGAAATTTTAATATTAATTATCATTTAACTTGACATGAACTAGACCATTCATAATTCGACCGCTAATTGAATTTCAAACTTACCACTTGACCTCTTTATGATTTGAAAGTCATGATTTGACTTTATTCTAAAGGATTTTATTCTTTAATCTTGTTGATATGGGGCAATGCGCCTCCGCTAATCACATCTTATTGCATCTTCGAAAGGTTACCATCTGAAAATCTGTCAACAGCACTTTACCTCCCAGGCGACCCGGTCCGTCAGCGCTACCGCGTCGTACTTTTTCAATTTTAGGTACTGATTTAGAACCTGAAGTACCGGTACTTGTGACAACAATATTACACGACTACTTAGCTATTAAAAAAACAAATAAGTATTTCTTGTCCATATATTTAACTCTTATTTATATTCAACATATACAAATCTTATTTAGTAGTGAATATTTTGTAAATTACTTGTACAGTAATGTATTTGTATTGTAAAGAGGACAACCGGTACCCCGATGACCCTGTGCTATAATTCCTTTGCAACTATTACCATATCTTAGAAGGTCATGACTGACCAACCAAAATCCAGTATTCTAGGGCGTTGTATGTGTGATTAAATTCAGGAAGGTATATTAAACATATAGATCCTTGATCCCTTATGATAAGCCTTAGTCATAGAGTTAAGGGAACCTTTTTATGAAAACCATTTCAGCTTCCGTAAGTAATAGTTCCCCCAAAGATCTAAAATGTTTAACTCACCCTCAAGGCAGCCTTGTGTATATGACTTTCTTCTTTTAGACGAATACAATTGTAGATATAATACCATTATTCCTGGCTTTCCCCAGCTTTATAATGGGAGGGAATGGTGGAAACCATTTTTAAACTTTATTCCTCTGAATTTCTACAATGGAAAAATAAGTAATTGCAATATGTTTATTCTATCGTGTACAACATATACATTTCAAGAGCAATAATGTAAAAAAAGAATTGATTTATTTTGAATACGATGTATATCCAGCAATTCCAGGAACCTGGAATTTTGTCATTGTATAATGCACTGATGGTTATTAAAACATGGTATAATTTAAAATATGTTTTATCAGAAATTAACGTGAAATGTTATGTAGAAATCGTATTGGTGCGAAGACGATTGACGATCATTTGTTGCGTGCTATTAAAGAAATTCTTTCCCAAAAGGATTTCATTCCCTAGGAGGAAACCGAATTAAGGGATTTTCATATTCATTTGTAATCGGGTGTTATGCAAACAATCCTCCCTGTAGTTTTGTATACCTTTGAGTTGTGTGGATTACAATGGCAGTAGTTCACCGTAAAAATAAAGCCAAGCATAAAACGCATCTTATTATTTTAACTAGTTTACAAAGTTTTACATGTACAATATAGCGCCCTGTCTGGCGATGCTAAATATGCATATTTTAGCACTACAACATTGCAATTTACTTTATTTTCACATATGCACGTTGCAGAGTCTCTGGAGTTTTGTGTTTGTATGTGACCATGGCATTTGTTAATATAATCTCATTTGCATACAACGTTAGAAGTACAGAAAAGAAGCTCTGGTTGGACAGGGCTGGGAATATAAAGCTCCTCAAAAGCGGCGCTGGTTCTTAAAATAACCAAGAACCTGCAGAGCTTCTGAAGAAATCTTGAACACCGAAGAAATAATAAAGTAATCGTTCCAAGAGGACACAAGTCGTGAGCAAACAGTGAAGATACCCCAGCGCTTTGCTTAAACACCTTGGCACACTTTCTCCAGCTGTCCAATTCTAGCACTCTTAACAGTAAGATGCTTAGCTTGTTCTCCTGGATTGGAGATCACTGGCATCAGTTTAATAGTCCCCCCTGCCCTCTGTGCAGATCATTATCGTCGGGGCGAGGGGCGGCGAAGCGCACCAGAAGACTTCTGTTACCATGATCACCTCGGTTAACTGAAGACAGGAGAGCAGCTCAAACACTTAGAAAAATTCTCTCATACTCACAAGAGGAGAATATACAGACGCCAAGATATCTGAAAGCACCGTCCATTAAGTACTTTTTCTTGTAGACACGCTTGTTCCTTCAGAGAAAGAGAGCGGGGAAGCGTGGCACGAAACACACGCCCTAAAATATTACCTCGCTTGAAGGAAGAAGCCGTATTTATATTCCTTACATGGCACATGCATTTTTGATGGTAGTGTGCGTCATTTTCAAATTCTCCCTTGTTACTTATAATCTATAATTGAAGATGTACCTGTATAATTCTCTATGATCTCGGCACTTGTAATTATCGGGATGATGGAATCATCTCTGTCTGAAAGAATCGAACGTAAAGGGAGCTTCTGTGATGTTTCTCCTGGCAATATTGGATATATGCAATGAGCTGCGAGGCCTAGATTGGCACGGAAGCCGGAAAATCTCGACTTGCAAGGTAAAGTTAAAGCTTTGATATCGGGGGCGGTGACCCGTAAAGAGAACATTTCTTATTCAAGATGGTACTTTATCACTGCTGCGCATTCATGCTTTACACTTACAGGAGTTTGAATGCTTCCAAAGTACCCAAGTCTTTACATTCTCCGTCAACGTACATTGTGATTAAATTGATATTTTTCATATATAGTTGAAATTTAGTCCAATTTAATGGTGTCGCTAATTTGTTCACGTTGTATTGTTTTATCCAGTTTTTCGTATTTTCGTATTTTTGAAAGGCTTGTTGGTTTAATTGGTTCGTTAACTTTTTACTGAAGACTTTATTCAATCCCTGATGTAAAGAGAAATGAACGGGCAATACACCTTCAGCATCAAGGCCGGTAGGTGGATGGTATCGGACTCAACTTCGCTTGTGTTTCAGATACATTCTGAAAATTCTAAATCTTGCAATCGGTGACCGCCTTCAAAACCGGACTGAGGCTAGCCAAGTACCAAATCAAACGTGTAGCAAGTCGGAGATGCAAATCTTCTTCCCTCGTAATTTTGTAGAGCATTCTCTTGCGCCGAGATCTAAGACTGACTCGTATTCTCAAAAATGTGATTGTTCATTATTAAAGGCAGAGTATTTAATTAAAAGAAACTGAGCCTGGCTGAGTACCAAACAGTCAATCATCATTAAAGGGCAGGAAGAGAACAATCCCCATTATAAAGACATCTTTGACGTTTAAAGGCAGTGTAGAAGTGTGTTTGTTGTCAATTTCAAACCACAAAATTGATTTTAGAAATCTGTTACCCTGCCTTTATTGGAGTGAAACATTTAACATTTTGTTTCTTGTGTGCTAGTTTGCTTTTCACGTTCTAAATGCTTTTGGGAAGACGGTTTGGCCTATAATATTGTTCAACACTTGAGAGATTTGTCTAGACAATCTGTTATATATGTAGTGTCGTGTGTCATGGTCCATATGATGTCTATTAGGATGTCCATCAGGGCAATCTTTTTGTTTGTCTTTAGGTTATAAAAAAGATAATAAAGATATGTTCTTTTAAAGAACCTTTGATTGAATGGCTCCTTGTGTAATCTTAAATGGTTCCTTAAAGCACCTTTATTTTTAGAAGATGTTTTAGTTTCTTTGAAGAGTGAATTCGTGACCATTGCAACTCCGAAGTAAACATACAAAATGCTAAAAAGTCTGACACTATTAAAAATAAAGGTGCTTAAATGGTCCCCAATATCATGTTGTAGAATGTTTTTAAGAGGGAACAAAACAGTATTTACATTGTATTGAGCTACCGACAAAAGCGTCCATTACATTTCCTTTTTACAGTAAAACGTACCATATCTAAATATTTCCAATAACCATTTAACAATTAACATCACTGTTATCTACAATTTACCTTCAAGCATAACACTTAATCCCAAGTTGCTTAAACCTGCCACATTTCTGCAATTAGCACAGTGTTTAGACTGATAGAAGGCATCTGTTAAATGACAGATAACGCATCGCTTTTCGTTTGAAGACATGGTTTTGACATCCTCCTCATCTGCAGTCTGTAAATCTCAAGTTATTGTGCGTGTTATGACATATGTCATTAACGGCACTTTGATGAGATAATGGGAAGTCACATCAGCCATCTTTTGTGACATGTATTAAATTAGAGTTCGGTCTCACTACATTTCCTCTAATTCCCAGATGGCCTGTAAAATGTGCCCCTCCGTTATCCATTTCCTCCGCGGTCGATTGTGACGCTGGGTATTCGGTGAATTATCGGATTCCGAGGGTCGGGTTAATGCTTTACCTTGCGCTGAGTTTGCAAACTGTAGTGGTATGGTTTCGCTTTTGATAACCAAAATGCTTTTGTGTAGACGCAAACTGTAATCTTCCTTCTTCAGTTTCTAGAGGATTCTCTTACGCCGAGATCTCAGAGCGACTCAAAGCGTATTCCTTTCCTTTTTCATGCGTTCTCGTTCAATTTCGGTCTTTCGTGTCTCGCTTGCTTTTCGAATATATATATTTTTTCGCTTCATGTGTGTGCGTGTCTCTCTCTCTTTCATTCATCTCTGTGCGGTTGAGTACACAGGCGTCTTGGCTGGGAAACAGAAGGAAGTATTCCCTCTTGACCATGGCTTAAGTTAAATCACTGCCGCCTTTCATGAGCGGCCATATTGTTTCTTTCTTTGATGCCGGTCTGCTTTTGTGGCAGTGTTTTGCTCTTTACCTGGAAAAGCATCCAGATGGAAGCAAAGGAGAAAGGGGTAAGCGCGAGTCCACTTGCCATCTGTGCCATCGGGCATAATATTCTTCTCATAGAAGAACACACGCGCACGCACAAGCAAACACAAACACGCACACACACTTTATTACACTGCCTCTTACCTTTGGATTCTGCGTGGTGGTTATAGTGTCAGCTGTAGTGTAGCTGTGTTTGTTCACGTATTAATAAAACTTTTTAAAATAAAGATAGTTCTCTTTATTAATTTTTTTAATTAAATATCTTATTTGAATGAAACTTTTTAATATCAACATGTTTTACTTCAGCAACAGCTATTAAATAGGTTTTAATATGAACGTATTTTACTTCAATAACACATGTTTTATAAACATGTCTTCCTTTGTTAACACACATTTAATGAACATAAAAACACAAATTTAATAAGCATATTTAGTAAACAAATTAAAACTTTAAAAAACATGTTACGTAAACAATTTGAACTTAAATATTGACATAAAAATGGTACTTTAATAAAACATATTTACATTAATCATATTTTACTTTAATTAAACATTCCAAACAAATATGTTAAAGATTAATAAAACATTTTAATAAACATATTTGACTATAGTAAAATATTTAACGAGCATATTTTACTTCACTTAAATATTATATAAAGACTTTAAGATTAGCATGTTTTATCTTAACCTAATAAATAAACATAATACTTTAGTAAAACCCATTTAAAAATCGCATTTTGCGTTCCTTAAACATATAAAATGAGCATATTTTACTTTAATAAAACCTTAAATGTGTGACCTTGCTATGTTGAAGTATATTTGTTTCTAAATATGTTCGGTGTACATACTGTTAAGAACATTCTGTGGAAATATCACATTAATATTGACCACGGGTCATGTCAAAGATTAAAATCATCATGAAATCAAACTTGAATGCATTATATCAGAATGTGATTTTCGACTGGTTTTCACGGGCAGGGTCACAAATACACATTTTACTTTACTAAAACAAAGCAAATATTCATATTTTACTTTATTACTGACCAATAAAAATAAACACAAATCTGCTGCTGGGAATGTTCTTTCACTATTCTGCTTGTTAAGCTAAATATCCCATATTTGTCTCTCACATAACAGTACAGACAACATTAAAATAACGTGTAGAGTCGTGCGGGTCTGCTAATAAAACAGTGTGTCTGCTATCTGTAAAACCGAGAGATCTCTGCTGACTATAACAGTGTCACACACACCATCATCCTCTCTCTCTCTCTCTCTCTCTCTCTCTCTCTCCGGCTCAAATTTCTGCCACAATTCCCCTAATCCCTCCTTTTTCCTGTTCCGGCACCAAATTGAGCTGAAACTTCTTTTAAGCGTTCCAATATTGATTCTGTGCTTTGTTGGGCATATTTTCTAGCTGTTCCCTCAATTAGAGAGAAAAGGTAATTACAGAAAGTGTAAAGAGAGCGTCCTTCTATTTCAGAATATGAACGCCTGCTTCGCTCCAATCAATAACCTTTGTCTGATGATAATGTGTGTATTTAGTAACTTGACTCAGGAAATGGATTTAAAGCTCAGAGCGCACAGGCCAATGGACCACAGTCAATATAACGGGGAGGAAGTCGGAGCTTGATATCTGTAATGGCTTCACTTGGAGGAATTCACAACTATGAAACAGTTTTTTTTCACAGCTGTCTTTGGCCTCCACGGGCACTCGGTGAGAAAATACAGATTTGATTATGTGTGATCCAGTTTTTCAAGAGGGTATATTCATTACAGGGTCTGAGAATATGAAAACACACGATTCGATGGAGTATCCTTCACTGGAGGTACACAAACAGGTTTGTATGTATGTGGGGATTTTATCTTTAGTGTTGTTTGTTGAGGATAATGCTGATAATGTTAATACCTGAAGCACCCCTGAGACCATCTGAGCACCCCTAATGAATAAACTGCAATAAATTGCTATAATAAGGAGTCGTTCTCATGCTGTGTGAATTATTATTTCGCCTTTCTCAATGCATCTCTCGTGCATTTCCAGTAACTGACTCTTTTTAATCTCCTGCTTCTAATGAGGAATTTAACACCCTGGCTGTTTGGGGTCCAGGAACACACGATACGATGGGGCACAGATATGCCCTCTTAGCACTTGAGCAGATGTTTTTAATGTAGCTTGGGAAAGAAGGGTTTTTCTGCTTTGCTGTAAATGTTGTCGAGGGTTCATGTGTAGACCGAATTGTTCATGTGTTTTGCAATCATTCAAGTTTGTGTTCATCAAATATTATGGGCTTTGCATCATGGAAAGATTGAGTCTTTAGCTGTATATGGATTTGGCCAATAACCCTAACCTAACCCTAACATTACCCTAACCCTAACCTAACCCTAACCTAACCCCTAACCTAACTCTAACCCTAACTCTAACCCTAACCTAACCCTAACCTAACCTTACCTAACCCTAACCTAACCCCTAACCTAACTCTAACCCTAACCCTAACCTAACTCTAACCCTAACCTAACTCTAACCCTAACCCTAACCTAACCCTAACCTAACCCCTAACCCTAACCTAACCCTAACCCTAACCCTAACCTAACCTAACCCTAACCTAACCCCTAACCTAACCCTAACCTAACTCTAACCCTAACCTAACCCTAACCTAACTCTAACCCTAACTCTAACCCTAACCTAACTCTAACCTAACCCCTAACCTAACCCCTAACCTTACCCTAACCTAACCCCTAACCTAACCCCTAACCTAACCCCTAACCTAACCCCTAACCTAACCCCTAACCTAACCCCTAACCTAACTCTAACCCTAACCTAACCCCTAACCTAACCCCTAACCTAACCCTAACCTAACCCCTAACCCTAACCTAACCTAACCCTAACCTAACCCCTAACCTAACCCTAACCTAACCCCTAACCCTAACCTAACCTAACCCTAACCTAACCCTAACCTAACCCCTAACCTAACCCCTAACCTAACTCTAACCCTAACCTAACTCTAACCCTAACCTAACTCTAAACCTAACCTAACCCCTAACCTAACTCTAACCCTAACCTAACTCTAACCCTAACCTAACCCCTAACCTAACCCTAACCTAACCCTAACCTAACTCTAACCCTAACCCTAACCCTAACCTAACCTAACTCTAACCCTAACCCTAACCCTAACCCTAACCTAACTCTAACCCTAACCTAACTCTAACCCTAACCTAACCCCTAACCTAACCCCTAACCCTAACCTAACCCCTAACCTAACCCCTAACCTAACCCCTAACCTAACCCTAACCTAACCCCTAACCCTCATAGTTAACCCATGACTTAATTTTTAACTTATTAATTTTTCAAAAAAATTCATGAAATCACTCCACATCCTGGCATATATAATACATGTGTTAAAGGGGTCATATGACGGTGCTAAAACAAACATTGTGTGTATTAGGTGTATAGCAGCGTGAATGGTGGTTTAAGATTAAAAACGCAGTAGTTTACACACACCGTACATTTTTATATCTCGTCTTGTCTGACATCAGTATCTCGGTACAAATGAAGACGATCAGACCGATACATCAACTTCACCAGCAGGACTCAAACAAAACGTGCAAGATCACTAATAATAGCTACTTATGTTGTTTTACATGTTGTCTCCGTATCAGCTTTCACAAAACATCATATAACACAAGCACATGATAAACATCATTTACTCCACACTTATGTTAGACTTAATTACTGACTGTAAAACAACTTGTGAAACACCAACAAAAATCCAGCCCTTCAAGAAAACGAAATTAAATTAAATTACATTACATGGCTGCTATTGCGAAGAAAGTCCCACCTTTCAGAAAAATGATCCAATTACAAATCGACAAAGATTTAAGCTTATCAAACCAAAATAAGGTCATCAGGTTTGATCATTGATTGAAAATGTGTTATTTTATTGTGATTTTTCACCAGCGATTTAAAAAATATCTGCGTTCCACCAAAGAGATGTACACCTCTAAGTAATGTGACGGCAGCATGGCAGACTACTTGTGTTTTTATGGGTATGCTCCAAGTCGTCTTTAAGTCATCTCTGTGGCAGAATTAGAGTAAGTCAGTTCTGAGTAAGATTTTTCTGGAGACGACGCTGTGTTTGCTCTTTTTTTCTGGCTTCTTTAGGGTTTGGCCGCATAGATTTGCAATCCTGGTTCAGGTTGTGAAAGGGTTTATATTTCCAAATGTAGCCACCTTGTTTCTTTATAGACAAAGCATTTTTTACACCAATGGTTTGAGCTCCTAGTTTGATGTCATTCATAGGAAACTAATCACTGAAACTGAGAGAGAATTCTGAGCAAATGTTTGCAGATGCTATAAAGCAGAGACTCGAGCGCTTCGGAAGCATCTTTGAGATTGCCCGGCATACGGAAGATGTCTTTCCTCCGGATTGCACTTCCGCACTTTCCAACAACCGGATGAGAAGGGGATTGTTTATGGCCTTTATTGCCTTTGTTCTAGGTTCTGCATATCCGTGTGTGTGTGTGTGTGCGTACGTGCGTGCGTTGTGTGTGTGTGTGTGTGTGTGTCTACGTGTGTGTGTGTGTGTGTGTGTCTACGTGTGTGTGTGTGTGTGCGTGCGTGCGTGCGTTGTGTGTGTGTGTGTGTGTGTGTCTACGTGTGTGTGTGTGTGTGTGTGTCTACGTGTGTGTGTGTGTTTACGTGTGTGTGTGTGTCTGCGTGTGTGTGTTGGTGCGTGTGTGTGTGTCTGCGTGTCTGCGTGTGTGTGTGTGTCTGCGTGTGTGTGTTGGTGCGTGTGTGTGTGTGTGTGTCTGCGTGTGTGTGTGTCTGCATGTGTGTGTCTGCGTGTTTGTGTTTGTGTGTGTGCGTGTGTGTGTCTGCGTGTGTGTGTCCGCGTGTGTGTGTCTGCGTGTGTGTGTCTGCGTGTGTGTGTCTGCGTGTGTGTGTGTGTGTGGTGGGATAAAGGGTCTAATCAACCCAGGCAGGTGTCATTTTGTACTCTCACTTTGTCCCGGAAGGCAATCCTGTATTTTCACATAAATCACACCCTTAATGTGATGTGAAGATCCACATCGTTCAGAACGCCACATCACACGGGGTTGATCCCGCACCTCATCTCTCATGAACTGTAATGTCACACATCGGAGACGTTGTTAGCTTTGCGTTACTTTGACAATTTACAATTAGCCCTTCTCAGCCGTATGGTTCATGTTGTGTGTGGTCGACGTGTACATCAGCAGCACCGATGCAGACTATCAAAAACTGTATTGTTGGCTTTCATTTGGAGTGCTTTTAATAAAAAAATTAGTATTTTGTTATAAGTATGAGCTGTTATCCGCTGCCCACGCCGATGGTTTTTGTCGTTGGTAAATGAATTTCATTTGCTCCGCCCATATTCATCACTAATTGTTGTGTTTTGGTTTTCGCGCACTTCACTTAATTATACAATTTAGCAAACAACAATAATTCAGCTTTCTCTGCTTCACTAAACGAAACAATCCAATGCATTCTGCCTTGTAAAACCCAGCCGTAATTATCATTGGCTGTTCATTGTCTTGCGTTCTTAAGCACAGATCAGTTCTGCTCATATGCGTCTGCATTTCTCAAATATAGCATTTATTTTGCTCAACATATCGAAGCGCTGCATTATATTATCTATTCGCTTTACGTTTTGCGAGGTTGGCCTTAAACAAACAATAAAACAAGAGCTTTTAGAACAAGTTTTTTACATTTACACCGCTGATTATAACCGTGCGATTTAAAGTTGTTTTCACACTCGAGTTTTTTGGCACCGTGTGTGTGCCCTACTTGTCAGAGTTTAGTTCCCGTAGTGTGAAAGTTTATCTCTATTCTTGTGTGCTGATTGCTCATGCAAAATCAGCATTATTACGAATATTTTACATCTTATAGTTGACCTGAATGCCACGTCTGTCCTTCCTTTTAGTTCTACAGAAGAAAGGTTTATTGGGCCGGTTTGTGTTTGTGTATAAGTCTTGCTAGTGACTCGTAATGTATATATATTTATAACTATTCACTTTATCGGTATAAAAATGTAATATATTCGTATTTTACTTAAAGAATTTGTTACATTCTAGTGCGTGTTAATTGTATTAAATAAACTATTCGTAGAATAGGTTGGGTAACTTGCATTACATTTAAGTCAGTTCTAGCACTTATAACCCAAATTTATATTAACTAGTTATACTTTTAACTCGCTAGTTATTCAATGTTACTCATTATAGCTTATACTTTTTATCAGAAATAATCCATAATGACTCTATTCATTGTGGATGTTTGACAGAGGCGTGCATAACGTAAGTTTATGTGGTTGCGTTGACACCATCTACACAATATTTAAAGGACAGGAGGGTGAATAAATGATGTCAGAATGTTACATGTTGGTTAAACCGTCACTCCAGAAAAGCCTTTTGTAATTTGTCTATTCTAAATTAAAATGTATGCCACCATACGCTGCCTGACATTCAACACATACGGAGCCTAAATATTGTTACCTTTTATTGCACCAAATTCCGTTTTCATTTAAATGAAATGTTTCTCGCAGCAGGTGAGCATTGTTTTGTCATAACTGAAATGTCGATGATATATTTCTTCCACAAAAGCGGCTGTAATGGTGCTCTAAACAGAATGAATGTAGATGAATGTAGGGTTTTAAAACACATACAATTTTACACAATCTTCCAAAGAATACATTTCTTTGAATTACGAGCATTAAACATCATTCATTATTGAGCCACCTATTGCTAACTATTATCTTCAAAAAACACCTAAAAACTCATCTTTTCCGGCTACACCTAACTCACTAACTCACTTCTTTTCTAACTACTCACTCTATCAAAAAAAAAAAAAAAACTTTTGTAACTTCTCTCTTCTTGGTAACATTGTTGTAGCACTTGTTCATCTATTGTTGTATAGGCTATTTACCGCTTCATTGTCTCCTCGACTATTGTAAGTCGCTTTGGATAAAAGCGTCTGCTAAATGACTAAATGTAAATGTAAACTATTACACATTTATCACAGAATCCCACTGTTTGGTACGTCCACACATTTCATTCCTGCAGATAAAATGTTAAGGTTATTATAAATAGAATTGTGCCTTCAATATACCGGGTTTTGGTGTTTTGTAGAGCCTCATGTTCGCATGTTGGTGTTGGTCTTATCCCAAGGGACCACACATATTGAAAAAATGTGTACCTTGTAATAAGTCTCTTGTACAAAAGTGAACGTGTGAATGTAAATAACCTTACTTAAGCATTCATATTGTGATCTTGATGTACGACTGCGGTGTCTGTGGATTAGATTACAAATATTACAGGTGTTCCGGATACATGAAATGCAGTCAAGAGTAATACTCTTTCTAGGGATGTAAAACGCACAGTTCCGATGTGTGCTTGTGATTGATCTGTGCTGTCTTTTAGCCCAGCAGACCTTTGCATCCATCAGTGGCCCTGCCGAGGTTTAATACAGACCCCGACCAGTGGCAGCGGGAGGGTGACATGCCATCTCTCTTCACCTCCATTTTTACAATCCTGTCGCAGTTTGTCGGACGTTATACTATGCTTGCGAGAGGGTCATTGCACACCGGGATCCGTTTTGCCTTTTTTAGACGTCGGCGATGGTTAGGATTTGTCAGTCAGTTCTGTCACCTTTATACCGTCAGTTAACAGCGTTCACATTGTTTATTGCTTATACGGGAAACGTGTTGGTTTGAATTTGAATCGAGTCATCTCTGTGTTATTGCTCGGACTATTATGAACGGCGGCAAGGTCACGCCAGCGCGTAAACTAAGATTAAAGCATGACTGAGGTCTGCCTTGAGCGTGTGGGTTTAGCGATCTGTTTAACTGCCTAATATCCAAGCTCCATAAAAACACCGTTGTAATCCCCACCCCTCCAAATCGCACTGAAATTTTACTCCGATCTGAGGTGACTTTCAGCGGTCTCGCTAAAAGAAAAGACATTTGACAGTATGGTTTACGTGTCTTCTTGACTTTG
>CM065662.1:3277478-3339978 GCA_033220385.1 Triplophysa yarkandensis | reverse complement strand
CTTTTCCTGTTGATGAAGCCAAGGTTGGACTCCATTATTACTTTGTGTGTGCGTCTATGGTTGTGCGTGTGTAGGGGGGAATTTCATTTCATCAAACACACGCGCTTTAATTTCTTCTCCCGTCCGTTTGAAATTCATTTCGATGAATAACACAGCATGTGCTGTCTCAAAGTCATGCTCACATCCTCTCGGAAAATCTTCCAGACGCCCCCGTCACGTGTCGGCCCTCAGCTGTTCATTTTGATGTAACCTTTAACGCGAACCTTCCAATTTCCTATCCGGACGGTCGGGAAGAACAGATTCCGTATCAAACGCGCTGACTTTGTTCGTTTTCGCCCTTGACAGAGCCCTACGGTCATGGTGGCCCGCTTTCTTGCCGATATGTTCCCTTATTTACCTTTTATTAACACGGCCTTGACATTTCATCAAACGGGGGACCGGCACTGATCTCAGCCCTGTGTTAGGAATGGCCCGCACACCTATCCGTATACCGCGACCTCGCATACAAACAATCACACCGGCTTGTTTACAGGGGCACACGCTTGCACACTAATATATAGAAAGCCTTATGTGCGATTGCACATTTGGTCCATGACCTCACCCACATACAAATAAATCTTGGACTCGTGTTGTCGTCCGGACATACAAGCTTTTATTTGTAAGCAGGTTTGATTTTTGCAATTGTTTCTCTTCTATTAATCGTCAGTATTCTGGACACCAGGCCCTTGCCCGGTTATTGTCTAAGGGACACCTGGCCACACACACCAAAACACCTGTCACCGTCATTGTCTGTGATCCCTAAACCTGTTTCAGGCTTCTGTAGAGGGGGTTTGCCCGCACACGTGTGGGTGAGAGGTTTGGAGGGCTGGCGGCATAGCAGGCTACGGAAGACGAGTGTGCCAACAGGCAATTACAGCGGAAAAAGAGGGTGGCTGAGAGTTGTAACTACTCTCACACTGGGAAAACACACGAGCCAGCCAAAAATCCAACCAGGCTTCCCAGCAGCCCTTTTGCGGCTCACTCGTCCTAATTCCCAATCAAACTCTGTGAAATGTACAATGACACTTTAATTATTGATGCTTGTGGTGCGGCATCAGACGCTTTACACAAGTTTGGTCCGCAGTCGGTCACCGAAAGTGTACTTGTTTGGTAAACGGATGTGGATTTTATTATTTTTGGCTTCAAAATGCACAAATTAGTGCAGGTCAGAGATTTGATTTGATTTGTAAATTTAGAGAGATCTCGATTTGGGAATCGAAGAGATTGAATGATATCAACCTGCAGCGTTGTTTGAAACATCATTTTATGGATATTCGTGGTTTCTTCAGGGTGGCCTTTGAATACCCCGCTTGTTTTTTGGCATTCTCGCCATACAGCATATTGCTGTTTGTAATGGATTTAATTCGATATAGTCGAGGTTGTTTGCTACCTCCGTTTACGACGGTTTAATTAAACGCTAAGAGAAGGTCTGGATGCGTGAGTAATTGAAAGCTAAATTAAATTATTGGATTGGATCAGTCAGGTTGCCTTCTGGGTTGTGTACTCTGGATTTCATTTTGCACAACAGAACTCATGAGACGAATGCTCTGCCAGATGACAACCCCGCTGTTTATACATTCGTGTGCACGTACAGTCGCGCGTTCACCGACGATATTAAAAACAATATTCTTCATCAATTACAACACAATATGAATATCCTCAAGGCAGAGCACTGCAACATTTTCTCGCAGTTATTAATTTGAGAGATCGTAATAACTCTCTGCGCTGTCTCCACCTGAAAATACTTTTTTAATAAATGAAGTAATTGTAAATGGAGTGCAGCACTTGTGATGTTGTAAATGCTGGATACTTGATTTTGTTAAGTTGTGTTTTCGACCGGTTTCAGAGACTATACATGAACAATAACAGAAAGGTTCTTCAAGTCCCGTTTAGAATATTGTAATCTCATATGACACGTCTGTCCAAGTATATTTTTTGAAGGGGAATTTGTCTTGGCCTACATACTTTTGGACAATGCTTCAAAACTGTACCCATGTCAGCAAGAGTTCACTTCATACTTCATTTTCTCCTGTTGATTCTGTACTGTCCAAACACCATAAAGGTGTTTAATGCTCTAACCTAGAAACCAATATGGTCGGCAACTATAACCCGTTGACTTGACTTCCCATCCTGACAGTTCCTTTCCCTCAAAAAAAGGAATTGAAGGGACTCCGCTGTGCGTAGTTTATAGCAAGTTCTCCGAATGCAAAGTTGACTCTGATTAAGTTTTTGAAATCAATTTTAATTTAAATTTTTTACGTTTTGACACCCCAATGGGCGAATGCATTTCTCAAGAATTATGTTTTCATTTTAAATAGTTTGACTTAACATACGGAAGCAAATATTTTCCATGTTCACCACTCGATTGGTAACATCGTTTAAATCGCCCTTGGACACCCATCTGGATGATGAAACATTGTACGCCGTTCATTTTTACTTTTTCACTTTCAAAGTTTATTACAGAATTTTGCATTTGCATTAAGTATGGCATGGCTCTATCATAAGCTATTTTTCTCACACTTCTTCATAAATTAACGTTTGTTCTCTTCTCACATCCAGCTCTTTCCCACACCATTTAAGACCCTTCAGATTCTTTTGCTGTCTTAAAATAGACTTTATTCCTTGTCTTTGCCATGACGGGGCATCTGAAAGGGTATGGAAGAGTCTGCTGAAGCACGGCGGCGGGCCCGGGTCTCCTCACCTCAGAGCATTGAGGGTGAGTTTTGTCACGTGGTTTTACTTGAAGCGAGACAATTAGGACAGTTCATTCTGCAGTGATTTACTGCTTTATAATGCCCCACATCCCCTTCTGACATGTTTTTAGGGTTGTGTTTAAGTACGCTGTCGTTTCTAAAGGGTTATTGGATAATTGGCACCATCGAAGGCCTGGAGTGCTTTTACTTTCGCTAAATCAAGTGATATAGCGTTTTCACAAAGAAAGGAGATTTACTCCAGCACCAAGGTCACAGAGCTCATTTTAGATCCAGCCTAAATGACTTCTCTCCTGTGTTTGGCCAAGCATGCAAACATGTTTCCCTCCTGGTGTTTTGGGCTTGTTTCCTATACATCCTTTACGCGGTTAATATTGATTTGGCAGGTTGTACTTTATATTAAGTTTAACAGCCAGAACACATGGAACACGGAAAGTTGTGCTTGTAAACTTGCTGAAGGGCAGTGTTGAGCCCAACACAAAGTATGGCTTGAAAGGTCTGCTGTGTCTGCAAAATCACAGATTAACTGGAACTCTGGAAGGTCAAAGGAAGGTCAAGGTACTTTGGAGCAGTTTGCTATTTTAAAGTGTGTCCATTGAACATCAAAAAGTCTACGTTGGAATGGAAAAGTTAAGTAGAAACTTAACAGTTGAAAAGGTAGACCAATTAAATTCCCTAAAATGAAATTCCGTCATATATTATTCACCCTCTTGGTGTGTATGGCTTTCTTCGTCAGAACACAAACGTAGATGTTTTGAAAAATTGGGAATCAAACATGATTTACTTTCATCGACTATCATTGTAAAACCTAAACAACAAATATCTTTCAAAAGTATTTAATAAACACAGAAAAAAAATCTGTCATAATGATGGTAAATAAACAAAATAAATAAATAGATTTTTATTTCTTGGTAAAAGTGTCCATACCATACAACATGGGCAAGACAATACATTCACTACCAGTCAAAAGTGTTGGGACACTTAAGTGTCTTTAAAATGTCTAAATGTTTCAAATGAATTTAAAATACAATTTAGTAAACATACATGTTCATATCGTGTCAAAACTTACATTTTATTTAATTAAAATTATTTTGAAACGGATGACTTACTCAAAATTGTAGAGTATGAGCGCACAATAGATTCATTTAAAATTCTTTGCAAGCATCTCAGGGGGAGATAAACCAGAAACCATTTCTGCAAGTTCTAGTAAACTACACAAGCCTAATCATTTTTCAACACAATTCCCATCATTTTAGTTTAATAACTTAAAGGAGTTTATTATTATTAAAATTTGGAAGAATAGGAATGTATAAGTGAGTAAGTGAGCCAAAACTTTACACCTATAGAGTTGAGGAAGTGTAAATGGCGACAACGCCAATAATCTTACATTGCACTTGCAAGTTTAGCATCTTCAGTTTAATACCACCACGACCATGACCTTCTGTCTACTTTCTCCTCTGCGTCTTAAAGGTGAAAAAACTATAGATTACAAGGACGCGTTGTGTTTCGACAGCCTTTTGGCCTTTATGTCTATTGGTGTCACAAGCATCATGGGATGGGGCTGTAATGATGATGGAAGTGCTAATTTGAAGACGGTTATTGCTGACACAAACAGTGCTTATACTGATTAGAGATGCAATTTAGAAAGTTCCACCTTCGAGGCAAGATCATGAAAATCATTAATTACTCTCCCAGGAATTTTCTCTTCCTTCCGAACCAATTTGCGCTTTTTCCGTGACTTGCGAGCATCCTTGTAAAGCGGGGAAGGTTGGTTTGACCTTACGTCGGATGGTTAATTAGTACCAAACCTCCATTTTTCATCTCTATGGTTGGTGTAAATTATATTTATTAATTTCTTTATATCAGAATTAGCTGAACCGCTTTCCTGTGTCACGTTGAAATTAATTTAGCAAAGCGTTTGATAGGAAATAATGGTGCACGGCTAATCTCAATTAAATCACAATTGGGACGTTCGTAGAATCGGTGGCTGGTAAATACAATTCTCCATCTGCTTGCTAACAAAAAACCTGAAGACCTTTATTCGGCCCGGTCTGCTCACTTCATTTGCCAATAATTCTCCATTAGTTTCTCACTCGTTTGAGCAGGAGCATTAACATTCAAGGTCTGAACGGCATTAATCCAGATGGGGGTCTCTTTAGCGTGGCGAGGATTGAGAACGTTGGGTCAGGCGTTTGACCCATAAGAACTGACGCTTGATGGGAAAGTAAGGACTCGTGTGTTCTCATTTCTTTACTTGCCTTGATGTGCTGTGATGAGACAAAGACCTGCATGTTGATGAGGTGGTGGGCAGCGCTTGGTGTGGGTTGGATGAACGTGTTCTTGAGTCTCCAGCATGATGTTTCCACTGTCCTTCGATAGCTTAAAGCGGGCGACAGTAATGTGGAGGTGGATGCCGTGCTTCAATTAAACAGAGAAGGCTGCTTGTTTCCCTTTTTTTGGTGAAGCAATTTCCGTTTAAAGGGTTAAATCACTTCGAAAAGCTTTTCAAGCATCCTTGAATGGTTAGTTAAGTTAAAAAAATCATAGTTACCTAACACTTATGCCACTTTAAATCTTCTATATCAAATCAAATAAGATATTCGGAAGAATGTTGAGAACATCTAATTTCATTATATGAACACAAAAACATTCTTTGTGTGTTACATATGCAAACATTTTTTAATATGTTAAAAAATTTTATATTCCCAAAATGTGTGTATGATATGTGGTTAAAATTACAGAAAAAGACTGGAAATTTATAAGAAAAACAGGAAAACGGTTTTCTGTTATTTTAATGTTTACATTTTGGGACATTATAATTACAGTTTTTACAAGATTTTGACAGTTTATGCATTAGAATACATAGAAATTACAGAAAAAGACTGGAAAATTACAAGCAAAACATGAAACAAAATGTGTAATGTTTTTTTACTAAGGCCCCTCCAGCTGCTGGAAATTAAAATATTTTTGCAAAAAAAAAATTCAAAATACTGAAAAAATTATAACACAGAAAAGACTGCTTATGTTTTTAAACTTTGCATTTGTATCAAAAACTTGCCCCCAACCTTCTCGAGCATTACACATTTTTAAGGTATATTTTTTACAATGTTCGGTTTAAATGTTCCTTTAAATTGTTGTCATTTTTTGAGTGTTAATTGTTTCACAATGACTCGTTGATTGCAGTCCTGTATTATTGTACTGGCGTGAATAAACCTCTCCTGTAGCAGCAAAGACACCTGAAATAAGTCAAAAGACAGAAAAAGTTTTTTCAACCCCTTATGCAGTTCTATGCCGTAGCTTCTCAGATCACAGATAAATATTCCATTTACTCGTGTCATCAGAAAAAAGACCTAACCTTTTTTTAATATGATTCAATTCATATAAAAGCCATCATCATCACTGCCTGCTGTTTCCGTCAAATGATTGTCTTCAGCAGCCGATGAAAAGCTCTTGGTTTCCCTCCGGTCCGGGAGGAGATTATTTCTGCTCTTCATCGGTGTGGTGGCAGTCATCCAGCGGGCAGCTACTGCTCTATTGTTCACAGGCCCCTGGAAAAGATGGGACTGAAATATTGTCTATTTTCTCCGAAAAACAACAACAAAAAGCCTGGAGAATTTAATCTTTTTATGCAACGTTACTTTAGTACACTGCATTGAAAGTATGCGTGTTATCTGGTTGTTTCCGTGAGGATCAGAACCGGGTTAATGCTTGCTCACCACAGAGGCATGCAAATTATGAACTGTGATGTCATAAGTCTGCTAAATGACTAAATGTAAATGTAAAATAAGGCAGCAGGTATTCATGCTGTTAAATAAACATCAATCTATATGTAAAGGTCTATCTAAACCAAGAGGGAAAAACAATCCAAGTTAAAGCAAAACATTTGCATTTTTGTTACATTACACTTTGCCGTTAACAAAAAATACGTATTAATAACAATATTTTTTGATATAATAAGTATACTTTCAACCAAGAACAAATATTTTTATTTATTTAACATTCATTATTATTAAAAAGTATTCAAACACAAAAACAGACATTTTAAATGTCTTAAAGATCATAGTTAACATGTGCATGCTGAAAGCGTTCAAAACCATTTTTAAATGAAAAATAGTCAGAAGTCAGTTTAGACTTAATAAATGATTATTACATTTTTTATAATCATATTTTTGAAGCTATCAATGTGCAGTTTGTTTATGGAATATCTGTTTTTAGAATTAGAATATAGAAGATATTTTGTTCTTTTGACTTTGTACTGCTCTTTGAAAGTGAAGCAGCTTTTCAAAACTACGAAATGCTTAATAAAAAGCAAACAACATCCTTTAAGCGGACCTTTAATATAATATGTATTTATGGTGCCAGCACGACACAAACAAACATATATATCTTATCTGCTTTGAACGGATTAGTTTGTTCTGTAAATCATTTTTAAGTTCTCTTGCTAGAGACTCATTGATCTTTTAATGTTTATGAAAAAAGCCTTATAATGTATCGTCCATGCTTATAGCGTTTCATATATAATCATTAAGTCTTAAGAGATGCCAGTTTATTCACATCTGTAGGAATACGGTGTATTTTGCACAGTTGAGCATTGTTTTGTTCTTCATTGCGTGGGTATGTTTATGCATCTCATTTAAAAAACCCATCTCTCACCTTATGACCCATCATATGTGTCATTTCCTGCATCAGCTGTCCTTTATTTTAACGACAGACATGCGTGGCTTCAAATACATGGCTGTTGTTAGTGTCTTCTCCTTTTGTGTACGATCGCAGGCCAAAGAGTGTTCAGAATGTCTTTGTGTCGCACGCCCTTGAGGATTGGCATCAGTGTTTACACAAACAAGGTGAATCAGGGCACACCTGAGGCATGCGGTGAATATTCACAAAAAACCTTGTCGCCTCTTGTCTAAAATACTCAGACAAGGCTTTTTAATGTAATCATAAATCTAACGGTGAAGTTTGCAGGAGTTTTAAGAGGCTCTATAATTCAGCTCTGAAAGCTGAGCAGGCAAATATTAGCTCCAAAGTGACGGGCATGGTGATAACAAGGGTAATTTGCGTTGATGTCGCGCTGTAAACAGTTTACTGACGCTGCAAGCCACCACTGACATTATGTTGACATCCACTAGGTAGGAAACCGTCTAAAGACATTTAAGACAACAAGACGGAAGCAACAGTTTATGTGTTTTTGCAGGAGCCAATACAGAACTATTTGAACTTTTTTAACGAACTTTTTTAACATTACATATAACTATTATTGTTGTTTCATTCAGGTTTAGTACACAAAAGAGAAAAACATAAAAAACAGCGACAGGGTTATTTAATATGACCTCACCTAATCTCAAATCAGTTTTATTTGTTAAGAAATCATTTGGTTTTGTCGACAGACTCAAACAATGGTTCACTCATCAACCAGACCCATTTTTTACATGTTTGTGCAATCTCATCTGGGGAAAATTAAAGAAGATTCTTGGAAGTACTGGATAAACACTGGGCTGAGGAAATTATAGTATTTTTCTGGTAATTATTATTCTGTCAGTTTGAGAAACAAAGCGCAAAATCTCCTCCCTGCTCTTTCATTTCTTTTTCTTCATTTGTATTTAATGTCTGTTGTGTTTTTACATCCGTCGTGTGTCAGTGCTGCGTTTCCAAATGAACTGAATGTCTTAAATGTGTAGTTTACCAAAAATGACAATTCTGTCATGAAAGACCGAGTCTCTCATGGTTCCAAATCTGTAAACCCATCTTTGTTTGTTTGAGCACAGAGAACGATATCTGGATGAATGCTTGTAACCAAATAGTTTTTGGACAATTGTATATGACGAAAAAAGTTGTGCCTAATGTGTCCAGCTAAATCTGAGTTCATCGGCTGTATCAGTTAGAAGAAAGATGCCCAAGATAACATTCAGACGGCGTTTGATGTGAGTCTTAGCTGTCGGATCTCTCCGTATCCCACATGTCCGAGCATCACCTCATGCCACCAATCGTCTCATTAGAGAGACTAGATCCAAATCAGCGTGCAGGAAAACTGTTGACTGAGCACAACCGCCTGACACAGCTTCCTTTTACTTTTCCTTCAACAAAGGATGTCACATCTGTGGTTTTCTTCAGCGCGGATTGTTTTAAAACCACCCTAGCATCGAAACGCACCATCTGTTCGACGAAGCACAACGTTCTGACAACCTCTCACCCGTCTTTCAATGTAAACCGCCGCGTCTGAACATTCACTGTTATGGAAACGTGAGCATCTGCGCTTTTGAAAGCAGCGATCGGTCACATTGTTGTTGATTCGATAAACACCAACATTTGCATTTACACAGGCAAATGCTTGACTCTTTCACCCCTCTGCTTTATGTGTTCACACATGTAGAGCTGTTGCTTACGTGGTTAGACCAGTTTCACACTGATCGCTTATCATCTCTAGCTTTTTTCTAAGACAAATTCATATATTCATATATATATACCTATAGGAGTCGTCCTTAAAAATTGTGACTTTCAATCCAAGTTTGACTTTAAACCTACAGAATCTTCAGCAGTAAAGCTGTTAACCATCACCATATGTTGAGAACGGTGTTCGCATTAACGCAGAGCGATATTGGGAGTCTTTCAAGTATGATTGCATCAACCTTTTACTTTTTTATTGTTTATATACACTATATGGCCAAAAGGATTCGATCACCAGCATTGACTTGCATATGAACCTAAGTGACATCCTATTCCCAATCCATAGGGTTCAATATGATGTCGGTCCACCCTTTACAACAGCTTCAACACATCTGGTAAGGCCATCCACAAGGTTTAGGAGTATTTAGGGGTATTTCTGACCATTCCTTCCGAAGGATTTGCCTGGCTCTCAGTCTCCACTCTAATTCACCCCAAAGGTGTCATGCCAGCTTGAGGTCAGGACTCCGTGCAGGCCAGTCAAGTTCATCAACACCAGACCCTTTCATCCATGTCTTTATGGATCGTGTTTTGTGCACCGATGTCATGCTGGAAGAGGAAGGGGTCAGCTCCAAACTGGGAGCGTGGCATTGTCCAAAATGTCTTGGTATGTTCACCTCTTGGTAGCACCTCATTTTGATTATCTGAATGGGTGAGCAAACACTTTTGGCAATATAGTGTTTCGATATCTATTTGATTTAATGTAACATTATTAGAATATTAGGATAAAAATGGCATGAAGGTTGAAGGCCCTGCTAATAAATGAAGAATACTTGCTTTATATATTGAAAAAACATGATACTAACATAGTCTCATGAGAATATTCACCTTTCCATTTGTAAAAGACAAGAGTTTTAATGGAGCTAGATTTCATTTGGAGTTAAACTGCACACACATTTTGTCACCACATCAAATTATGAACAAAAAGACAAGATTTTCACTCTTTAAAGTTCTGGAATAATGTCATAAAGTAATCTCTAGTTGTTCCAAACATTTATACATTTTGTGTTTGGTTGAACACAAATAAAGATCCCTTTAATTCATTTATTGTTTGACATTATTTATTCATTATTGAAGCTTATAAGGTTAAAGTGCAAAAACTGAGCTCTAGTTTAGTTTTACTGGAAAATCCTGTCTTTGCAAACAAAGAGTTTGAAATGCTGTCTTGTTTTCCTCTCACGTAGGACTTAATTTTAAAGCCCAAATATCTATATATTAAGATTGTGAACAGGAAAATCTGAGTCTAGTATATTACATCTTCACCATTACCAGGTGAAGCTATAAAAAAGCCCCATTTAAAACACAACAGAATCTTAATTATTCATTAGGTACAACAAATAAAGAGTGGAGAAGAACTAAAAAAGTGAAATTTGTAAGAACATTTTGGAGTATACAGTTGTAATTTGTTCTGTAATCGTGGCATTGTTTTTAAAACTATTAAAACTTTTACTAAGTGGTTGTCCTGCTTCGTCACTAAATAGATTAACGTTGGTTCAAAATGCATCTGCCAGGTTCTTACTAAATCCAGAAAATATCATCACATAACTTCCATATTAAAAACTGTACACTCGCTACCCATGAAAGTGCATTTTCTGTAGTAAAGCTCTTAATGTATGTATTTATTGTAATTATTTTCACAGTTACCAATTAACTCACAATTGAATCGAGCAAATAAAACATGTCTTTAAAAAGAGTCTCCTGTAATACACCAAAAGCCATTGAATAGACAGCAAGGTTATTTCCGTTAATCCAGAAGGCTGTGTTCATTATAGTAATACCTGCTTCCATTATCTCAGGGATGGCCAATCTCTGTTTAAAACATGTTTGCGTTTTCTCATCTAAAAACACTTTGTTTGTGTTGAATATATATGCAAATGAATCCTATCTCCACAGGTCACATTTATGTTATTGGGCAAAATTAGAACGGTCTAGTTTAATTTCCGAATATGATGTAATGCAAAGCAATACGTGCGGAAGGGCTAGCTTACATAGTTTTAAAGACAAACGTACTCTGAAGACCTACACATAAACGGACCGATATTGAATGTGTATAGACAGGTTTAGCCTTCTCACTTTTGTAAGATCGACAAAAAGGCCATTGGGATAAGTAGATCGATGATATGGTTACCTTTGTGTAGTCTTCTTGCAGACTAAGGATGTACCCACTCATCTCTTCACCATGGTAACCGCTGTATTCTCATTGTGATTTATGCACCGACATACGCAGGGTCAGAGAACCAAACATCTCCACGTATGTTGATTAAATGACCACTCGCTTTCCATGCTTCCTCGGGAGCTTCCGGTCTATTAATGAGTCACTTTGCAAATCATTTCCTACAATTAAATTTCATTGTGCATCCTGTTCATCTGTGTCTCATACCACGTGTTGAAAGTCATTATAACGTTTATGTAACATTCCTGAAAGCATTCAGGTTGTTATACGTATAATAAATGCAGGATTTTTATCAAGGCGTAAAGTTGAAGCTGTAGGTGTTATGTTGTAATCATCTGGAACTTCAGACCAACATTCACTTTAATGAGTTTGACTAGTTCTCTGTTGATTTTAGACTTGTAAAAGTTAGATTTACAGCACAACTCTTGACCGTTTGGTCTCTGTAGAGGGACAATGTCTACATTTAATGAGAACGTGTGTTGAGCAGATGCTTGAGATGGTTGACATGAAGAGAGATTGTCTTTAAAGAGTATGACCTGTTTGATGTTGTGAATGTTCCGTTCGAAGTAAATGGGAACGTTTGACAGAATGTTTCTTTGTGTCATTTTGAATAAAAGTGTTTACCAATTGCATACGCAATCATTGAAAAAGAAAATGGTCGCTTTAATAGAATTAATTTAGTTTGTGTTATCTTAATATTATTATTGTTGGGTGAAAAAGTGCAAAACCTTTTTTAGACATTATAACAAAAGAAAATTTAAGCATACATTCAAGCACACAATAAATGTCTACGACATCAAAACAGGTATATTTAAAAAATAATGGCACACTTTACTTTAACTAATAAATCTAAAAACGATTTATATCATTCACTTCATTTCATTTTTTTAAATTGAAGATGTGGATATGTGCATTATATTCTTAAATTCAATAATAATATGTTGAAAGGTTTCAAATGTTAAAAGGTTTATAGAAATATTTGCCAACGGCTAAATAAGTGACTTCAATGAAATGACACCTTAAATAAAGAACTTTACTTAAGTTTATTTTATTTTACTAACCAACCAACGACCAGATACATTTTTTCAATGGAAAACCAAAATATATAGAGGGGTTCTATGCATTGTTTATGCTTCTAGTTGTATCATATACACCTGAAATATCTACATATTTCTATGCAGAACAAAGAAATCATGACATTTCACATTTCATTTTTTCAATAAAAGTTAGCCAGAAAGTCTTTTAAAAGATATTTTGATTTTCAACTTTATCCTGTTTCCTCTAAGAAGTGTAGAGTATGCATTTTCCAGCACTTCAATAATTGTATAGAAGTTAATGTATACCAATCTTTTGTCATCCCTCATTACCGGTCACAGACTTTCCATCAGCCCCCCCCCTCAACCGAGCCCTGACTCCTCTCTCCATCATAATTACTTACCGACTTTCACCTTGAGTTCACAGTCTGCACTCGTTTTTTCATGCTTTATTTATCCCCTGGTCATTCTTATTCCAAGGCCCTAATTGGCTTCAATGGTGTTCCTGTCTGACACCTCTGTGTCTCACCCCACCGTCAAACAGACCTTCACTGGGAATATACTCCATGAAATCATGATTTTCCATTTTCTGTCTAACCTTTAGAACAAGGTTTGGCTTTTTAGTAGAGGGGTTAAGTATGTGTGCTTTCTCAGATAAGTGTTCTTCCCACACTTTCATAATTATAGAAATGGAGCTATAGTGTATAAATGCAGAGAACACAGACGGGTATGCTCTTTGTCTCCGGAAGTATGGGCTTGTTATACATTGATCCTGATACGTTTTTATAATGATATGTAGGCGGATGCTCTTATATATATATATAATATGAGTCGGAGCTTTGATGTACTTCATGTACATTAAGTGCAGGTGAGGCATTTCTTGAAATAGTTTATTGTTTAAAATGAATTCATTTGATTCTAAATCAATTTGATTGTTTTTTAACCAATTATCTCCAGCAGACTGGCAAACAGTGTGTTGAGGAATGAAAAAAATTTAGTTTATGTTTTAGTTTTGTTGCTCCACTCCCGGTTTTCCAGTTCTCGCTCTTCAGTCACATTCTGCTTCAGTTTAATATGTTATTCAATGTGACTTGCAAAGGATGAAACATCATAAACAATTTGTCATAAGAGCTTACAATAAAAAAATCAAGAGAGAAATAAATAAACACTCCACACATCCTGGCAGAGGTTGGCACACTAACCACAGGACTATCGGTGCCACTGTATACTGGTACAATATATGCACATTTTAAATAGAGACCTATTTACTTCATAAGTAGAATAACGTAGAATATTAAGGTATGTTTTCTTCAGCACTTTATGCTTAAAACACAATTAATAATTATTAATACTTTATAATGTAGGTATTTTACATATTTATTCTGGAAACAACTTCGTTAATTTGCTCTGCCATTCTTTTCATGATGTGCAACATTTACACTATTACTCAAAAGTTTGTAACACATACTCTCTTATGTATTTTTTCACATTTTAAAATAATATAAATGAAAAACTTATCAAAATGATTAAAAACAACAAAGGGAATTGTGTTATGACTAATAAAAGACGTAATCAAATAATGTTATATTTGATAATGTTAAGTGTAGTGGACTTTTGAAAAAAATTGCAGAAATGTTTTCTTGTCATTTTCTCAAGCAGCTTATTAAGATTAATTTTAAGGAGTCCTCGACTATTCTGCAATCCTATTGGCTGATCTGTCTTCAATACTTAGTCAACATCATCCAAAACCTTTTTATTTAATAAAATGTAAACTTTGTCATAAAATACATGTTTGCTAATTAAAATTATATGTATATTATTACAGAAATTAAGATTAAAAGTTGTTTTGAAACATTTCAGTCCAATGTCCCAAAACTTTAGACAGATAATGCATAATTCAACCGTCTGCACTATAATTACGCAGAAGTGTATTAAATTATCTTTAATAATCCCTTTATGGTTTCAAACAATGCTTAAACAAAGTTGTTTTCTAAGTATCATTCATTCTCATAAGAACTGCTTCTAACGCATTTCTGCAGACAAAAAGCACATGATAAATATGTGCAATAAGCCTCTTCTGTCTCTGAATCGGAGTATTTTTAACATCTCGTCCATTACCAGTCGCACCCATCACAGTGCCGAATGAGTTTTTCTCTAATGCATTGTAATAAGTAGTCTGATGGGTGAATGGACAGAATTTATCCTCCCCCGCTTCAGCTCTGAATGAAACAGCCAGTGATTTGATATCGGCTTATTATCTGGTATTCTAAGACATTGTGTAAGCCAGTTTTTCTTCAATCCACCCACGAGGATTTGGTTGCGGCGCGGCATGGACGCGCTCGCTCTTCTATGTCATCCGGCCTCGGGGAGGCTCCGGGATGACAGCTTGGACGGATAGCCATCTACATCTTCTTCCCCAATCCTCTCTGTTCCAGAGCTCATGAGCTGAGTTATGTGGCCGGCTGCGCAGAACACACGCGACAGGGCCGGATCCTTGCAATCATACAGTCTGCCGTTTTGTCGCTTATGATACAAAGCACAATTTTTAATGGCTGATCTGCTTAGGAATGAATGACACGTGACTTGATCGTTTACAGCTCAACCAATGGTGTGAGTTTGGGGCGGAGTTACTGATTTGACGAACAGCTGGGTGTGATTATTATTTCTTGATGCAAAATAGAATTGACACATAAGCTTGAAACGTATTATTCATAAGACCAAGCGTATTAAATATTAAACCAATATATCATATTTCTCTTTTATATTCTGTCAGAAATAAGAACGATTATCTTTAATAACCCTCATCGTCATTTTAATCTTACCAGCACGGTTGAAGATTTTTCCCTAAGCTCCTAGTTAGTATCTGACCGGTCGATCCAGCGGGTCATATTTTTATTTTTATTAACAGCCACTATGGTTCTTAATAAAAAAAGCTTGTCTGAAATGTGTTATTCACTTAGATATCCAGCTTTTCGCATGGAAGTGATATGCCAAATGAATTTTGTCCTCTAATGAAAAGCACACATTTCACACATTTCCTGTGAATCTTAACAGTTAACACTTCCAGAAGAAAGTTCTTGATGTAGGTTAATCACATCAGCTTGTTATGAGGAGGAAAGGTTTCCTGCTCCGGGGAGAGATGCGCAAGCTTTAAAGAGCATTTCAGAAATGTGCAATGTGCTTTCGGGACATTATTTTGATATAAAAGCGATTAATTTTAAAAAACAACATGTACTTACTGTTACTGTTGAATCGATCTATGAAGCCTTATCGGATTATAAATGATCATGCAGTAATATATACTGTGAAAGAAACCGCTCACTCATTCATTCTTTCCTTTAAGGTGGACTATATCAGAAAGAAGTGAACAAAATCAAGTGTTGGATTATTTTGCTCGACGACTTTCACTGTTCACAGACATATTTGCTATGGTATTTGATTTTAAAAAGGAAAGAACTAATTTTTACACACATTTTTTGTTTGTTTTTTGTTATTTATTCACCAAACACAAATATTATATAGTATACCAAGGTAATAAAAAAAATAAGTCATAAAAATGTAATGAATAACGATCAACCTTATACCATTATTAATGATGTATCATGTACATCTTTATTTAAAAATTCCCAGTATCCTGGAGTTGTCTCCCGTGGTAAACCGAAATATACTTTCTAGACGAGCTTTGTAATATCGAAGACCCCACCTATCAGAAAGATGTTAGACAATGTATTCATCAGGTATTAATATTTTACTTATTAATAGTATTTAACAAATCCATTCACCATTATTTCCTATAACAATAGAGATCATTTTTGTTTAATCTTTAGCTATTTTATCAATATAAAACATTTCTAATTTGTAAAACTTTTAAAAAATATAAGTTTGAAAAAAAAGTCATATACGTTGACCTAAAATTTTTTGGCTTCGCAAACTTTGTTTCGACTGTATTTAAATGTCAAATAAAAATAAGTTTTTTACTACACTATATGATACGTTTTGCTTTATAGTATGTTTATCTATTTCCAGTTTGGCGCTCAGGCCAAGACTTACCTGAGGCTAGACTTACTAGGCAAACACTAACCTAACTCGTTAACATCCTCCATTCGAATCTTGACCATGGAATTCTGGTCTTCATATTCTTGTGCAACTTGCAGAGCATTATAATATTCCTCGTTAAGCATGATTGTTCACAAAGTTTCAAACATTTATTTCGACTGTTTTGTTCAAGACCTGACGGAAGTCTCTTATCTCTTCTGTCTCTTCTCTGCTCTATCAGCTTCCCTTTCCAAAAAATCCAGCCCTGGATCTTTATCTTCCTTTTGCCGTTTCGCTGGCCTTGGCTCTCCGCTCTCCGCTCTCCGCTCTGCGCTCTCTCTCCTGTCCTGCTGCTCTGCTTCTTCGGGGACTGAATCCGGAGAGCTTACTGTACAGAATAATGGATTCTTCCTCTCATGTTGAGTCAGGATGGGGAGCTGGATGAATGGCCTCCCACCTATTGCCATGAGGTCATACCATTTTCCCATCCTGCAGTGGAATGTCCTGATTCAGCCCCGATCCCAGTCAGTGGCTTCCTTAGTTCCTAATAATACAAGTTGTATTTAATATTGGGAAAATCTGAAATCATTTTAATACCAGTTTCTGTGTTGGATGGACTTTAAAAATGGCATACCTGGCAACCTTTGCTGATGTCAAAACTATTCTCATAACATTTACATTACTGTCTCATCACTGCAGTTATGTATTTATAGGCCTAAATATGAGCGATACTATAGAAGCATATTGTAAGTTTTGTAAGCATGGGAAACAAGCATGGATATCCACCTTTGTCAGCCAACTGCATGTGGAGTGTGCAGTACTTATTTTGATCGTTTACCATCAAGATGTAACATTTTATTCTTTCTGACATTAAAGCACTTGAATATGAAAAGCTGGTAATCACTTCATAAGTGGAAAATTTCTGTTATGAAGGCATTATGAGAAACAAGATATAAAATTCGGAAATGGGGAAATCCAGTTATTATCTTGAACAGAGAAATATATGTTTAACAGCTAGTTAACGATATAAAACAACATGAATCCTAAATGTACAATTTTATAAATGTATAAGCTATAACATAAATAAATGAACATGAATCATAAGATTAGAAAATGTATAGTGTATATTAAATGTATATAACTCAGGCAGCGGATACCAGCCACTGCCAGCGGATGTCCTTCAGGACTATTCTGTAGTAGAATAACACGGATATGAACATTAAACCTCAACTTTAACATAATAAGAGAAAAATATGCCCTTATACTCACTCCCATCCATGTTGTGCCGGGTTTTTTCGGCCTGAAAGAAGTTGCTGTATGCTGTCCTTTTAAGGATTAAGTCTAATGTCCTCATCCTTCTCCAAAGCAAATACAAATGTCTTAATACATTAATTATGAATACTGAGTATAAATATGAATATGAGTTCTGTACATGTGGGTTCACTTACGCAACTGTAAACATCTGTTTTATACAACGCTATACATTTTTATAGATTTATTCAGTATGCCCTAAAAAATAATTAATGTGATCTAGTAAATATCACAACAACAATTAAATTAATAATAAATGTTTTTTTATTGTGAAATATAAATCCAACAAATATTTACGTTTGTGTTATAACAAACAATTAACAAATATATATTTTATAAATATAAATATACAAATATAAATATAAGTACTTATATTTTTTGGTGAACTAATAGAATTGTTAGAGTTAAGAAGTTACCTATTTTTCTGCTTGGACACAACATTTAAACGGAATACTTTATTATTTTAAAGCTTTACAATTTACTCTCTTTCGTGTACATTTTTTACCAAATATCAGCGTATTTTTTTAGAGTCTACATAAACGTAGGTGGTATTAAATACATATAAGGCAAATCCATTCATATCCAACCAATATATTCAGCCGATTATAACTTTGCCCTCAAGTCAAAAGACCCAGATGGGTGGTAAAATGTTCTTTTATCTCCAGTACATATTGAGGCAACCAACTGGAGTTAATTAATAAGCCCCCATCCACAAGGACACGTGCCGTACTTTCTTCTGAAGGATCTCTACAACGTATAACAATTCTTCTGCACCTCATAAACCTTAATGTTCGCTTTTAATCTATCCTCAAATCATGCTCCGTTTTAATGTGTCCTCAAATCATGCTGTGTTTAATATGTATCATTAAAGGTTAAATTCTGACCTCATAGGCCCCGATTTATGCTCGAAAGGCAAGCTGTGCAAATCAAAGCCACAGACGGTTTGTAAGATGTGTGCGTTTCTCAGAAGGTCCACATATATCACACATTTGAATGTGTTAGTGAATTTATGACTGTAGGCGTATGGCCTCAATACACTACAAGCAGGATCTTTCTATTGTACTGTATGTACACTCGATTTTCTTCATCATATATGTCCAGAGAAATAATCATATTTATTAAAAAGTTTGTATTTCATTGGGACATGGGACAGGGTATATAGCGTGATATAACTGCTTAAAAGGTTATTCACAGTGATACAATGAATGAATCATGTATGAAAACACAAGAAAATCATTTAAGGAATTATCTTTTTTACATTTTTATATGAAGAACCTTTTTCACCACAAAGAACCTTTTCTGAAACATAAAAGTTTTGAGCTCAATATAGAACAAAACCCTTAAAAATCCTTAAAAATCCACAGGCATGTCTGGTTAAAAAAAATATAAATATGAATTCTTCTATAATTGTTGGTACATCTCCATGGGATACATTTTATAGTTACCAATATGACACCAATATGATAGAATCTTTTAAGTAGTAAATAACATTTTGCCAATGCACAAATGCTTGTTAAAAGGCATTGTTTTATTTAAAAAAAAGGGTTTATTTCACAAGAAATCTTATTTAATTATATGAAGTTGCTTATTTTACTCTATATTTAAGCATCAAAATACTGTAAAATATCGATTTATTTGATAGATAAGTTTTTGTAATTCACAGTTTTCATTGTGATATTTTTATTTCCAAGAAACTGTTGACTGTCAATGGATTGACCCATAATTTCCATTTCCCATGTCACGGAACTATGTAATTGACAGACCAGGTTGTGTGTCCTCTTATTTTTTTTTACAAATACTGTTTTAAATGGCAAACGTTTAAATGCTGGATTAGATAATTATCACCACTGTTGTTGCATATCTAAATTGTAATTCTCCTAGGAAACTTTTGGTAAATCTAGTTTAATCTTGTTTTTTATTGCATTTTATTTTTTAATTTCATAGGACGGATGTATATATTCTGTACTTGTTGTGTTACCCATCTGCTTTAAAATCACTTCACCTTCACTACATTTTGCTCACAACAGATACATTTTCAGGTATTTTTGATATAGGAGGATGTGCCGCTGTGGTTTTGGGAGGAGAATGATGAATTTGTCTTCACTGACTTCACCCGAGTGCAGAGATGGGCCGTGATATGCTGGCAGAAATATAGTTTGAAGTCTTTGAATCATACGCAGCAGAAATATGTAAGGTGACCTCCTACAGAAATTCTGCTCTCTCCCGTCAGGGTTTGGTGATTTCCATGAACTGTCTGCCTTCGTTTGAGCTTCGTTGCTGCTTCATGAAAAATAATGTTTATCAAGTGAAAAAATAAATATGCAGGAACCAACACGAGACCTTACTTTATTAGATTTCACTTTTATTCAGGAATGTTAGATTGCCATGCATTGTTAAAAGTGTTGTGTAGTTGTGCTGTCAACTGAAGGTTACTCTTGAGAAGGTTATTGAGTCAAGGCCCAGGAGAATGACTATAAAATATAGTTTCAAAAGAGAATCAACAAAATATTCATATCGGATGAAGCTGTTTTCTGTTTGCTTTGTTTCCATAGAATTTTACATTAAAACGGTTTTGTTAAAACTCCAAACAAACCCACCCCGTGCAACGCAACCATCCAACTTGAGACGAATAAACGTGGTAAACTGATGATCTTGAAACCACATCACTGCGAGTCACGGACATTCATTGGTGGAAGGGTTTGAGAACCCTGATGTATTCTTTCACAATCAATAACCAAACCTGGTTACAGTCCGGAGGCATCTGCTGCGTTTGAGGTTTCTCATCTGCTTTTATTACAGTAAAACTGGATACACAGGCAGCCCTTTCAGCTATGAATCATGAGCATCAGATCCTCGTTCAATAATTCCGAAGTTCAATGATTATGACCTATGAGATTGCGGCACGCTGGTCGGGGAACCATAATCAATTTCCACGTCCCAAATGAAGAATCGCATTCCCCTTAAATCAATTAGCTCACGTGTCCAGGACACACGCTTTATTTCAAGTGTCGCCATTGAAACGCACACACAGGAGTCTGGCGTTGATTCATGTGTTTGACAAAAGACTCCGTATATGGCTGTTGTCATGGATCCGATGTCCGAGAGTTATGACGCTCGGCTCTCCTATAAGCAGTGTGTTTTTCACATGATATGACTGGAATGGCATAACCGCGGTTCCTTCGAAGTCAGCGTATTGTCCCACAAGCCCCCAATCGCATGAAAGGTCAAAGCATCCGAGTCTCCAATAGGCCGTCGGGAGCCCTCTGGGAACCCTGGAGGTTGGGAAACGGCCGCTCTGACACAGGTTTAATCCTCTCCGTGTTAGTTTAGATGGCCTACGCTCGTTCATCTAATCTTGTGTCGGTTATGAACGCCCGCTGCTTAAAGTTGCTGATAGATCACGTAGAGATAATGACTTATTTACCCCAACAAATTGGGTGTCTTGTGTTCTTGATCCCCAAGGGAAGGGTCCCATGCTTTTATTTACTTAATCATAGTAAAGTCATTATGTTTGGAGGAGCATTTAAGATTTTGCTGTCAGGGCATTAGAAATATTTTGATATTAACATTTTAAAGACCACATGCGGTGAAAATCAATTCTCAGATTTGTATTTGTATACGTCGTGTTTTTAATTTGAAACCGTCGCTGAGTGTTCTGTTTGTTAATCTGAAGTTTACAGAAGCGGCTTAAACATGGCCTGGTTAATGATGTCATTAACCTGTAACCAATCACCACAACTGATATGATCCTGTGGATCTGCAGTTCAAGCCATAGATATGCATGGATGGGGCTTAGATTTGGTTTCAAATTCTCAGTTGGTATACGAGCTCTAAGCTGTCGGATGTGTCATTGAGTTGATGCGGAGCACATTAGCATATTCATGTCCATGTGTATACTAATCGAATCTGAGTTACGAGAAATATTTTCTCATATGTAAAAAATGTTTCAACATGTCATTTTGATTGGCAGAGGTTAGTTTGAAAGTATAAAATTATTGACCGAAGGAGATTTTAAGTAGTCTGAATAACATCAACAGAAATTTTAAGCAATACCTAAATATGATCCACAAAAGCAACCCCATGGCCTACTATCTTTTTAAAGACAACACATCAACCTTTGATTTCTTCTTCCGTTTTCTTGTATCTTTTCTCTCCATTCCTCAAGTCTTTCTCTCTCTCTCTCTCTCTCTCTCTCTCTCTCTCTCTCTCTCTCTCTCTCTCTCTCTCTCTCTCTCTCTCTCTCTCTCTCTCTCTCTCTCTCTCTCTCTCTCTCTCTCTCTCTCTCTCTCTCTCTCTCTCTCTCTCTCTCTCTCTCTCTCTCTCTCTCTCTCTCTCTCTCTCTCTCTCTCTCTCTCTCTCTCTCTCTCTCTCTCTCTCTCTCTCTCGGGTAGGTTCAGGTAAGGTCACCCCGTGCCTTGCGGACTGTTCTTGCACCGCTTTCTCATCTGTACTCATTCCGGCGTGAATTCCCCTGTGCCTTCTGTCGCCAATGAGCTCTTTTGTCTTGTTGACATTAGCGCCAGTTTAACATTTCTGTTCTCTTTGTTGTCCAATAGCTCAACGATTGAATAAACGGTCCCCATGAGTTTTTGTTTTAGTATACGACCAGTCGACTGGTCATTTTGACATCTTGCAGTATGTCAGGTATGATATCCTGTTTCAGCTTTCAGGTTTCCACATTTCTTACATATTCTTTGATCAGCTGTGACCGACGCGTACGCGTGTCTCGCATAGTTATATCCGGATCCGAACAAGTAGACAGATAAGAGATGATCACACAAAGTGTCCGTCTCCATTCGTCTCTAGTGATTTTTCTTTCATGTTTTTATAGCAACATGGCTCGCCAGGAGGATTCCACTTTTTTAGGCTGATGTTCACTAAATCTTTGAACTGTCAAGAACATTTCTGGCTCGTTTCTTAATAAATGTCTTACATTTGCTTAAATGTCTATTTTTACATTTTAAGTTTACCCATTAAAATTGTCGTTGTTGCCAAGGCACACACAAGGACTTTTTTTTCTAGATACGGTGTCCTAAACCCATGACTCGACGGAAGGATTAAAGACTTCATCTATCATTTTCAAAATGCCACATCTTTAAGATTGTACAGTCCAACTATTAAGGACTTTTCTGAGATGAACAACACGATTCTACACGACAGGTACTAAAACTTTACGAAAGGTTGATAGAAACTTCATGGGATACTCCACCTTTTAAGCAAATGAACTTTCACTTGGCTTTTTAAAGGTCCAGTTTGTCAAATTTTGTGACATCTGTTGGTTTTCAAATGACAACCAATTGCTCAATCAACTGCTCAAGACCTTTTTAAAACTCCGAAAAATAAGTAGCTATGTTTTCACTTCTTATTTACAAAACTCATCCTGTAAAGATGTTGTCCGTTGGAGGCTACTGTAAACTATTATCCTATCCTAGAATATAAATCATTACTCTTTGTAATAAATTGTGATATATACATTTTTATCCCGATTGTTTATTTACTGTACTTGCTTAGTAGCCGATTCTCGCTTACTTTAACCACCCCCCAAAAAACATCTTGAAAGCTTAAGAAGGTCAAACATCATGAGGCTTTAATAAGCATGAAATAAAACGTTTTTAATAATCGTAATTAGAACAGAAGCTGTAGTCGTAATACAAAAAAATGAATATGCCAAAATAGAGGCTTAATTTCTCTAATTCCTATCTTATTTAATTTAGGTAAAACATTTTCCCCAGATCAGTTTTATTGCAATTATTCACCCTTTTACTTTAATAGCTTTAAATAAATGCATCTACATTTATTTATGTTTTCACATATCAACCTGATCTTTCCTCCAATGTCAATGTTGTATAACGCATCTCAAGCACATCCTTTAGGTGGATATATGATGTGTGTTTGCTCGTGTATGACATAAAGAAGGTCATGACATTACACGTCAACCTTTAGGATCACCAAAAGGTCAAAGGACGACTTTATATCGCCCTTTTTACGTACATCAGCACATCTTCACCTGTCTCATTACTGTCCTTACTTTCGGAAGCATACAATACGGACATATATTAAAATACAAGAACAAATCTGACACCACTTGCGGTATCGTGTACACACGCTTTAAATGTATGATGTCTCAGACCTGAGAGCCAAGTTATCTTGGTACTTGTTAAAGGTTAATAGATTTTATCATTAACGCACATGAAAATCACACAGAGGCCACAGTATTGTTCATCATCTACCACGAGACTCGCAGAAAAGACGATTGCGGAGGCGGTTTGGGGCCGCAGACCCGGTGCTTTCGATGCGTCCCTGCATGTGAATCAGCCCACCGCAGAGTACATTTCAGTGAAAACGATTACATTCAATTGCTCTCATTTAAAGTCTGCGCCTCAGACTACGAGAGCAATCTCCGTAAGTCTGGCCTTTTTAAAAGACGACTATATCTGCGTTCTGCCCTTTGATATTTTCTCGCCGCGGTGATTCTTGCCATCGCGTACGAGATGCCGCTGTGATAACTTTGGGCATCGTGACAGTTTTACTGGTAAGCCGCTGCTGATCAGAAAATTGAATCTAAATAAGATTTCTATACAGAAGCTAGCCGTCGCTGTGTTCAAACACAGGTGATGTAGGGAACAATGGAAGAGCTTTTCAATTAAAACAAGCTCAAACTCGCCTGCTTCCCGTACATCTCTGCACACGATCATTAAACAGTTGCTTTATTCTCGCATATTGGAGAAATATAATTCCTTTATAATATAATACCAAACATAGTGTTTTTTTTATTGTAGTGCAGGAAAGATGATCGTATTTTGGTTCTTTATATTTTACCTTAAAGTGTTACCAAAATGTATATATAAATAAGTATCAATACTGTAATACGTACTGTAATATCATAAAGCCAATTGTTATAAAGGGCATTGCATTATGACTGACGAATGTAATTTTTGGAGTAGTTTTGAGTCCGGTAACACATGCCCGCATGCAATAGTGATGTGTATTTTAGCTGTGTGTTACAGTGATAGCTGAACTTCATGGGCACACAACACTCAAGACAGTTTAGGAATGTTTTACATTGGCACCATATTAAGTTGCATAGATTAATGATTTTACCACTCGTCACTTTCGCTCTGCAACTTTAAGAACAATTTGTACATTTGTTCCAGTGATAAGTAATATATTTTGGGTTCATTACATGTTTTAGTGTTAGTTAAAATGGAACTGTTAATTCCAGATTTGGGTCATTCATGATAACAGATACAACTGTTGATTTAAAATAATAAAAGTATTGGTAAAATTGACGTCAGATAAACAAGCAATAAATAATGGAATAACAGACCTCATTATCTTGTCTTGTTCTATTAAACTTTTAAATATACATTTTTATTTTTATTCTCGGGCCATAGTGTAATGACAGTTTTTTCTCTGTAGCATCGAAAATTGTTTGGAATATCAATACTTTTCAAAGTCAAGTATTGAAGAAAGAAATTCCTGTATCGATGAAACTGACACTAGTTCTTACATATCATACATGTTTATTAAAAGCATCATTCCATTCAATTCATCAAATTCCATTTTTATACACAATTTTAAACAAAAAAGATTAAACCACCATATATCCATATTGGGAGAAAATCATTTTAGTTCTGTAACATTTTTTTGTTTATTCATCCTCATGAAATTGAAAACCTGTATGACTCCTGTGAAACACAAAAGAAGATAGTTAAAGAAATGTTTTGTGTTCACATAATTGTAGTCAGTGGGGGAAATAATAAAAAATGCTTGTTTCCTCAAAATACCAAAATTAGGATTATGATTGCAGTTAAAGAAAGTATTATGTTTATACTTTATGTTAGTCTTTAACATGCTACAGTACTACTTTAATTTTTAGATAAAGTTAGTTAATAATGAAATAATGAAATACAAAAAAAATCTTATTTCCCCACATGCCATTTAAAACCTGTCTCTTCTGAAAATCAGATGAAGATAGTTTGAAAACGTCTCTTTGAATTAGTGTCCATGTAATGGAAGTCAATAGAAAAATGTAAAAACATGTGAATAATGTTTCCTCATAGTGCAAACATGGTATTTTCTGAAAATGCATGACAACAAATACGATGGTATTTTGCTTTCAATTGAAAAATATTCAATATTGAATATTATACATGATACATAAATGTATACTTTAAATTCATCATTTTTACCATGTTAGTTCTCGTACAAAACGTATTTACTTAAACTTATTTAACTTCTAAAAACATTATAAACATTATAAAATACAGTTTATTCTCCCTCATGACCAAAACCTGTATGACGAAACATAAAAATATATGGGGAAATGACTCTGGGATTTTGTTTTCATATGATGGAAGTCAGTTTGGGTCTGCGTTTTTTGGTAACCGACATTCTTCTAAATGTCTTTCGTCTTGTGCAGCAGAAAGTCATACAGGTTTGGAAACACATGAGGATGAGATTGTGTGTTTTTGTGTGAACTAGCTAATTAGTATTGACTAATTAGTATTCACAAAACTCCCTATCTTTTATTTTTCCCAGCCTTCTGACTGGCCTTTTAAAGATGTTAACGGCGCTTCAGAGAGAACGGGACACAAAATTAATTCTGCCGAACCACCTGTAGCTTATGAATGTGTTTAATCCATCTCTGCAATAGAATTCAGTGGATTTAGAAAGAAGTCGGAAGGTCATTTGCTCATTTTTAATTGCAGGATTCAGCATTCATCTGTTTTTTTTTTAGAATTACAAATGATTACGAATACTATAATTAACAAAGCGGCACGTTATAGACAGATGCTTTGGCTTTCCCTCTGTGATCTCACAGGTTCTTCAGTGTGAACGCTTTTAATTAGTCATTATTACAATACAACATTGACGCAAACGAACCCATCCGCCGCACACATGTCTGAATTCATCACTGTCAGCTCGCCCAAAAGAAATCAACAGAATGATGCAATCGTCCATCACTGCCTTACTGATGCTGCTGCACTTCTGGATTCTGATTTGCCATCAAACCTCTCCTGCAAACATCAGTAATGAGATGAAGTCAGAACGCTTTGCTTCTGATGGCATTTCAAAGCACACAACTCCCTCCAGCCATGTGTCTGCGTATCTGAATAAACTTGAGATACCCGTGCGGTAGACTGACAGCTGGATGCTGCTGCTTTTGGGGCTAGAAAGCCGTTTTCGTACATCTCCGCTAGAAGAAATGCTACGTACTAACTGCAAAGTCAGGATGGAAAAGGAAATATAATGTGTGTTGTTATCTCGGGATGCCTTCTGTGAGTTAAATCGTTGGTTGTACATCACGATGAGCTTCGTGCAAGGCCGCACTCCATCAACAGTTAGGAGTTCGTTTGGCACTGCCATGGTCTCGCATTGTGACCAATGTTGTTAATACGATGTTATTACAATGTAATAAGACATTTTTGAGCGTTCCTTTGTCTTTTTGTTATTTACAACTTTGGATGATATTTGACGGCTCTCCAGCATTGCACGATTCATATGACGTAATCCGATAATAGGTTTCAGGTTGCCTAACATTATTAGTGGTTCATGTTGGGGCATGAGTCACTTTAACCTTTACTATACTAAAAGATTTGAAGAAGTCTGACCCCTACCGCCAACATACTCTTAAGACTTCGACACACTGTTGGCAAATGCCATGTGAAATCTTTTGGGTTAACTGCTGGGTTAAGATGAGACTCTCATTTCATGTCTGTTAGACTTAATACTGTACAAGCATTCAGCATTTATTGGATTTAATTTTGCGCTCAATGCCTGCTGAATCTCATAGAGCTTCATTGAGCATCTTTTAAATACTAATAGGCGATGAGATCAGGTCTCACACGAATATATTGTTGCCCGGGCACTGCCTTTGATATAATGTTGCCATATTGAATGGATCCAGGCTGAAAAGGCAAGAGTCAGTCTTTTGAATGTCATACATACCACGTACTGTATGCAATAGAAATATGAAATATTTATTAATATGCATGTATATTGTCGCTTTCGGAGCTGGAACTAAATGCATTTGCCTTGGGTGATCGAAATCACATTTAAATCAAACGTGGCAATGTGCTACCACTTGACGTTAGATTTGCCCCCAGGAGGACAGAGGTGGATGAAATACATCTGTTAAAGACCTTGAGCTCGGCTTGCTTAGGGATATAATGTTTCCTGTATATGTGTCATGCTGTCACAGGGATTATGGTGGCTTTGTGGATCTAACCACCTGAGCCCAGTTCCAAGGCAGGGAAGTGGTCGATATGTCTTTACGGGCCACTGTAAAACAAGGAGGTGTTGAGACGCAGTCAACCTTTTGTTTTAAGGGGTCATGACATGCGGCGGGGTGCTCTCAAATATACAGCATTAGGATGGATACAGGCAATGCTCGAAAACAAAGTCAATATAACCGTTACATTGTTAGTACCGATACCCCGTCTGTACCGGTTACTGTACATTTTTCACAATATGGGCTGTACATAAAATAAGCAAAAACAATATTGATTAATATTATAATTGCACTTTAGGACAGGATAAAAAGTTTCAATACAGCAAAAACATTTGCTAGTATAATTCTGTTTTATTTTATAGGTTAATCTGATACTAATAATTTAATAATTTTGTTTATTAAACTATCAACTAGTGAACTAGTGTGAATTTAAATTTTTGACTTGTTGGTCATGAATTATTTTGTCTTTGTTTTTTTTTCATTTCAGTTTCATTGCTCTGGTTTCATTTTTTTTAAGAGAACGCTTTTATCTGCTTGATGTTGTGACACATTTTCTGTCCTTAAACCATTTATATGTTTCGCTGAACACTCCGTTTTCTTATTGGGCAGTGCTTCTGTTTGTGAAAACTGTTGATTGGTCCTTGTCAAACCTACTTTAAAAATCATCACACAAGCATGAAGCATATAGTCTATAGTCATATAGTTTATAAGAAACAATACATTTTTGTAGTTTACAAATTGAAAAGTGATTTCTGTAAATTTGTGAGTTTCTAATTGAGAAATATACATACTATTGACATAATAATTATACACCGTAGAAATATGTTTACCCTTAATAAAACTGTTTTACTTATTTAACCTTTCATGTCTGATTTAAAAAGTATAAAAATGTACTGAATTTGTACAGAATTTTCATGTTAGAAATTTTGAAATAAAGAAGTGATATGAAAAGCTTTCAAAATGTTTTATTTCTGAACGATATGTTTTTATTGTGACACTTTTGAAATATGTAACATTACAGATCAAGACTAAAATTTAAGACGAAAAAAACTCTTTTTCAATATTCAGTATTTTTGGTGACCCAATTGCAGGACTATTGTGTAATATTTTTTTAATTGTTTAAGAACATTTTACACAGTATATTATACAATACAGTTTAGCTTTATTTTCACAGACAGGGTCATATTATCTTACAAATCAATATATAAAAAAAATCCCTCCATATATTCTCCGTGTTATATCAGCCATTGCTGTGAAATCATGCTGTGTTTTTTTAACATGCCCGTTTATTCCCAAAACAATTTTTTGCTCAGCCGATTCATCTCAGCGGAAGTTTGCATTGTGATTTTGTGTGCATGTGAATGAGTTTAGGGATTATTGTGTGTGTGGATAAATGATGCATCAGTGGCAGTTAGTAGGCCGCTGGATTTCACCGATTACACGGCGCAGCAGCAATCTGTGCAGTCAAGGTTACAGATAAGGATTAAACACACAGCCGATGCAGAAACGCTCCGTGGAATGCGGGCCGAGCACACGGCTGGTGAATGAAGCGTGACCGCCGCAGCAGAGAGGAAAAAACCAGGCATGTTTGATAAAAGTGTTGATATCTGATCACAGGAGCCGCGTGAAATGCGACCGCTCCAAACCAAGCACATACAGATTAACCTGATACAGTATGATATAAAATGGTAAATCGTGTTTGGTTACCAGCGCTGTGGACGCATTTATTAGGTCACTGAAAAGTGTGGCATGTTAATTGTCGCATTGTGATTCTTAATTGGAGAACTGTTGGATTCTGTTTAGGAGGCTAAAAAACCAGACAGCTGGTGTGCACACATTTTCAACGTTTTCATTTTCAGCTTTGTTTTTTATTTTTGGATTGTGTCCTCTGGGACACCGTCCAGATCACAGTAGGGGTTTTCGTTCGCCACAATTTTTTAAATTGCAAGTTGGCGTGTGTAAATGCGAGAGTGTTTATGTGAAGGAAATGAACAAAACGATTTTCAGTTTTCTCTTGTTAGTCGTTTGTCTTTGTGTGTGTGCGCATGCATGTGTGTTTGTGTGTGTGCGCATACATGTGTGTTTGTGTGTGTATCTGTGGGGTCACATTAAATCTAAGTGTGTGTGTGTGTGTGTGTGTGTGTGTGTGTGTGTGTGTGTGTGTGTGTGTGTTTGTGTGTGTGTGTGTGTGTGTATCTGTGGGGTCACATTAAATCTAAGTGTGTGTGTGTGTGTGTGTGTGTGTGTGTGTGTGTGTGTGTTTGAGCGTGTGTGTGTGTAAGCATGCATGCTTGTGCGTTTGTGTGTGTACGCGTGCATGCCTGTGTGTGTGTATCTGTGGGGTCACATTAAATCTAACTGTGTGTGTGTGTGTGTGTGTGTGTGTGTGTGTGTGTGTGTGTGTGTGTGTGTGTGTGTCTGTTAAATTTATTTATGCTCATACAAAAAACTCCCAAAGTAATAACATATAATTTTGACGTGGAACAGTTGTGGATATGTTCTTCTGAAGAATCTTTATCATGGATCTGGTCCATATGAAATTTACTTTTTTATAAGTGTTTCATGTGTCAATTATAGTAATAGTAATAATAATTTTACATTCAATCACATTATTATTATTATTATTATTATTATTATTATTATTATTATTATTATTATTATTATTTATTTTACTATGTATAACATTTCGGTCCTCAGCAGCCCGTCACTTTTGTGGGAGACACTGGTTTAAAAAGACATGAGAGTGAATAAATGATGACCCATTTGTTTCTTTAATCCCTCAAAGGATGCTTAATGCCACATCATTGCTATATGTTCAGCGGATCAATGTTATCTCACTCAAATTCCCTGCTTAAATTTAGCCAGAGGACTCTGATCTCGGTCGATACTTGTTTGCAATGACGGTGGACATTGAAAAGCCCTCCCAGTGCGACAAGATCCCTCTTACACTTTATGGATTGTTCTTTGTTTGACTTCTTGCTGTTTCAGATAGTCATTTCATCACTGACGTCTCCCGTTGAGACTGGTTTAAAATAGCTCGCTTGTCAATTTGTTTGCTTTGCGAAATGGCTTACGTCTGAACAGACTGAAATGAGAAAAGAAATAACATAAATGCTCAATTATTTCGTAGGTTTTTCCGCCTCTGCTATATATGTTAACGATACCCGTTGATATTTAAGGACTTGTCGAGGAGAGGTGTTTTGTTATTTTATCAGCATCCAAACACGTCTTTTTGTTTCTTGTCTTTCAGAAAACATGTGTGCCATGGCTACGTTTCGCTTTGGACAGCATATGATAAAGTCCTCGGCCGTGTTCCTGCAGACGGAGTTGTCCTTTGCCCTGGTCAACCGAAAGCCCGTCGTGCCCGGTCGTATCCTTCTCAAGTCTTTCTTTTCCAAGAACAGGTAAATGTTTCTCCACACATCTAGGGTTGCTGAAATACGGTGCACAGAAAACACAGTCGCTTCCTGCCGTTGCTCGGCAACAGTTTGCTCTTTGTTAAGTTGGTCTGACCTTTGCAGCACTCCATATCAACAGATGTTTACCAGATGCAAGAGCTTCTGTCCTTAAAGTGTCTCGGATTGGCTAAAAGTTTTTTTTTCTGAAATGACCCGAAGACAAATTCTTTCCGAGCCGAACATGCGGGCGCGCAGAAAGCAAATTGCCATGAATCATCGGCGGGAGTACTTAAAAACTCTCTTTTTTGCTTTGCTTCAAAAAGAAAAGAATACTTTTTTGTCTATTAATCTTAGTGCTCAACGTGCAAATTCAAACCTTGCATACATTTGCATGATTCCCATCGCTGATTTGTTTGAGTAATGTTCTTACCATTTTTCCTGGAATAGCAATAAGTTCTTGGCTTTGCTGTGCGAGATCTTCATGTGCTGCTGTGTCTCATGCAAGCGTGTTTAGATTAACTTCTGATGGAAATATATTTTTCACGGCATTATGGGCCGCCGCTGCATAATCCCAAAATCCAAAGTGGCTGCCATGTTTGGAGGGCATATGCAATACATTAGCATTATTTAATTGTCGCTCTAGCAGTCTAGGAGTTACGGCTTGGCCTGGAACCAACGGGAGTGTAAAAAGCGTGACGCTGATGTGTTCTTTGGCTGTATTGGAGGGATATGTAGAACAAAATGCTCCTGAAATGGCAGCAAAAATGCAAATTTTTTAAAAAAATATATTCTGTGTAAATGTGACTGTTGTAGACATGTGCTTGAAAAGAGTTGCTTAACTGATATTACGAGATTATAATGGATAAAAATTAGATTTTTAATCAGAGAATAGGTGCAGTAAGTCTCGTTACACATTGGTACGCATTATATTGTACTGGTATAGTAAATTATTGGGTTTAGGACAGCAGGGCTTTCTTTCGTGTGTTTTTCTTTGCTAGTTGTCTGGCTTCTCTTTAAAATCATAAGGTTGCACTCTATAAAATAATCCAGTGGATTATGAAATACCACAAAAATAAAAAGCTAAATCTTAAATGATTACAGTGCACTAAATATACAATTAAAAATACAACAATCAACTATCTTAAATATACCTTAATTGTTCAAGTTTACTTAATGAAAAGTATTTAAATAGCAAAATAAAACAATTTAAATATATTTTTTAGAAATATGTTTTTAGAAATATTTGAGTCACAGGTATTAACAAAACAGAATTGTTACATGGATGTGAGTGCCACAGTAACTAGTGCCTTTGTCGCACAGCTGGTACTCAAACCCCAAACCCTGTTCACCTCTAAAGCTGATGATGTCATCATGTTTATTATTTATTAAGATTTATACCAAGATTATTAATTCATTCTTTTTCTGAATGGATTCCCCAGGGCCCTAAATCATGTGCATTAGGTTCATGTGTTTGCCTATATAAAAGAACAAAGATTTAATTTCTTGACAAATTGAATCATAAAGAATAAAATGATAGTTAAGAATATATAGAATATTGGAGATGGTATTGTATACTGTTTCTTGTGTATTTTGCTCAAAAGTCTACAAGGATCTGTTCTATACATCTCTACACCTATAGTACAATCTGCAATTGCAATATCTGCAATGTCGTTGAATGTTTTCAGCATTGATTGTTTCGGGACATTTGAGTTGTTAAACCGAGCTGGTACGGTGGAACTTCCGAAACTTGGCCAACAGTACTTTAGGGAAATGCATGCCAGTTTGGATGGGAAATTAAAATGATTACACCATTGGTTAAGCCAGTGTGTTGTGCTGGCATGAATCCTCAAACAAATAAACCAGTAGGTACACTTTTCAGAAATACCACCAGGGATGCCTTTCCACAAATGCTCCAATATTCTAATCCTGAAAAACAACGAAAATCATATCCGAAAGTTCTTCATTCCCTAACATTAAAAGCACAAACAAGTTCATTTATCTGGCGTTTATTAATCTTGAAAATGTTGTGGCAATGTAGAGCGCTTGTTTAAATTGCTGGATTCAAATATCGCTACCCACCACCAACATATGCAAACATTCTGTCCAAAACGTAGAAATAAAGATGCATTTTCAGACAAAAACATGTTAACAAACCCTCAGAGCTTTGTTGTTCGTGTGAAATAAACTAGGAAAAGAAAGAAACTTTCTTCTAAAAAATGACACCTCTCGGCTGAATGTAATTTTCGTGTTTGCCAGTAGTTTGAGAAGTTGCCTCACTAATAACGCCAGCGTACCGTGGGCATCCCCTCGGTTTCCGTTCCGCTGTATATTTCGATCGTCTCCGTGTGTCTTGCTGAACACACGGGATTCTGGAAGGGTCTGGGAGTATTTGATTCCCGTGCCTTCTCTTTTCCAGAGCATAGCAGATCTCCTCTCGTATCGAAGTGTTTGTGTTCATGTTTGGATGAGTTTGGAGAGGAAGATCTTAAAGCCTGCGGCGGTGCGCGAGCATTAGTATCGTTCCTGAAACGCAGTAAGAGGGTCAGGATGTGTTTAGGGAGATGGAGGGGGTGGTCTTGGCGGGTTGTACCCACAGGCCACGGAAAGAAGATCCCTAGGCAGTGACAGATAGATTCTTGGTTTTTTCTGTTCTCTCCACAACTTCTGTTTCTGTACGATTATTTTTATCCTCTTCGAGAGCGAAAAATCCAGTTTGATATTTGTTACCTGAAGAGGCAGGGGCCTGTCAAATGTTTCATTATCTCTTTAATAGTGTTGGTTTAAGATCTTGGCAGGTGAAGGGAGCATCTGAATCTCTTAATGAATCAACGAGATGGATAGACGCTTACTGTACTCTTGACTACACTATAAATGCAGTGTTAAATTTATGTCTTAAGACCCTCACTGACATCTGCTGACATGATTGAATATTATATTTTAAATCGATATGATGTTTATTGTTTGGATTTATATAGGGATGAGTTCTGATACAACTTTATATAATCCACTACTGCTTTAAGTGTGGGCCGGGTGATATATCTTATGTTCACAGCATATTTTCCTGGAGACGATTACATTTGGCTGTGTTGATAATGTCGCTGGCGATATACACATCATAATTATTTTAATGTGCTTTTTATTTGGCTATTAAGCTTCCTACAGAGTGTGTCATTAATTTCTCGTTTGTCTCGTGACTCGTGAGTATGAGAGCGTGATGGAAGTTTTTTGTAACTTCACGGAGCTCTTAGAGATGGTAGCTTTTGATTTCTAATGCGTTTGTTCAAGTTGTCTGTTTTTAAGGGATAGTTCACCCAACGTTAAACTTCTGTCATTTACTCATCCTCTTGTCACTTTAAACCTTTATGACTTGCTTTGGGCTGAAGATAACAAAAGAGGAGATTTTGAAGAATTTTGGTAACTGGCACAGTTCCGATTCATTTGTTTTGGGTCCACAATATAAAAAGTGAATAAGTGGCACTACTGTTAAGTTACAAACTTTCTTGAAGATACCATCTTTTGCGTTCTGCAGAAGAAAGCATTTCAAACAGTTTTGCAATGTCAAGAGGGTGTATGATGACACAATTTTCATTTCGATACTTTAAAGTGTCAATTCAATTACGAATTTGGGGAGTTACATTGTATAATAGAGTAAATCTCGTCATTCTACTGTAGACCGAACTGTATGAATGCAGAAATGAATATTTCTAGATTTAATTTTGAGTCATCTAAGGATTCTGTGAATTCTGTTAAAATTGCTTTTATTGTGATGTAGTCTCGAAGACCATTTCCTTCATTTCATTCATTTGCTTTTCATGATATTACTGCACAACTGTCTTTGCAAGTACTATTTATTTATACAGTTCTCTGCCCTGTTCATCTTAAGATATGAAGATGAATTAGCAAGCCTGTTGAGTTGTTTTTGCAGTGTATCACTTAATTGGATATATTATATCCCATACATGTAACCATTTTTTCCATTTTCGTATGCAGGCTTGCCCCAACTCTTTAAATCGTTTTTTAATTTATATTATTTAATATAATTACATGAAGATGATAATAATTTTGTTATAATTAATAATGATTTTTATTAATAGTATTAAAACATTTACATGATAAGAATAAATAAATGTTGTATAAGTATTCTTCATTATTAATACATTTTATTCAAGTAGTACACTAATGTAGAAATGTGTTCTTTTTCAAACTACATCTGCACCTGTGAGATCTATTTATTGAATCGATGGGGAATTCAAAGCCCGACAATAAATCAAACCGAGAGGATTAGCAGAAGCATTTCATTTCAGACATTAAATGATCGTGATAGCAAGTCTAAGTCTAAAACTAATAAAGCGCTAAAGAGTAACAGTCATCAAATCAATTGCTTAATGAACTATAAGCCAGACAAGCTGTACTTAATGGCTGTGCTGACACACCGCTAGATTTCACTTTAAATCAAAGGTAAAGAACTCATTCTTGAGGAAATGCCCATACTGCACCGATCTTACTGTGTTTGCCTGTTTTTATTTATTCCCTGGTACGTCCTCATTATGTTTGTGTGTAACTAATGCTGTTTTATAACGTCTGTAGAGTATAGAGAATGCTCCATCTCTAATTATGGGGCAAACTCAATTTTATCACCTGCCAGAAAGATGTTGTATTATGTAAATGTTCAGCAAACATGAATACAAACTGAGTTAGTATGATAGTGACACATTTGCAATCTCAGCTCAAGTAAGGATTTGACACACAGTCTTTTGTCATTGGTGGGCTGTTTTATTTCCCAAAAATAAAAGACTCATCCTCAAGTTCTAATCCTCAGTCCTGTAACAATCTTTCATTCAGTTAAACACAAAGAAAGCTAAATAAAGATATAAATGTCCGCCTGACATGTTGGCTTTCCTTGATTCGTTTTGAAAGACAGAAGAAAATCACTTCTTCTACCTTATGGTAGGCAATGGGGACCCGGAAAGCTTAGTTGGTAATATTAAAATCTAATTTTGTGTTCAACAGAACAAGTAATTTGAAACAGGTTTGGAAAACATCAAAATAAGTAAATCGTGTCAGAATTATTATTTTTGGATGAACTATTCCCTTAATATCATACATCCAAATAAACATTTACCCGTAGACAATCTTTCCAGGCTTACTGCTTAAAATGATCTTTTCAACATAATGTCTTCACATGATACAAATTTAGCTAAAAAACGTGGAATTTTTAAAGAGTCTGCCGTATTCACATGCATATGCATGTAGGGCAATAGAATGAAAAGTCCGGCATTGCTCAGAAACGACATCTTCTGTCTTAAAGGCCTTGTGATGTTTTATCCTGAATCTCTCCTTCCATTCGGCTTCCAGAAGGAAAAGAATCCACTTACACTACGACTCTTTACACCATAGACCCATTCACCTATATTTTCTAGCATCTCTAAGAAGAGACATCTGAACGTTTAAAGCTGTTAACACATATATAAAAAACAGCCATCATCTCTTCTCTTGCCGCTGTAAATTCCCAGTTATTCCGAACAAAAACACTTCAAGCTTCTCTTTTGCATGCAATCGAAACATCTTTTTTTTCATGTTATACATTTCCTCACATGTTCTGAAAGACATTATTGGAGTAAAACGAAGCTGGATATGAATTCCGAGAAACTTCATGAAGCAGAACACGCGCGAGTCACATCGCTTGATTAATCGTCTCTCTTCTGAATGAATTAGACAGCACAATACTCTGAAGAGCTCATCGCAACACATCTACTAATCCTATTAAAATTCATAATTAGCAATATTCTTGCCAGCTTCCCAAGGTAGCAAATGAAAAAGATAATGAAGAAAAATAAATAGAAGATTTGAAAGTGATGCTAAAACAAAGCGTGGCATTATCATCAGATCTGCGTTCGTGGTTTCAGAGTCGTGGAGAGGGATTAACGCTTCATTGAAATGCTTCTCTGGTCCTCCTGTAGGCGTCCTGGGACTGTTCAGTTAATAACGTGACGTTGATGTGCTATTGTTTCCTTTGTATTTACATGAAATCGGCTCTAACCGTGTAACCCGGCATCATTGACAACCCCCACCCCCCCCCCATACACATCTTTTACACCCATTCATAACATACAGCACGCAGTGAAAAATCGCACTTAAGGTTTTTCTCGCCATTTTTCATAGATTTCCATCTGCTTCACTTCCTGCGTGTCGACACATTTATTTATCGTTGTTTCAGCTTATTTAGAAATGCATTGTTTGATTATTTAGCATTCTGAGTGTGATTTAACATATTCATTCACATATGTGCGAGGTTGTCAAAAAAACTACAACGGGCGCACTGGGGATGCGGTGTAACCGATTTAAGGAGCCCGATCACACCAGACATGTTCTTGGTTTTCGGTTGGGGGGGCATCATTCAGGGCACGAAGTTCAACAAAAAACACTTTCCGTCATGTGCCTTTTTCCAGGGTAACTCTCTGCTTGTATATTTTTGATGTTCCTGCAAATCTGAGAGTTAACACCGAGGAAAGCACACACGCTTTAACTCATGACTGACATGCCAACAACGCTGCACGCTGCTCTTTTCAACTAAAACACAGCGTGATGGACATTGCATCAATGCGTTAAGGAATACTGTTCAGCAATTCAATCAAATTAAATAAATGATCTAAATAATGTTCAGAAAAGCCTAGTGATCATAACTAAACATCATTCATTGGGTCTGAATTACTGTTTATTCGATACAAGGTGAACTTTATATTTCTTTAGATAGACCGATATTCACAATGCACTGTCCGGTAAAATATGTAACCTGATGAGTTCTATTCAACTCGGATGCTGTTATGACATCATGTGTCTGAACGTACACCTGGTTTTTAAAGACACAGACGGATTGTGTCGTGTTGTAGCGCCTGGTCTTAAAGAGATACCCTACCAGGACATTTCTGCATCAATCTGTTCCTAACCTGTAGAACTGTCCATGTTCTATTGATCACTATGAAATGTATTTGGAAGAATGTTAGCGACTGAGATTTACGGAACACTGTGGGCTAGTGGAAAAAAGTATTCTGCTATTGAACACAGAACAAGATATTTTGAAGAATGTAGATAACTGGCACCGATTCACTTGCATTAGTTTTGTGTCCAGATAAAAGAAGGGAAGGGTTCGGTCATCAGCTTTCTTCGAATATTTTCTTTTATGTATTGCACAAAAAACATACAGTCTTAAAATAACAAATTTAAAAAAAATATAAAGATATTACTCGAATTGTATCAAGTCAGAGTTAAATCTTACTGAAATGAGATGGGCGCTGCAATGATGTTAATGTTTTTAGTGAGACGTGAAACCTTTATGGAATGCGAGAAAGATGACAAGGACTTGATTTTGTTGGTTGGGACATCATGGGACTGTTAAAAGTTGAAAGCTCGGCCATTAGACTGTCTGTGTAGTCCCACCTCAATAGCGTACTTGGAGATCTGTCATCGCACAAAGAGTGTCTTTGAAGGGAAAAAATGAAATGAATTTTCATGTTTTCAGTTTGAGGGCATATGGACTGAAAAAATGCCCCCATAGATGACTGTACCCCCGCTGACACAGAATTCTACCATAAGAAAAAATTGCTTTGATTGTATACCGTATATGTTGTAAGTCTTCAGTGCAAGTTATTACTGTAAAGCTTTCAGTGTGCCTGCACCAAACAATCCACACACCCTCATCTCTCATGGATCTCTTATCTTCTGTCCTGAATTACCGGCAGTTTCTCTTCTTTTAACAATCTCTGTGTGGGTCTCTCTGTTGCAAACGCCGCGTGGGCTCCCAATGAAACTCTGCGGCCCTCCGCTCTGATATTGGGCAGACCCCCGGGCTGAAAGCGCTTCACTTTAACCAGAAGCCCGTCCGCCCGGGCGGATCGCCGTGTTTCTGCTCCGGCAGCCGCACAGCGAACACGGGTCATTGAGTATTCAGAGCTGGAGGAATCGACCTTTTATCTTTAGTGTCTATGTCCACGGAAGATTCCACAACCAGTGGGAGTACTGCTCTTGTATCAAACCCCCGACGGGCCGCGGTGTGACCGAGTGGATCGGGAAGGCCGACTGGGGTCAAGATGGAGATGCAGAAAGAAAACATTGATTGTGGTTTTTCCAGAAGATCTGCCGTTTTTCTCTTAGTGCCGTGGTTGTTTGTCCTCATGTTTCATTTCCTGCCAAGTGCTCTTGTGTGTTGTTTGAAACATCTTACCTTTCATTTTCTTAGACTGGATTTGTTACTGTTGTTTATATTAAAACAAACCCCATGATCCTAAATACTCATCATTGGCATGGAACTAAAAACATGTTAATAAAATGCGGTGGGATTTTCTAAAAAGCCTTATTTTTATGGATTTCTACAGATGTAACGTCTATAGAGTGCTGGGTTTCTCTTGTTTCACTTAGATTATAGGTTCACACGGTTTTAAATGCACTTCAAAGCCTGAATAATGGCTAAAAGAGCGACTGGAAAAACAAAGCCCATCCGATGCTTAGAAATCCCTCGCTTTGAATCTAAGCGTGAAGGCAGAAAAACAATTCTTTCTCTGATTTACATTTGTACAAAGTCTAAATACTTTAAAAAGCAACACCACACATCCAATTAAAAGTTTACATTAATAGTGCTTTTCTTTGTAGTCTCTTAAGATTTATACACACACACACACACACATATATATATATATATATATATATATATATATATAAATATATATATATATATATATATATATATATATATATATATATATATATATATATATATATATATATAATCCCTTTGCTGTATTGTTGTCTTTATTGTGTTTTTTTCTTCAGTAAATGTCATTTGTTGGTTTATAATCTTTTGTTAGGGTCGGTGACACTGTTTAACAATAAACAACTTTGATCATAAACATTCATTTTGAGATATTTAAATGTAAGTAGATTTATTTGACATTGTCTACAGTTTCTTAAAGAAGGAAAACAGGCCATGGTTTACATAAACATTTGAAGTGGAAAAATAAAATCAAGGACAACCGATAAAGGATTGTATGTTGTAAAGATGGTTTCATCTGCCAATATAAATATTTTTAATTCAATTAATTTACATTAATATTTTAATGTTTATTAATAATTGGTAATTTTATATTCTATTTACAATAGGTTTAATTTTGTATAACATCTTGTTATTTAATAAATTTGTCTTTAGTTGTGCAACTTTAGGTTTTTTGGATTTAAGTTTAGTCGAGTAACATATTTTTTAATGGCATCCTAAAACACAGACTAGACATACTTTAAACACACAAGTAAATTCTTTTGCATGTTATCAAAAAATCCTCTATTCGTTGTAAATGCGTACCATTTTTTTTAGCCACAAAAACAAATAAGCAAGCATAATTGAACGTCTTTCTTTTTTTTAAATGTCTCATGAGAAATGAATAAAAGTAAATGTAAAAGCACAATCTTAAAAACCAAAGGTCCTTTACCATATGAGGAATGTTTCTGTATCACAAAAGGTTGTTTCTTTGGGGAAAAGGTTTTCAGGTGCTACGAAGGTTAAAAATAGAAAATTCTTTTAAGAACCATTGACTGAATGCTTCTTTGTGTCACCAAAAATGAGTTCTTCTTCGACGCTTTGAAAAACCCTTTTACACATTTATTTAAAGAGCGTAACCAAAACTGGGCCCACTTGTGAGTTAAAGACTCATATGCTGGTTGAAATAAAAGGAAAAAGTATATTTCCCAGTTAAAATTAAATGTATATATTATCAATTTTTCAAACATGCCCGTTGTGTTTGTGTTCTGTGTGTTTGAATGCAATGATCCATCAAAAAAGTGACATTTCTCTCAGCGTGAGTCCAGATGGAAGGTTTTGGTTCACAGCGTTCTGACCTTGTATATCTGCTTGTTGTGAACAACACAACTTTCATCTTAGAAATGAACTTGTTTATTTCGGCCTCATATCTCTCAGTTGGTTCATGCGCGCATTTGCTGAAGTAGTTCAGATGAAATCACCGTTTTAATTGCCAGACTTGAAGGATATTTGAAAGACAACTGAAGATTTTATAGAAGAGAAATGAAGGGGAGGAGGAAAGCGTAGCGCTTTTTATTCTGCCTGTTTAGATTTTACAAAAGGACATTGTGTCTGGGAGTCAGCCAGTGCTCCACACTGCCTATAAAATATAGTGTGTGTGTGTGTGTGTGTGTGTGTGTGTGTGTGTGTGTGTGTGTGTGTGTGTGTGTGTGTGTCAGTGTGTGTGTGTGTGTGTGTGTGTGTGTGTGTGTGTGTGTGTGTGTGTGTGTGTGTGTCGGTGTGTGTGTGTGTGTGTGTGTGTGTCTGTGTGTGTGTGTGTTTTCCTGACCGCCTTCCTTTCTGGCCGTGTTTGTCTTTGTTTACTGCTCTGTTGGACCTTGGAGAGAACAGAAAAACTACAATTCTCCCGTGATTTTAGTGTTGGCCTGGTTTTCAGAGCTCAGACTCTGTTTCATAATTGAAAGGTCTCTTCTGTCTGTTCTGTCCAGATGTCCAGTGTGCCTATGGACGTACCCACAATGCATTTGAGCATTTCAGCCTATTAGATGCACATTAACCAGACACAGCACTTTTATAACTTATTTTACTCTTTTTTTTAAACTAAGTTCATGTTGTTAATATAAGGTTTATGTATGTAACTGAAACTGTGAGTTAGATATACTCAACTTCCTTCAGTATAGTCGATTGATGCAAGACAGAATATTTTAGTTGGATAGGAAATAACACAGAATTTTAAAGTCCCACTGGGGTTGATTATTTTATACCTTGAAACTGATCTTTCAGAATCAAAATTACATATTAAGTGTTTTGTGAAAATAATTTTTCTGCCTTAAAATTGCTGTAATGTAAATATAGACAGAGACATGAATATACAAATTAGCTCCGCCTCCACTCTATCACACTCAGCAGGTCAAGACGCGGATAAAACTGAAAGGGAGACCGAGAGAATAAACAGAAGACACTTAAATAAACAGAAGTTTTAGCTAAATACAATCCTAGAAAACACTTTTGTAGTAGAATCTTTAAAAATCCAAGAATTAATTTCTCCAGAATTTTTTCTATAAATTTTTTAACATATGTATAGTTGTAATATAACCTTATATGTTTGGTAATTCTATTTGAAATATTTCAATTAATAACATTTACTTATTTTTACGTGAATATACTCACAATTTAAACATGTCTTTTTGTGTAAATAGCTAACATAAGAAGTTTTCCTCCATGTGATCGAATAAGCTGATACGATTGGTTAGAGGTTTACGATGTCAGTAACCGGAACAGTTTCGAAAAACATTAGTTAAGCATTAAAATTATCTTTGGCTAATTTCTTTTACTCATTGAATGCTTTCAAACATATTAAAATAATACTTAAACATTATAAACAACATATTAACTTGATTTTATATCAAGTGGTCTTTAAAACGGTATTGCACACGGTACACACCTCACTACTTTTCTAACCTACTCACTCTATCAAAAAAAAAAAAAAAAAAAATTAAATTAAAATTTTTTTATATATATACTTTTTGTAACTTCGCTCTCTGTGTAACTCGGTAACATTGTTGTAGCACTTGTCGACCTATTGTTGTATCGGCTATTTACCGCTTCATTGTCTCCTCGACTATTGTAAGTCGCTTTGGATAAAAGCGTCTGCTAAATGCCTAAATGTAAATGTAAATGTACATTGACCTAAACTAGTTTTGTTGTCACACAGTCTGGGAGTTGCGGGCGGTCTGTGTTCGTACCATTTTAGGCCGCGACTAGATGTCAGGCACATGAAGTATTCGATAGCTGATGAAATTACAGACCTTTCAGCATTTTGCTGTAAACCCCCATATTACCCAGTCATGTGATCGTAAACATTGTATTACAGCTTTTTGCGTTAACTTTTTTCCGGTTCCGGCTGTGAAATGAACTTACTGTAGGTGCCTTTAAGCCGCTTGCAAATATTTGACCTCGGCCGACAGTGAAAGATTACTGATAGAGCCGGCACCGGCACACCATTAGCATGTAATTACACATAATTACTTCACATAGAAGAGGAGAAACGAACTGAACTGTGCGTTTAAGCACAAATGAACTTGTTTAATAGAACACAGGCCTGTCGGTTAGCGTGGGCGTTTAGAGGAGGTGATATAGTGTGTTATTGTGTTGGTTGTATGTGGGTTGAGAGTTGTTGGTTTGGTAGGGTTGTGAGCGGTGGGTTTACCGCTGTTATATTGTTTGCTGGATGTGTATGTGGTCATTGGGGTAATTCTGATGTTCTGTATTGTATTTGCGACAAAATTGGCTGAAGTAAATCAAGATTTATGAGCATTTATTGGAGGTCAATTGAGGTCAACGTCGTTTATTGCAAATATCTTCCGTCGTGTTCTGCAGAAGACACAACGACCTAATAGTTTAACATATCATGAGAGCAGTAAAATAAAAGTTATTTCAGGTATCTCTCTTGTGGTGTTTGGGAAAGGAACATACTGTATCGATTTATGCATTCAGAAGAAGATTCTATTTACAGTTGAAGGAAAATGCAGAGCGTTCAAGATAAATTCTTGTTAAACCAGAGACTACAGTTTCTGTGTTTGTTGTCATTATATTCAACAGATGAGATGGAAAATGTGACATTTTTTAAGATGCCTCTTAAAGAAATCATATTCATCTGATAAGCTGTTTGATTAAACGCTCACTTCAGACAATAACATTACTATTAATAAAGCTTGAAAACATAATTTTACTCATATTCTCATTTGCCTTTAAAACAATAAAAGTGCATTCCTCTGGAAAATAACCAGACAAATGTCTGTTATTCGTGTTTAAAAGAGGAGTTATGGACACATCATTAGGCTTTAAATAAAATAAAACAAATACACTAAAATATTGCACTAGATGAAGTACACCAGACTTATGCCAATAGATTAGATTATTCTAGATTAGTATTACTAATTCAAAGTATCAAAGTAAAATTGAGAAAACACAAATAGTTAAACACTTTCTGAACTGGCATAGGAACAGTTACTGCTCAATGAATGAAGTATAAGACACTTTATAAGGAACATTTTGCCTCCTTGTAAATATTTTGTAAATGTCAAACATAAATCAACAAAACATTCACAACATTTATTCTTTTTACTGAAATATACATAAAGTTCTCAAATTTGTCTCCTAATGATGTCAAATGCAAAGCGTGCTGGAATGACAAACATTCTACCAGTCTCAACACAAAATAAGTAAACTTCAATTTTACAAGTGTGTTGAACATAATACAATCGAGTTGGATTCACTCAACAATTTGTGTCACGAATGGGGGTGGATGGTGAAGGAGAGAGAACCCAAATGCAGGCGTGATACAATGAAAGACAAGACTTTAATACACAAAAAACCAGAACACAAAAACCCACGATGGGGAATACAGTTACACTAAAACACTACAAAAAGGGTCAAACAAAAGACTTCCCACAATGGGGCACAAAACAAGGTAATATTTTCAAAAAAACTAAAACAAGGTAAAACAGGGACAATCCAAACAGGAACAAGGAACATGAAACACGAACAAGACTGTACACGAACAGGGAATCAAGGACCAGATCACGAACACGAGTACCACATGTAGCAAACGTAATGCAGCGACACAGGACAGAAAACACAAGGGCTTTATATAGGGAAACATAACAAGGGATAACGACACGAGGCAGGTGTGGGGAATGAAACGATGATGGGAAGCTAGACGGGATACCAAGGGGGCGGGGTCAAGAGACGAGACAAGAGAGCACATGGCATGTAAGAAAACAATACCATGTGACACTCACACAACACAGGTCTGCCATGACTCTGCCAAAAACAGGAAAAACATGACCAAGATAGGCAGAATCATGACAGAACCCCCCCCTTAAGGAACGACATCCTGGCGTTCCTCAAGGGAGCCGACAAACAGAACAGGACATAAACACAACCAGCACACGGACCTGGTGCTGTCACGACCTGGTCCACCAAACTAGAGAATACATGACAAGAAGGACCAGATCATGACAGCACCCCCCCCCCAGGGAACACATAGCAACCCTGAAGGGGACACAACAGACAAAGAACATGACAAGACCAGAGCACATTACAAGAAAAACAAAAGGCATACAGACAAAACAAAACACACGGACATGGTATTGTCATGATCCGGTCCACAAGACTACAGGATATTTCACAAGAAGAACCAGATCATGACAATACCCACCCTTAGGGAGCACCACCTGGCGACCCTAAGGGGAACATATATTAGGGGACACAGCAGACAATGACATGGACAAAGACATTAACCACACACATATAACAGAACAAATCATAGGTACAACAGACATTACAATAAAAGGGTTGGGGTGACATAATAAAAATAACATAGACGGGATGGGAGGGGGGGGAACAAAATGTCCAAACTGAGGGGGACGAGACAAGGGTGTGACAGGGGGAGTCCTAGGGGCTTGAGTCCGTGCGGGCTTAGGGCTGGGTTTGGGCACCCGAGTTCTTGCCCGCACTGATGCCCCCGAGGGCGCTGAAGCGGCAGAGAATGCCGGCTGTACCGGCGCTGAAGCCGCGTGGAATGCCGGCTGTACCGGCGCAGGAGCCGCGTGGAATGCCGGCTGTACCGGCGCTGAAGCCGCGTGGAATGCCGGCTGTACCGGCGCAGGAGCCGCGTGGAATGCCGGCTGTACCGGCGCTGAAGCCGCGTGGAATGCCGGCTGTACCGGCGCTGAAGCCGCGTGGAAAGCCGGCTGTACCGGCGCAGGAGCCGCGTGGAAAGCCGGCTGTACCGGCGCAGGAGCCGCGTGGAAAGCCGGCTGTACCGGCGCAGGAGCCGCGTGGAAAGCCGGCTGTACCGGCGCAGGAGCCGCGTGGAAAGCCGGCTGTACCGGCGCAGGAGCCGCGTGGAAAGCCGGCTGTAACGGCGCAGGAGCCGCGTGGAAAGCCGGCTGTAACGGCGCAGGAGCCGCGTGGAAAGCCGGCTGTAACGGCGCAGGAGCCGCGTGGAAAGCCGGCTGTAACGGCGCAGGAGCCGCGTGGAAAGCCGGCTGTAACGGCGCAGGAGCCGCGTGGAAAGCCGGCTGTAACGGCGTTGAAGCAGGACTTGGATCCGGGACAGGACTTGGATCCGGGACAGGACTTGGATCCGGGACAGGACTTGGATCCGACGTCGGGACAGGACTTGGATCCGACGTCGGGACAGGACTTGGATCCGACGTCGGGACAGGACTTGGATCCGACGTCGGGACAGGACTTGGATCCGACGTCGGGACAGGACTTGGATCCGACGTCGGGACAGGACTTGGATCCGACGTCGGGACAGGACTTGGATTCGGGACAGGACTTGCATCCGGGACCGGCACTGCAACCTGGACCCGCCGCTTCTTCTTCTTTGAGCGACGGGTGAGAGTAGATGTTGCGGGAGGGGGCGGGACCATCTCTGGACCTGAGGAATCCGATGGGGAGTCCCAGGACTTCCTCCTGGCTCTTCTCCCTCGGACGGTGACAGGGGGACCGGCTGGACTGGGAACGGGGAGTAGGGAGCTGGCGGCGCTGGAGCTGGGAGGAGCTGAGTCCCCCAATGTGGCCGTGGCCAGGACGCAATCCTCCGGGACCGTGGCCAGCGGGCTGGAACCCCAGGTTGGAGCTGCTGGCCACGGATCATCCCGGTTGATCACGTACCTGGCCACGTCTGAGAAAGGGAGGGGACTCAGCATTGTCATCTCCCTGGGCTTGAGGGGCTTGGTCAGGCAGCTGTTAAATATCACCGCCTTCTCCCTCTCCCCAAACTCGGTCTCCGCCGCCACCGTCTGGAAGGCCTGGGCGAAGGCCCGGATCCCTCTGTCTCCCTGGCGAAACCCGAACAGTAAGCGGGACTCCGCATTTCGCAGCCATGTTTGTTCGCCTGCTGGGTTCAGTTGTGGTCGCTGCATTCTGTCACGAATGGGTGGATGGTGAAGGAGAGAGAACCCAAATGCAGGCGTGATACAATGAAAGACAAGACTTTAATACACAAAAAACCAGAACACAAAAACCCACGATGGGGAATACAGTTACACTAAAACACTACAAAAAGGGTCAAACAAAAGACTTCCCACAATGGGGCACAAAACAAGGTAATATTTTCAAAAAAACTAAAACAAGGTAAAACAGGGACAATCCAAACAGGAACAAGGAACATGAAACACGAACAAGACTGTACACGAACAGGGAATCAAGGACCAGATCACGAACACGAGTACCACATGTAGCAAACGTAATTCCACGACACAGGACAGAAAACACAAGGGCTTTATATAGGGAAACATAACAAGGGATAACGACACGAGGCAGGTGTGGGGAATGAAACGATGATGGGAAGCTAGACGGGATACCAAGGGGGCGGGGTCAAGAGACGAGACAAGAGAGCACATGGCATGTAAGAAAACAATACCATGTGACACTCACACAACACAGGTCTGCCATGACTCTGCCAAAAACAGGAAAAACATGACCAAGATAGGCAGAATCATGACAATTTGAGTTAAAATGACAATATAATGCGAGATTTACGATGAAAACTGATTTTGAGATGTTATTTAAACTCCAAAATTGATTAAAAACCTTCTATTGAATCACTTTTACAGTGCAGAGTTTGATGGTTCATGTCTTTGAACCTTTTTAATTAAGTCTACAAAAGTGACGTTTTTTCATAAGTTTAAATGCAAAGTTTCTCCCGATAGGATTTTTAATGTAATGCAATTTCACCATCCATTGATGCAAGTTCAGACATCTAAATAAAAGTATGCTTTTAAAAGAACAAAGACGCCAAAGTCTTTGCCAGTAAGACAATCAATTATAATGCTTTTCGACTGAATGTGAAACACATTTTTCTAGATTATGTTTTCCATAATTATTTCTAGCCAAGATGACATAAGCTCTGATTGGATAACACTGTAATCAGAATCTCCATAAGGACATTTTGTTGTAAAAGAGAGGGCAGAACGTCAAGGTTAGGATGGAGGTGAGGAATGGAGAACCCAAATGCAGGCACGGTTGGGGGGAATAAACAAGACTTTAATACAATAACGCAGAAAACAAAAACCCACGATGGGGAAAACACTAACACTAAACACTACAAACGGTCAAACGAAATACTTGCCACGAGGGGGCACAAAACAAGGTAATATTTTAATAAACTAAAACAAGGCAAGACAGGCGACAGGTAAGGCAAAATCCAAACAAACCACTGACAAGACAAGAACATGATCTAAGGAACACGAGTAAAACATGTAAATGCCACGACACAGGACAGAAAACACAAGGGCATTATATAGGGAAACATAACCAGGGATAACGACACGGGGCAGGTGTGGCGTATGAAACAATGATGGGAAGATAGACAGGATACCAAGGGGGCGGGGTCAAGAGACGAGACAAGAGAGCACATGGCATGTCATAACAAACAATGCCATCTGAACTCACACAAAACACAGGTCTGCCATGATTCTGCCAAAATCAGGAACGACATGAACAAGAATCACATAGAATCTTTAAAATAATCTACCATTTGGGTTTTGGTTTGGAGAAGAGAATATTACAAGCATTTGAACAGAAATATAAAAGGATTGTTTTGAATAATAACTTTCCTTTAGTCTCCACTAGTGGAGCGTTGCTCTAGCACACCAATTTCATGGGGTTGAATTGTAAGAGAATGGAAGTATTACTGGGATGTTCTGCTTGAATGCATTGAAGTCCTTTGAAGCTTGCCTGTGTATATAATTCTTTCGAATACGCGTACATTTTCTCGCCGCGTTCATTTTTCAGATTGATGTTTGTAAAACAGTATTTTTCTGTAAATAAAGACAAAACTGTTCAGCTGCTTCTGGGTTGAACGATAGCTCGTAACATCGAGAGCCATGTCAAAGAAAGAGCTATTTGACACTAATCTAAACCGAAGGGACATTGTTCACTTTCAAGGATGTCCTGCCATCTGTGTCGAAAAGTGTGTGCCTTCTTATGGCAGATCTTTGCAGAACATTCTGAGCTGTTAGGAGATCGGTCTGCTCAGAAAGACAGATGGGAATCAATGTCAGTCACATAGAAACGTTCAAACAAGATACACCTGATGTGATGATGTTAGAAGTTAAAGTAAAAGTTCACCCAGAAATAAAATTGAGGCATAATTTACTCACACTCTTACCATTTTAACCTGTATGACTTTCTTCTGCAGGCCAAAAAGATAAGATATTTAGAAGAATGTCGTAAACTGCGTTGGACACAAAACCAATGAAGGGTAGTGAGTGCCGGTTGTTAACATTCTTCAAAATATCTGTTTTGTGTTCCCCACAAGAACGTTGTTTTTATATTACATCGAAGTAAAGTAAAATAATATAGCACTACAGAATAGCTCACATTTTATTTTAGTCAATCAAAATGATAGTCTGAGATGAACCCAGGTTTATGGTAATTACGAAAAAGGGAGCTATCAACAAACACTGTTTTTATTTAAAGTTATTAGTCTATTTACCTTCATACAAGAACCACCAATAGCCTTTGTGACATTAAGGCCGACATGACCAAGTTTCCATCACGCCAAGTGTATTAAAGCCGGGAATCATGGGAAGTCGTGCTGTGATTGCCGTGAGAGTGGAATAAGGTGCCGTGATTTGAGAATTATGACATTTTTACTGCTAATCACATGCCTTTGTGATGGCGGCGTGTCACTTTTGTTCCCTCCGTAGACCAACAATTTGTTTTGAAAATGGTCGGGGTGAACAGGCCCCTCCGATGATAATCAACTGACGCCTCTCCACTATTTCATGGGTCATTTCATATTCCAGAATTTATTTCATCCGCGTCCTCCGACAATATCCAGCTTTAATTTGATGTGCGAAGACGTCGGAGCTCTCTGTGCCGATCGGAATCAAAGGAAAAACTCACATATGTGATTCGATTAGGCAAGTGTAGATATGCGGCATAATAACTGCCCGACGGATGATTTTTGGCACATCATGAGAGACCCGATGTGTTGCGTGGTGTTCAAAGCCAATTCATCATTTGTTTAAAATATAATGCATTTTTTAAATTACTCTAATTTACTGTTTGCAATGCTTGTGATGTGTCTTGTGTACTTCAAAAATGTATTGCTGAGAATATTAAGAGACTATTATGTATGTATGAATGAATGAATGAATGAATGAATGAATGAATGAATGAATGAATAAATTAATGTTTGCACTATTTAAAGTTGTGCTTTGGTAAAATATTATATTCTTTGAACTACCACCAAATTTCTACCAAATATCAAATAAAAATATTATTTATATTTGCAATTATATGGAGAAAAAAACTGGAGAAATAACTAAATAACGGAAAAAAGAAATGTTCTGTTTATTTTTTCAGGCCTAAAATACTGCTAATTTAATGATTTTTCATGTTGCTGTTGGGTGACTTTATAGGTTGTATACTTCTCTAATTACCACAATACATCTAAAAATGATGATTAAATGAAAATGTGCAAAGATCACACATTTTTTTCTAGTTTACAGATAAGAAATCACTCATAATTTTGTAAGTTAAAACAGTTTCTTAACATATGGAACTATGCACATGTGTATTTCGACTGAAAGACAGGAGGGTGGGATGAACATCTTGCTATCTATCATCGCCTTTCCGTCTCGTGAACATCTGGACTCGTCCGTCTTTATTTCCAATGCCATGTTAGCAGCTCAAACGTGTCTCTCCGTGCACACCGAGTTCGCTGTATGACGGAATATGGGAGGCCAGTGAACAATGTCAAGACTGATGATGCATATTATTTTATTGACCGTTATGATAACTTTGCACTTTTGAAAAAGTTATGCATCTAATAAATTTCTTTTTCGCTTCATTTTTTATTTTTAACACGGGCGTGGACTGGATTGGATGGTGTACAGAAAAAATACTTACTGTACACTTTATCCTTCCTGTAAGATGGACTGCAACATTAAATGCACTGGGTGTTTACTGTACTGCATATAAACACAACTGTCAGTTATTCATTCACCGCTGTCCCAGGACCCATTTGACGGCTGGCGTATTAAAAGGATATTTCACCCCGAAATAAAAATTGTGTCATTTATTTATCCCTCTTGTCATTTCAAACCTTATGAAAGAAGAAAGATATTTTGAAGAATGTTGGAAACTGATTAGCATTGGCACTCATGTACGTCCATTGTATGGTCAGGATGAAAGTGAATGGATGCAAGCTTCCAGCATTCTTCAAACTATCCTATTTTGTGTTGTGCATAAGAAAGGCATACAGGTTTGATATGACAAGAGTTGAGGAACTGATGACACCAATTGAATTTTTGGTTGTTCATTTTAAGAATAGCAGGACGGTGATGTGACTTCCTCCTGTAGACAGTCATTACCTAGACAATTACCAAGAGGCAAGATAAAATGTTCAGTTTTCACGAGACTGTAATTCTTTTTAATAGAACCGCTAATTTGACTAAACATCCCTTTTAGATATTTCCTCCATTGCTGTTCGCCATAGCAACGGGAGATAAATGATGGTCTGTTCTCGTGCTCTTTCTGCTGATTGACTTTGTGTTTATTATAGTCGGCTCTTTGAATGAATACTCTGAATACAATACAGCTGCTGATGGGGATGTTTGGTTTATAAATTGGTTTGCTGGAGACATTCTGATGTGCTCTGGAGTTATTAACTGGCTTTGGCGATTTGATTCGGAAATGATTCTGTTAGATGAATTAAACGGCCTATTGAAGTGAGTTTTATTCCATGGAACTAGCTGATGTTTTTTTTTAAACAGCGTTCCTGAACCCTCACCTCATCTGGTCCGAGCTTAGACACACCTACTCATTCTTACTACTATATTCCTATATAAACACTTCTTATTTATACATTATTTTTAATATATAAACACTTATTTATATATAGTATTTATCTATATATTCTATATTATATCAATACTTTTTTCTATAAACTATATATTTATCTCTAAAGTATATTTTTAAACATCATGTATTTTAATTATATATATATTTTTACAATTACTATACATGTATCTCTATACATTAATTTATGTATTAATCTGTATATTCAGCCCAACATCATATATTTATTTCTATACATTAATCTGTATGCTATAGATTTATTTCTCTATATTAATATAAACATCATATATTTATTTCTATACGTACATCGCATATTTAAATCTTTACATTGAATACATCTGAATACTATATTTATCTCTCTATACATGATATATTTATGTCAATATATTTATCATGTATTATATATTTATTTCTCTCTATTTATCTGTAAATGATATATTTATGTCTATATATTTATCATGTATTATATATTTATTTCTCTCTATTTATCTGTAAATGATATATTTATGTCTATATATTTATCATGTATTATATATTTATTTCTCTCTATTTATCTGTAAATGATATATTTATGTCTATATATTTATCATGTATTATATATTTATTTCTCTCTATTTATCTATACATTATATACTCATGCTAAAGGCTTCTAGACAGAGAATAATAGTATTATAACTATTAAAGTTCTTTATAATAATAAAAATAATATATAACACAAGCTAGAGGATGAAAATGAATACAATATACAACTGAAAACTCCTACTTTTCTTACTGTCTTTGCAGAAGTTTTGCCGTTCTACACGCTTTAAATTCTCTCAACCCACTCATGCCCGTTCCCCAGGAGAAAAACTTGAGAAACTCTAGAAGAAAGAAACTTAAGGGAAAGTCTCTGTTTGCTCTTAATTGTTTTTAGGAGCAACAATTACGATATTAAAGCGATCTCCTTACTGATTTATTTTTCCTTTGGGTATAGGAAAGTTTATTTATGGTCGCAAAACTCATTTTAAGCGTAAGATCAAGTTGTAGATCAAGGACGTTTTTAAAACAGTTATATATGAGATGAATAAGATTAAAGACAATGAGAAACATACATTCAGTCAAGGTGGTCCTAGTTTTGACTGTTGTACTGTATATAAACAGACCGAGAGAGTAATGGGTTCTACTTGATAAATAAACAGACACATAATGAAGAATAAGAAAGCGATGTTAATATACATGGAATGCAAATGAGTGTTTAACAGAAGTTGTCTTCAGTTGGATGTGTCACCCTGAGAAGTTCGCTTGTGTTTTGGCAGGTTTGTGTCTGGCACTGGGCTGATCTCACCACGCCTACACACCACATGTTACTGCTACCGTCAGAGACCGAACCATATCAGCAAACCACACAAACTGTACACGAGCGGGTACATCCTTTCAACTAGTTAGTTCGTTTGATAACGGATCTGATCTGCCCATGGCTCGCACTGGGGAACAGAATCTAAACTTCGGGTTGAATTCCTCAAAGTTATAACTGAAATGACTGTTCTTCCTGTGTACTGATGACATCTTCAAGCACAGGCTGTCATTTCACCAGACAATCCCCGACATCTTCGCTGTAAAACATGATGCGATCAAGTCAGGACAACAGATGTTTTTAAGTCTCACTGTCTCTCTATATACTCTATATATAAACATTACTGGATATATAAGTTATGCAGCTCATCACAAGTCAAGATTTTAAGGGATACATTGCCCTCAAAAGAGTTTTTAAGCACGTTTTACATTTACATTTACATTTAGTCATTTAGCAGACGCTTTTATCCAAAGCGACTTACAATAGTCGAGGAGACAATGAAGCGGTAAATAGCCGATACAACAATAGGTGAACAAGTGCTACAACAATGCTACCGAGTTACACAGAGAGAGAAGTTACAAAATATATATATATATAATTTTTTTAATTTTTTTAATTTTTTTTTGAAAAGAAGGTACTCCTAGTGAGTTTGGTGTAGCCGGAAAAGATGAGTTTTTATTCTGAATGTTTTATTCTGAATGTTTTACTTTGATGTCGTTCAGAACTTGTTATGTGAAAAACACAGATGAAGATATTTTGAGAAATGCCTCTGTCTGTCCATAATGTGTCTCTTGGTTACAACCATTATTCAAAACATCTTAACTTTCGGTTCCGCTGAAGATTCAAGGTCATACATGTTTAAACATGAGGCTGGTGATGAGTTTTCCTTAAGAAACATGCAGCACATTGTTTCACGTTCAGAATGCTTACAGGGATAGTTCAAACAGCAACGACAATTTGTCATAGATTCCTAACCTGAAAGTGTTCCAAACCTTTATGAATGTCTTTGTTCTATTAAACACAAAAGAAGACGAATGTTAGCAGCGGGCAATCATGGGGCAACATTGAAAAAATGATCGCAAGTTTTTGTTTGTTGAACACAAAAGAAAATATTTGAAAGAATTTAGGAAAACAAGCGGGGTCCCTTTGACTACCTTTTAACTTTCATTCTTTTAAATATCGTTATGTTGAACTAAACGCAAAATTGCGAGCAGTCGAATTCGAAAAGAATTCGAATGAACTTTTGCATTTAGTCCAAATGACAAGAGGGAGTGTAATCGAACGCGTCAGTCATATAAAGCAGGATGAGATCCGGTTTGGGATTACATGGCTGTTAAAGGAGAGTCATTTAAAGTTAGAGAATAGAAGGACGATGCAGGGCAGTGCTGTTGTCCTGCGGTGTGTCTTTTAAAGAGGTTATGACTGTGGTTAATCAGGAGAGCTTGGTGTAATGTGTACCTGCTGTGAGGGCTGTCTGTGGGGGTTGAACTCCTCTGATTGGCCCTCTTTCATTAGCCTGTCAGAATACACAGGAGGACCTCTAGCACAGAGGTCAAACACTTACACACACACGCATCATTAATCTCTACACACACACACACACACACACACAGTCACCGACAGCTCCTCCCAGCCCGTCCGTACCTGTCTTCAGCTCACTTTAGTCCTTGTAGAGGCTTTTCATCTGGATTTGAGTCTATTTGTTCCTCTCTGTTGTTCTCTTTGTGTTTGATTGAGACACATCGATCACACTTGTCCCTTATATAGGACCTGAAGAACTGTTGTCCATCTCGAGACAATCAACTTCCTTCATCGCTGAATGACACCAACATCCATTGAGAACAGCAGGAGGATGCTGGTGTCTGGATGCGTGGTCTGGGTTTGCTATATATAGTAACAGATGTACTGATCCTTCATCCTAAAAGGAAAACTCTGCCATCGTTTACTCAACCCTCTGTTCGTTTTCTTTTTCTACAGAAGATATTTTGAAGAATGTCGGGAACTGGTACATTCACTTGCGTTGGTATTGTAGTGAATGGATTCACCTGTTGTTTGAATTTTTCTGAATATTTTTTCGTGATCTGCAAAAGAATAAAGTTACAGAGGCTGGGCATTAGGATGAAGAACTGATGATCATTATTTCAGTCTAACGGTCTCTTTTCATTTCTTTTCGATATCTGTTTTATACGTATAACCTTGTAAGCAGGTGTGGGGCTTATTTATGCCCAGAGAAACCATACAAATGAAAAACTTCAGCTGGGAACATTCACACTTGAGCAATTTGTCAAGCTGAGATGAATATTCGGTTAGGTTTTACTAAAACAGTGGTGTTGTTTGCGTTTCACCCAAGGACACAGGTGCAAGTGAAGCCACAACTGCAGGGATTTTAACCTTTGATGAATAGTGACCCATTTTGTAATAATCCCAAAAAATTTGAAACCCTACACCTGCAAATTTAAACAGATAAAATGTGTGTTTTTTTACCAATATTATGCTTTAAATAGTAAAGATTTAAGAGGAAGGACTGATCTTAAGATCTTTGTGATCTTAAAATCCTTGTTATCTTAAGTTTGCCATCATTTGTTAAATTTAGTTAAAATTTAACAATATAGTCCTTTGTCTATAATGAGTCTGTTAAGGGCTTCTGTAGGAACATGGGTTTGATTTCCATGCAAGTGGACCAGCGCTGTAAAGTAGATAAAGCATACTGAAGGCACACTGTTTATAGATATTAATGTGTGTGTGTGTGTGTGTGTGTGTGTGTGTGTGTGTGTGTGTGTGTGTGTGTGTGTGTGTGTGTGTGTGTGTGTGTGTGTCTGTGTGTGTGTGTGTGTGTGTGTGTGTGTGTGTGTGTTGCATTTCTCTCAATAGATTCTCCAAAAATAACACATTATATGCCACAGCAGTCTAGGAGTGCTCATAGTGTCAGATCAGTGGTACATCTTCACCTTTGTACTGCAAATGACTGTTGACAGTTCACTTTACATCTATCCATAGCCTACACTTCACATTAATACAAGACAAGCTTCATGTTGAACATATAGTTTTTTTAACATTTAGTAATTTGCCAGCCTTTCAGCATTTTCCCTGGCCACAATTGTCTTGTTTGGGATAACTCATTTAATGTGACCCAAGTTGAATTTGGCATGTGGACATTACTTGATTTTGCTTGGTTTAATACCTTTTCAAGTGTTGTTGACCACTCAAATTGACGGTTCACCTAAATGTAAAGTTCTGTATTGGTTGACTCATCCTCTAACTGTTCCAAATCTGTTTACATTTATTCGTTCTGACAAACACAGAGAATTTGGTTCTACCCATATTGTCTGCCATAGCTGGAAAAAATCAACGGTCCTCAAAAGTACCATAGAACTCTATACTGGTCCACATTCTTCAAAATATTTTAAATGAAAAATGATAGTGTAACTTTAACCCAATGTGATAATCAATGGGGTTAAAAATGATTTAGATTTAAAGCATTTTTCCAAATATCTCTATTCAACAGAACAAAGAAATATACACAGATTTGTAACAACTCAAATGTGAGAAAATGATTACAGATTTTATTTTTTGGTGTACCACCCCTTTAGCACTGCATAAAGGGTCCGTTGCATTTGCGAATCACGTACATCGTTAGGGTTGTCTCATTTCTGAATCAAAACCTGAAATATTAAACTTTAATGACACATTGATACACTTATGAGAAATCTCTCACATTCTCATCTGTGACACTCTGAGATCATCCGCATCACAATTCATAAATGGCACAATCCCTTACACATATGCTGAATCGCTCTTGTTTGTTTTCCTACTTTGTCCCAGATAGATTTCACTAATTGACCTCTTGCGCCATTCATCATCCAAAGATAATAAACAGGAAATGAAATCTGAAGCAAAGAGGGAGTGAAACCGATCACTTTACGCAAACGACACAGCGCATCGCTTCTGTTTACTCAATTTAAAAGCCGGAGAAAGTAATCTCGCCCCGCTTTCCACCCGAAACATTATCACGTTTCCTAAATTTACGCACTACCCTCACTCGGGTCATTAGGATCATAAACTGATCCATGGACAGTCAGGTGGCATTATGATTAGTTACTATAATCAGTAAATTGGCACAGTGCGGGTCGTTTGGAGCTGTGTTTCGCTGGCAGGCTGGAAATGTAGTGTGTGCTCAATCGTTGTGTATCCATCCGGCTTCCAGAAACAGCTTGCTCAATAATTACCAGGTCATTATTGTTCACTTCATGGCTTTGTCTACCGTGCGCTTCATTGCAACCTCTGCTACGCCTGTCCACACGGATCTTCTCCTCGGTCCTGCTGACCCGGTGTCTACCCAATAACCCGCTCTGACAATACCACTGATTTTTTAATTGTATTGTTCTGGCAAGTTTTCCACGTTTGCTCTGACCTTACACCTCACTGATTTTTAGCCCTAGGCGCACAACTGAAAAACTAATCAAAGGGGCAATTTTTATGTTTAAATTCAAGAACTGGAAAGGTTTGTTTTCCCATTTCAGAGAATATTGTGTTTTGGGATTCTTTTCGGAACCTTGCATCTCATGTTTTAAATGATGATGTTTCTTTTAAATCTTTTGTCCGGGTACATTACATTTACATTTACATTTAGTCATTTAGCAGACGCTTTTATCCAAAGCGGGTACCAAAAATATTACCTCCAAAGCGTAATTGTCTTGTTTATGAATTTCATTAGTGATTGATTTTAAGTGCTAACTCCATAAGACGTCAAATGAATAGATAAACGGTAGAGGAACTCAGCTTACAATTCAATATTTATCCAAAAGCTGCCGTAAATAAGTACAATATTCTATAGATCAGAAGAGTAGTATAATGCAATATTCCTAAAACCAAAATACAAAACTGAAGTGTTTGAAACGACACCATCTGTCCTCCGAAAATCCGTCTCGCTTGGAAAACACATTTTGTGTTCCTTTTAAAGAGATATGTATCTAAAACGTAAATTGTTTGATTATTTACCCACCATCTTGTCATTTCAAATCTATGTGACGTCACTTCTTCTGAAGGTATTTTGAAGAACACTTCACTAGTAAGTCATCGACGTTCTTCAAAATATCTTCTTTTGTGTTCTGCAGAAGAAAGAGTGTCTTACAGGTTGGAAATGACAAGAAAGTAAGTAAATAAATGCCATTTTTGAAAACCGCCCTTTTATTAATAAAAAACACACACAAAATGACCCATAACGTTAATTTATCATACGCAAAGGTGTCATCATTTTACACTAAATATATATTTATATGAAACCATTTTTCTAATCATCTCCACAAGCTTTTATTTTTCTATTGTAATCAATTGCTGTGCATTCTGGGGTTGCCTTCTCCTTAAAGGAAACACATCATGCTTTCGTATCTGTGCTGTAATTGGATCAGCACATTTACATCTATGCATTTGGCAGACACTTCACACAAGTGACTTACATGGCATCGTGCTTGCAATGTGAATCCCTGGCATCAAAGCCATGTCTCTGGCGTTTCAAGTGCCGTGGTCTTACCACTTAGCTACAGGAAATCACATTGATGTGATGCTTTAAAATGTAGTCAGTATACGATTTAAACAACGCAGTAATCACCTTTTATTTCTAGTGTGTCTATTTAAAATAAGAAAGCAGATATCGTCACGTTGAATGGAACAGTGCAATTTTATGTGACGTCAATCTTTCAACTCTCCTAATACACATGCATTATTCTTGCAGCCCCATATCTTCTGCTTTAACAGATCATGTCGCATTAACCAAGCACAAATGATTGCTTTCACCTGAGTGAGGTTAAAAAGTCATTTTCTATAGATCAGAAGAGTATATCCGGCATTTTTTTACAGTATCCGGTTCAACAGATGAGGAAGAGAAGTGACATTGAATGATGCACAATGTTTGAACAGAAATTGCAGGCAGTGGGTTTGACTTCGGACATGGGTCTCTATGAGCCTAAATGATGGCTGAAGTAGCGCGTGATCAAAGCCAGTGCGGCTGGGGTTGAATGGCAGGCTTTTGTGCGGAAGAAGGATGTCGACGCCAGCCAATAGAGGGAGCGGTGAATGACGACGAATCCCTTGATCAGGATCCATTTCAGCCTCATCACCACGAGTGCTCCGCAATTCTCCGCTCTCAGTCCCGTCTTTCAGTAATAACACCAGATCTACTGCATTTTTATTCATGACTACACCTATGGCAGGCCATCTTTCCGTAGTTGTTCTTAGGGCTACATCTGAATTTAGATGATACCTCCAACGGCGGTGGAGAAGGGTCGTTTTTATTGATGGTTTTATTGATGCTGGAGTGTAGGTGTGGTTTGGGCTCACTATGAACTTTTATTTGTTTGTATAAGAGATGCATTTGCCCTTGAGTGAAATAGCGGTGTTGATGCCTGCATACCTGGTAAAAATAAAACTGTGAATGAATAAACCGGGTTTATGCTACAGAATTAGACTAGGCGTCAATAAGAGCTTTATTTCTGCTGGTCGTGTGAGATTTGCATGCATAAAATTGCTAAATTAGAAAGGTTTTAATTTAATATTTATTTTTTTCTGCTCGTCCAAGAAAGAACACACCACTCTGTTACCCAACAAAAGAAAAAGATTGTCCCAATCTTACATAGTTTGCGTATTGTGATGATAAAGAAGTATGAAGGGGGGGTGTCCCAAAATCCCAACCAGTCGTTCCCGATAAGTGAACAACTATATAAATTTGAGTTCATTTTATTTGTGGAACATGACAAATCTATCCTCAATTGTAAGAGGACCCAGGTATAAAATTATTTGAGTTTGGATAAATCAACTAATTATTAGATATTAAACAATTCTTTGTTTGTTGTCGCTTTTAGACAAAATGTATAAAAATGAATAATAAACAAATAAATAATGTACTGCATTTCACAGTTTAAGTGTTTAAGTCTGTGAGGAACCGAGCATCCTGGGCATCCTTAAAAATGTAAATAATTGTTACTGTAATTAATAGAATTTCGGCATCTTTGATAAATACACAAACATTTTAAACGGTCATCGTACAGTGTAGACAACAACCTCAGAAATGATTTTAAAATGTATTCCACATTATGATCCACAACTTTCTTAACGCTGTTTCATGCATAATAACTGCTTAAGAATTCTAATCATTGAGTTTTCATGTTCAACGTGATCCAATTGTTAAGATTTTGGCATGGCGCAGTATTTCTGTGCTCAATACACTCCACCCGTACACCCAAACACTTTAAGAAGGTTTGTTCAAATATTAACCCTATTTTGTTTTTTATTAGCCAACTGCCATAAAATCCCTACCACCAATCAGAGTGCTTGTAAGAGCTCGAGCATCAAAACATATATTCCAAGAGAATCACTTTTTTAAAGAGTTTGGTCATGAGCGCTGCTCGTTGTCCGCCCGCGGGAGTTCGTCTTTTTCCGAAAACAATCGGGAAGCTGTATATGTCATTGACAGAAACTGCCTGCGACACTTCTCCTTTAACAATAAACAATCGACACAAAGCTACGCACATATATGGGATGTACACACAGCATTCACTCAATGACATATACTTTATACCACATTAGAGGACGATGAGACTCTGCTCTCATTAAAGCTCATCATAAACTCATCCAGTTATGAAATGTCATACATTTTATTGCATGTTACATTTCTCGCTTGGCTCTCTTGGCCTCTAGCATAGTTCCCATTGCTCTTTATAGCACCATCTCCGTCACCTGTACCAGTTGTAATATCCTTTATAACATTCCCGAGCAAGAGTATTATCCATGTACGCTACTTCAGGATGTTAAGGACATTGAATCCACCCAACATTTTCAGATGTAAAACCATGAGCGACAGAGATCCAGAGGAACCCAGAGCTTGACACGGATAGAGAAGTTAGTCATGCAAATGATTGGCTCCCGCGTTATGGTCCCCTTGGATGAAAGCAGCGTCTCCTTCAGACGTCTTTCTTTCGCCGAGGTGTCGTGCTCCCGATCACTTTTACCATCAGTGCGCTAATTAATAAGGCCACTGCAGCGTGTAATTTGTCCTTTTTTACGAAGTTAACTCGCGTTTACCTCCAGGCGAAAGGTAGAGCGCATCTTCTATCCGTTAAATGGTGTCACCACCCGTATCTACCGGATTCCGTTGAGGTGAACGTGAACTCCCAAGGTGACAAGATCTCGCTTCAGTGGGTGCGCTCATCGTCTGTCTGTGAATGCATACATGCCCACGTTTGGTATGGTATGGTTTGCTGGTCATGTCAAGCATGTTTAACGTTTGGCATAAGTGGCGCAAAGTTACGTGGCCAAATAATGAATTCAACAATTTGTTTTGGATTCAATTTTTGAGACCTAATATGAATTGAGGTGCATTTGGGAGAAGACGAACAGCCTGTCCGGACACAGTTCGACCATCAGAAACATACACATGCTCAGCGCGAGAGACGGCCAAAGAAATCTAAATCAATCTGTGTGTCTCGGATGCAGAAGGCCTGGGCTTTCCACCCCTCTCCCGAGAGACATCGGCTATTCACTTTTGAAATACTTTACTTTCCCTCGCTGCTTTAATTGAATCCGTTGCAAATGTGTTCACCTGTCTTTCACGGAAGGAGTGTAGGGGCGTTTTAGATGGATTGCAGTATTTGGCTTTCTGTTGCCCTTTAGTTCAAGGAATTTTTAAGATGCTTCTTCTGACATTTGGAAACGTAATGTCATTAATATACTGCTTAATTCGGCACTGTGTACTAACAAGGCAATCTGTATAAATTAAGTTCTTCGTGGATGAAAGCCTTTTCGGCTCAACGTATTTTACACTTTGAATATATTTAGTATCCACGCTATATTTCTTGTTTTGAATGGATGTTTTCAAGTTATTAATCG
>CM065662.1:3247478-3272478 GCA_033220385.1 Triplophysa yarkandensis | reverse complement strand
AGACTGACAAGCTGGTATAAAATAATTCTATGTATAGATAAACTGCATATATAAAAATAAAGTCAGTCGAGCGAGTAGCACCATTACTGTGACACTGATAGAGTAAGAAGTTAATGGGTGAAGCGAGTTTGTGTTTAGTTTTTTGCAACCTAGCAACTTCTGAGAATCAAGACTAAGAACACATACGACACACATAGCGGATATGTGACTTTCAGGACACATTTTTTCCAAATTTGTAAGCAGCTCAGAATTCAAAGCTTTGATTTGGTGGAAAGCACTTATATGATTTCCTTAGAATACACTTGCAGTCGCTTCGGATACATAAATACATAAATGTTAATAAAGGCTATGGCTACAGAGTAACATTCCAATTAAAGGGATGGTTCACCCAAAAAATACATTTTCTTTCAACAATTATTCATCCTCATGTTATTTAAACCAACCCTATGACTGTTTCCCAATCCAAAACAACAATGACATTCTGGGATGTCTTAGTTTGAGGTTAATATAATGGAAGTCAATGATTTTGTTACAAACATTCTTCGAAATATCTTCTTTTGTGTTCTAGAAGTTAAGTCATTCAGATTTGGAATGACAAGAGCGTGAGTAAATCATGAAATTGAAATGTTGTTAAAGGATTATAATGAATTATAAACCCAACAGGGATGTCAATAAATGAGTGTGTGTTATGAGACACATGAAGTTTTAATATGTGATTCTAAGTGTAAACAAGTGTGTATACAGCATTCGGATGACAAGGACTTGATGTTGGCGTCTCACTTTCATAATGTCAAGCAGTGCTATAATGTTCAAGGTCCTTGTTTCTTAGAATTGTAAACCGCTCCAGCGCTCGTACCTGTCGACGGCTCGCTGTCAAGATTTTTATTGTTATAGCTCATTTATCACCATGGAGACTCTTTAAAATCAGCAGCATGTTGTGGTGTACCAAATCACCGCATTCAAAGTCTCATGGTGAAACTTTCCGATCTCCTAAAATTTGAGACATTTCGAAACATGAAATATTACAGTGACAGTTTTCGACAACTTTTGTGTTTTTTGCGCTAGATGTTCAATGTGGTGAATTCATGCAGATGCTTTTGTGCGTCAGGCTCGATTCCGTTCTTGTTTCAGTTTCCCCGCAGTGGATCGTGCATAAGACTGAACTTTAATCTCAGCGCTTTATCAGTGGTGTATTGTTTTCTGTGAATGCGGTGAAGAGATGAAGCTGGGGGGCATGCTGCTTTGTGTTTGTGTTTGAATAGAATCGTGCACCTATTGTAATAAGGCCCTGCCAACTCACCTCTGTACGCATGCATTTGTGTGTGTCCACAGTACATGTGTGTGTGTGTGGGACGTTCCTTACACTAGTTAAGCCAGACCTGGCTTCAGGCCGTGAAAATACACACGTGTGCATTCACTCAAGGTGGGAAAATCTACAGGAGCAGACTGGCGGGATGAAATTGGATTTTTACCCGGCGCTTCAGGCTGCTGTAGCCCTTCAGCAAACTGAAACGTTTGAGTTCACACACTCTGGGTCTGGTGACAAGCCTTAACCTGAACTGTGTGTGTGCGCTTGTGTGTTATTTCATTAACTAGTAATTTGATGTAATGGTTTAATAGTTAAACTGTTAGTTCATCCAAAATAACAGTTAACATTTACTTACTCTCTTTCCATCTCTAACATGTATCTTCTTTTTTCAGCAAAAAAACATAGGAAGATATTTTGAAAAGTGTTTGTAACCTTACAGCAATGATTCTCATTGACTTCTGCATGGACACAAAACCGACGTGAGTAAATAGATGCCAGTGACCAACATTTTTCAGAATATCTTCGTACCTGTTCCGCTGAAAAAAGGAAGTCAGACAGTTTTGGAAAGACAAAAGAAAGAATGGGATGACTTTTCTTTTTTGGGTGAACTATCACTTTAATGTACCATTTATTATTATAAATCCCTAAGTACATTTTCTTTCTGAATCTACCAGTTATCCCACTTTTTATCGGATTTTCTGTGATTTATTTGTTGTTGAAATAAGAGAAATTGTGTTGTGTGTGTGTGTGTGTGTGCGTGCGTGTGTGTGTGTGTGTGTGTGTGTGTGTGTGTGTGTGTGTGTGTGTGTGTGTGTGTGTGTGTGTGTGTGTGTGTGTGTGTGCGTGCATGTGTGTGTGTGCGCGCATGTTTGTGAGGCACAGCTGAGAGTACAGTCATCAGATTAAATAATTGATGTGTCATTGTTCAGAACTGTGATCACACCTGTGATGCACGTGATTATTCACTAGCTCAAATGTTACTTTAGAACATCCATAAATTCCACTAAACCGATTTTTGACCTGTTAATAGCTCTTAGTTTCCCTTTCAGTTTTAGTAGCATCATGGATCTGCTGAGTGTGATTTAATGGAGGCGGTGCTCCGTTTACTTAAAGTGTTTCTTTGTTTGGTGATAAAACTATTTATAATTGGATCATTTGAGTCCTCAACTATACATAAATGCCATTATCATTATCTTTAAAGAACGTATTATAAGTTTAGTATCACATTTAGTTCTGATGGACGCTTCAACGAAGACATATTCTTTACCGGAAGAATATTTTTGAATATGTCATTTTCATGATCAAAGATTAGTTATATGTTATAAGGTCGTGAGCAGGGGCATTAAAACACATTGTTTGCTATATTATAAATATCATTATTTGTATTTTACACAACGGTTATGAGTGGTCTATCGATCACTATATATAGATCATGAGATGTGAACACTGGTCCAAAGCACTTTTGGTTTCATTTTTTTAAAATCTCACACTTATATTTTTTTCTGATAGATGTTTGTTAACATCCGTTTGGTTTTTTATCCGTCGGTTGTTGTGTAATGCCAAAAACAACAAGAGGAAGTTCTACTGGACCAATCTGGTTTATATGTGGATGTTTCACTCGAAGACTTTAAGCTGTTATCCCGCCGATGTGTTTGTGCTTTGGGAGAGAATGTGTGTCTGTGCATTTGCAGCTCATGTCAAATGATTTCTCAGTCTGTCGTTTTAGATGTTTGCTGCTTCTTTCCCGGGGAAAAGCTTAACCTCTGCCAACTCATTCTTTCTTCCTGCTGGTAACATTTTGTAAAGCAATCTTGCGTTTCCACCGTACCTGCCCTAAAATGTGTGCTCAAGCCCGCGGAGATACACGTACAGTATGTGTCTGGAAGCGTATTTAGATGGAAAAAAACGAAAAATGTTGGTATCATCAGCGTGTGTTTTATGAATAATAGACCAAGCAAGTTCATGCACATTTCTAGCAGAGCCGGCAGATTTTCCAGATCCAGATCTTGAAGTACGGTGAGCAGACATAAATGTCATATCATACTTTTAATTTTCTTGTCTTTCAGCTCCACACATAAACAATTTTCATTTTTAGGGGTAGTGTTCCCTATTTCCAGCCCTAAACACGTTTGTGTGTAATGTAATTCTTCTTTACCGTCCTCCATCACTCCGTCCCATTCTAAAGTTGCACTTTTATCTCTTTCCTATAAAGCGACCATATCTTCTGTTGTTCATCTCTCATGTGTCTTCAGACGTGTGTGGAACTGGTCACAGTCCTCGCTGGTGATTCAGATACCAGCTGCTCCCTCAGATGGTTCGAGTTGCTCCCTCTGGCGTTTCGTAACCCTCCCAGGATGCCAAGCCTGTTGTTAGCCGAGTCCTGGTGGACCGGGAGAACCATGATTCATTCTTATAAACAATAACATAGCTTTCAGCCAGAGCTATGAGCAATCCGCTATTCAAATGAGCCCGAGCAACGCAGGAGAGAGAAAGTGAGAGAGGATGGTGGTGTATTGATTAAGTCTAATGTGGAGACAGTGGGCGCGGGTCCGTCTGACTGGAGGAGAGGAATGAGAACTAATTCACTGAGACAATGCAAATTATTTGGGAATATCAAGACTGATGGCTTTTTTGCTTCTGGATTTAATCGTCTGGGCTTTTACAGTTCTCTGCTGTCATGATGAAGTCAACAGAGAGAGAGAGAGAGAGAGACCAGAGAGAGAGAGACAGAGAGAGAGAGACAGAGAGAGAGAGACCAGAGAGAGAGAGACCAGAGGGAGAGAGAGACCAGAGAGAGAGAGAGACCAGAGAGAGAGAGAGAGAGAGAGAGAGACCAGAGAGAGAGACCAGAGAGAGAGACCAGAGAGAGAGAGAGAGAGAGGAGAGAGAGAGAGAGAGAGAGACACCAGAGAGAGAGAGAGAGAGAGAGACCAGAGAGAGAGAGAGAGAGAGAGAGACCAGAGAGAGAGAGAGAGAGAGAGAGAGAGAGAGAGAGAGAGAGAGAGAGAGAGAGAGTCAGAGAGACAGAGAGAGAGAGAGAGACCAGAGACCAGAGACCAGAGAGAGACCAGAGAGAGAGAGACCAGAGAGAGAGACCAGAGAGAGAGACCAGAGAGAGAGAGAGAGTGAGAGACCAGAGAGAGAGAGAGAGACCAGAGAGAGACCAGAGAGAGAGAGAGAGAGAGACCAGAGAGAGAGAGAGACCAGAGAGAGAGAGAGAGACCAGAGAGACCAGAGAGAGACCAGAGAGAGAGAGAGAGAGAGAGAGAGAGAGAGAGAGAGACCAGTGAGAGAGAGAGAGACCAGAGAGAGAGACCAGAGAGAGAGAGAGACCAGAGAGAGAGAGAGACCAGAGAGAGAGAGAGAGACCAGAGAGAGAGAGAGAGACCAGAGAGACCAGAGAGAGACCAGAGAGAGAGAGAGAGAGAGAGAGAGAGAGAGAGAGAGAGAGAGAGAGAGAGAGACCAGTGAGAGAGAGAGAGAGAGACCAGAGAGAGAGACCAGAGAGAGAGAGACCAGAGAGAGAGAGCGAGAGAGAGAGACCAGAGAGAGACCAGAGAGAGACCAGAGAGAGACCATAGAGAGAGAGAGAGAGACCAGAGAGAGACCAGAGAGAGAGACCAGAGAGAGAGAGAGAGAGACCAGAGAGAGAGAGAGTGAGAGACCAGAGAGAGAGAGAGAGAGAGTGAGTGAGAGACCAGAGAGAGAGAGAGAGACCAGAGAGAGACCAGAGAGAGACCAGAGAGAGAGAGACCAGAGAGAGAGAGACCAGAGAGAGAGACCAGAGAGAGAGACCAGAGAGAGAGAGACCAGAGAGAGAGAGAGACCAGAGAGAGAGAGAGACCAGAGAGAGACCAGAGAGAGAGAGACCAGAGAGACCAGAGAGAGACCAGAGAGAGACCAGAGAGAGAGAGAGAGACCAGAGAGAGAGAGAGAGAGACCAGAAAGAGAGAGAGAGACCAGAGAGAGAGAGAGAGAGAGACCAGAGAGAGAGAGAGATAGAGAGAGAGAGACCAGAGAGAGAGAGAGAGAGAGAGGAGAGAGAGAGAGAGAGAGAGAGAGACCAGAGAGAGAGAGAGAGACCAGAGAGAGAGAGAGGATAGAGAGAGAGAGACCAGAGAGAGAGAGAGAGAGAGAGAGGAGAGATGAGAGAGAGAGAGAGAGAGAGAGAGAGAGAGAGAGAGAGAGAGAGACTCTCTTCACCCGTAGAGGGCAGACTGTTGTGGAGTATTTATGAAGTTTGTTCTACATTATACTTTACACATTCTGTAATAAACACTAAATAACTGTTTATTCTTACTTTGGGGGAAATCTAAGGGAAAAAGCATGTAGAGGGAAGAATTATATGATACTGATGATGAATAGATGATTCCATCTATGTTGCCATGCTGTCATATCGTCCTACATGTCATATTATGAGTTTTTGTGTACACCAAATGTGATGGCTATATAAAATTAATTTGTGCATTGTTTTGCACATGGTGAGGATCTAGGGTTTAGTTTTTGAAAATAAGTTTGGGAAGACAAACACAGGACAAGGACCTGTTGAGTTCTTGGCCATGAGCAGCCCTCTGTCAGTTCCACGCGGTTGCAAATGTGTTGCCGGAAAACAAAATAAATCATGATATAAAAGAACAAGAAAACTGCACAAGAAAGCTTCAATTTTCACATGAAATGTTTTTTTTCTATTAGTTAACACGTCGTTTAGCACTTATGTTTGTCTCTATTTTAGCATATATATAAAATTCAGTCAGTTACATGACACTGTTGTTCAGTTACCAACATTCTTCGAAATATCTTCTTGTGTGTTCTGAAGAAGATAGAAAGTAATTAATCAAGTACATGAGAAGAGGATGAGTATATCATGACAGAATGTATATTTTGGGGGATTTATCCATTTAAGCTATTAACAGTAAAGCATGTTTTCTGTCACTTTCTCAAGCAGCTGGTTAGGGTCTCATCCTGAGAGTCCCTGCCTATTCCGCACTCTTATTGGCTGCTCTCTCTTCAATATTCAACCATTTATTTTAAACCCATTTTTAGGTACATATTAAAAATGTAAAATTGGATTTTTCTTAGAAAAACATGTATGCCTGTAAATATTTTTGTACATTAAACTAATTTCAGACATTACATTCACACCTTCAGATCAAAAGTATTTTAACCAGCAAAGCTGTGTCTCTTCCCAAGCCATCAGGTCAGAAACCTCGTTTTAAAACCGCTCAATATTACATCTGAATGATCTGTTGTCCTCATAAAATAAAAGCAGGATATTCACATTTAACAGTTCAACCACTCGTCTCTCTGGTGACTTAAACCCGCTGCATAAGCGCAATCTGTCTGTTATACAATCTTTTCATTATACAGTGAGATATTAAAGCAATATTTTCATGATAATCATATTTCATGCAGAGGATGATTTACATTCATGAATACCTTTACTGGAGGTCATAACCGTGTTTGTTTACCGAAAGTGTCGGACGTATTTATTAATAAGATTATATACGTACATATTGTGTCAATATCTGCAACAACACACATATCGTGTGATGAATGTCGAAAGCGGTTTCACACCTTTGATATAACAAACGAACAAAAATAGTGAGATTACTAGTCTCTCAATTTCTCGAGTTCCAGTTCCTCTATGTCGTGATAGTGATCTAGACCCGGTTTTTAATGTCACCGAGCTTTCTTTTAATCCTGTTGTTTCACTCCTCTGATCTGTGTGTTCGCCGTGTGTGTGTGTCCTCATGTCTGAGTTCTGTTATTGGTGTTTGCGTGTTTCTTCAAGCTGATCTTTGTCTGTGTGCGCCGTGGCATATGTGTGGTATCTGGAAGCTCCTGACAGCCCATTTACAAATCCAAACTCGAGTCAGATAAGATCTTTAATACCAGGTGTCTTCTCTCTCCCGTGACACCTCCCTGCAGGCCACCAAAACGCAGCGTGCCTCTGAATTATTAAGAACCTGGAGGTGCCAGTCGGTCTTGATCAACTCTCTAATAATGTTGATTTTCCAAAAAGTTTGCCACCGATGTGATTACTCAGATGATTAATGTGACAGCCGCTTGGTGGGAGATGTCATATTAGTTAGAAGAGAACTTACGTTGAGGTCTGTTCTCGCTCTCCCCTCTTCTCTGATCTGAGAGGAGGTTTTGAAGGCAGGTGTAATTCCAGCGGGTTTAAGACAGGAAGCTTCAGCTAAATGAACAGTCTGATCCGAGAAACACACACACACACACACATACGCACACACACACACACACACACGCACGCACGCACACACGCACGCACGCATGCACGCACGCACGCACACACACACACACACACACCGAGTATTACAGTGCTGAACGTCTTTTCCGTTACAGCTATTACACAAAATCAGGTTCAGTTATGAAAACACAGACATGCTAATTGGTTTCCAAACATTCCTAATGAGGAAAATCACCTTGAACCTGCACGCTGGTATTGGACGGCCACCAACATCTTCAGACTTGTCTTGTATGATGGCTTTGGAAGAGTTCTCTGCACTTGGTTCCAGTGAAACCCATCTGACCTGGCTCAGAAAATTGATGAACCATTTGAAAGGTGCTAAGACCACCAAACTGGTTTTGGTTTTTCACTTTCGAGCTTTCAAATAGCCAGTGCAAAACCAGGCCATTTTGACCTGGTTAAGATAGCTGATAAACCATTAGCAGCGAGGTAAGACCCCCAAACTGGTTTAGTTTCCCAAGGGCGAATTCCGTTCATACTGTTCAATCCTGAAAAGTTTTGAAATATAATTATATAGTAAACTGGTCCAGCAAAACCAGTTTGACCTGGCTAAGAGAGCTGATAAACTATTGTAAACTACCCGAGACCACCAAACAGGTTTAGATTTTTCCTGAGCATGACTGAGGTTCAGTTTATACTTTCTTATATTTTCTTATTTATAATATTTTAATTGGTCCAGGCAAAACCAGTTTGACCTAACAGATCTGATAAACTATTAGGAACTTTCTAAGACCACGGAATTGGTTTTGATTTTTCACAAGCGTTACTACCACTGTGTTAACCCTGTACACAAACCTGATTTTGTTTTTGACTGTTGATTTTTTCAAATAGTCCGAGCAAAACCAGTCTGACCTGGCTAAGAGAGCTGATAAACCATTAGAAACCTGCTAAAACAAGCAAACTGGTTTCGATTTTTCCCAAGAGTGACTCTGGCTCTCATTACACTATTACCCGTCTTAATGTCTCTCGTTTGATATTCAGGATTAACTGGCTACACTGTCACATAAATGAAATCTGTTTGACGGTGTAGTCCGGATCCGCTGTACAGACTCTTTACCGGTTGCTATGGTGATGATGAGAATAGTTGCCAGTGACGACAGAGAGGATGAAACAGGAAATGTCAGGTCAATCATGACATCTCACTGGGGTACAAAACTGTCAATCCCCATGAGAGAACATCCAGCTGACATTAATATGTTCTATAAACGTTTCGCTTACATTGTCATTATATTTGAAAACACTCGGAATAGTTCCACTAAGAAACATTACAAATATAACACCTTTTAATATTACTGCAAGAATGTTTACACTAATATTTCAAGTGCATGTTATCCGATAGTTTTAACCGTTTGAAATCTGTTCGCACCATAGATTAAACATGTTTTTTTGGCTTTTAAACTACACAATACCAAACGTCCTTCTCAATTCAAGGTTTCACATCTGAAAATCATAATCCCATAATTTACCATTCACATTCATTTATACCTGGGCTGTGAACTCGGGGGTCGTGGCTTGTTAATGAACATAATTTCCGTTCATCTCCATGGTCTGTTCTGTGTAGTTCAGTGATGATTACAAACGGTCTGGTAGGCGTAAAGTGGAGCTGTGGCGGCACCCCTAGAGTGAACCGCAAATTTATTGTAATTATCTGTAAATTTTGGGTGCCGTGCTTCTGGAGACGGAACATCAGAGCAGATGGCCGAGGAGGGCTTGGATAATGTATCATGGAGACAGGAGAGAGTAGAGAGGGTACAGAGAGAATCTGGACCGCTTTCGTGGGGATAAAAGTGTGTTTGTGAGAGATTTTAGCGGCAGAGATAGACTTGAGCAGACAATGTAACATCTGTACACCGGCGTACTGTGTGGTGATGACTCCTACCATATTTTATCTTCACACACCGTTCTACACGCTTTACGAATCTCCTCTTCCTCCCTCCCCTGGGACCAGAGCAGACAAGGAACATCTGGCGCTTGCACTCCAGCTACGTGCCAAGTTGTATTAGATTTACAGTTGTATTATAGATGTACAGGGTGGTTGTGTGTCAGGAATGAATGGTTTTTACCTGCACACATCCAGGAAATACACTTTAAGTTACTTCTTGATGCTAAATCTATGGGGAAAGTGAAACTTGACGGGTGTTTTGTCAACTTTTAAAGGCCTGTTTCCATTCATGGGTGATTTGTATTAAAGGTTTGAATGTGTGATCGTCTTCGGAAGATATATTGACATACATTTAATATAATAAATACAACTCTCTCCGGAGGTGTTTGAAGACTTAACAGATTATTTTTTTTATTAACTTATGCGATTTTTTGTGATATTTACTAAGCCACATGAAATATTTTAGTAAACTAGTCACCGCTGTATTTTATTGTTCGTATTCATAGCTTGAAATTAAACCATGACAATCCATCCTAAACTTATTATGTATAAACTGATTCTTGAAATATAAAAATCAGTATAAACAATTTTAAATGTGTATTGTGTGAAAAACACCGCATATAATCTATACAAACTATTTTCATCTCTCTTAATGAAACTTTTTCTCTGTTCCTAAGGAGACAATAGTATCAGAAGAGCATGTCGGAGATAAATTAAGGCTTCATATTTAAAAAAAATCAACCTTTTGTTTTGACATTTTTAAAGAAGATGCAGTGTTTTTAATTGTTTGGAATTTCAATTCATCAGGTGTTGGTTTCGAGGCATCATGAACAAGTCACTAAAAGAAATGTTCATAATCGAATAAGGTTATAAGGAAACTATCTCCTTCAAAATAACACAATAAAAATAAACTGACGTGAGCACGAAAGTTTGGAGAGTTGACTTTCTAGATTAAGCCAATTACTGTCAATAGAACCGATGTTCTGTTGTTCCTTTGCAAAGATGTTTTGTTCTTTTTTTTAAAAGCTGCACATCCACATAACCGTCTGAAAAATTGCTGTAAATTGTTAGACGCTTTTTTTCTAAAAATATTGTTGCAAATTAAAAATGAAATATTTTAATTCTGGGTAACACAAGATTTTAGACACTAATGCTTTTAACACAATTATATAATTGTAGACTAGAAATCATGCAGAAACAAATATGGTAAAATGTCAGAGGGCTTAAACTTAAAATACATATGTATGACATGCAAAATATATATATTCAAATGAAAGCAATAGACTTTTATTGACTTATATTTGACATTAAAGAGGTAATTTACAAAAACAGATCATGTTTGTTATTGAGATTGAAAGAAATATCAATTAAACAAATGCGTTATTTTTCTATTTAAAAACAGGTTACTTATAAAACAAAATGGAGATATTAACCTTGTTTCCTTAAGTCACAAAAAATGATTTAAAATATGATTCACAAAAAATCAAAATGCAGAGATAAAGTTGAATTTTAGCACGATTTTCAATGTTTTTGTGGACAGTGGCACCTTAAACTATTTCAGATAGTTTAAAGCAATGATAGCAGAAGAAGAAACAACTTGAACCAGTCAATAATAAGCGGTTCTCTCGGAGGCTAAACCATCAGACTTATATCAGAAATCTTTCAGGCACAGACGAGTACGCATGAACCAGCCCCTCAACATAAGCATGGCCAGGGTACGGTTCTAAAGTAGAGGTAATGTTAAAACATGTCACTTTATAACAAACTCAAGTTGAAGTGGAGCAAATGAATCAATATTCTCTCTTATCAGTGCATTCGGCTGGCAGACGCCAACTGAAGGGCAGAATTCACGTGCCCCGTCGGCTCATTAGATGGTTTGGAGGGTGCGGTCGAGCGATGGTGTCAGGAGAGAGAGGTGTTACGGGTAGATATGACCTGGAAGGATCAGCTCGCTGGGGAAACGGAGACCTGCTGATGGCCTCACGTATTTACAGCCTGTCAGAGAGCAGATCAGGAGATGGATGATGGTTTATCGCTGCACACGTTGTGTCTGAGAAGAACAATAATACTTAAAGAGCGGAAATGAGAGAGAATGAGGAGAATTCTAATGAGAGAGGAAAGAATTATGATCTTGAGGAATAGGTCATGGGGCCGATTACTGAGGTCGACCAATGTTTATCCACATTTTGTTCATCGTAATATTGTTTTTAATGCTGGTCCTATAAAGCAGTGTTTCTCAATAAGGCGTCAAGTTTTTATTTAAAAGTCTGCTTTGTGAAATTTAATAGATAGAAATAACTCATTCTAAAGTAATATAAACATAACGATTCATTCCACGAAATCTTTATACAACTCTGAAGACATCGTTTTGTCTATTATATTGTATTTTTCTCCAATAGATTCTCCTTTCAATCACATATTGCACCTTTAAAATAAGAACAAATCTGAATTTATACGACTAAAAACAAATGTTTGGCTGTTGTATTGTATGTCCGTTTTTTGGGCGAGCAACTGTGTCAAAGAGGTCAAGAAACGCATTGAGCATTTTAAGACATCTGTGTCTGAGCAATAAACACTCTAAAAAATAATTCATGTGGCGTAAATATCACAAAAATAAATATTAACTTGATAAAATATTTTTCCAAGGGAAATATTACAAGAATGTATCTCCGGAAATAACAAATAATATTTGGGTGCATGAAATGAATTTTTATTTATTTAACAAATATATTTCTTTAATATGCACCCAATATATTTGCTGAATTTTTAAATAAATATTTTATGTAAATAGGATAATAAATCTTTTTCTTACATATATACAAACTCTATTTAATTTTTTCCAAGCTTTAAAAGGAACATTTCTTCTAAATTATTTCCAAAAAATCACTGTATTTTTTTAGAGTGCAGTAGGAGAAGAAGTATTAGTTTCATGCATTATAATATTCAGTTGTCGTGTTCAACGTGATTCATGTGTTACAATTATATTTAAATACACGGGTAGTATTCTGTGCTCAATATACTCCCCCGTACGGCCTAAAGCTTCGAAAAGTTTCTTACAAAGATTCAACCCGTCACCGTCATTAGGTTATGAGTTATTTATTGGCCATTCGTAAAATCCCTCCCTCGCATCAAACAGGGAGTGCGAAGATCACAAAGAACTGTTTGCTGAGTATTCCCTAATGCGAAACAATAAAGCAGAAGTAAACAAGATAAAGCCAATTGAATTTTAAAGAGTCTGTGGGGGAAATGTGTGTCGGGAGGTGGCAGTGCCCTCAGTTTCAGCTGCAATCATAACGCAGATCTATGTGGCCATTACTCTGTTTTTATAGCCTGAAAGGCCACAGGGGTTGTGACTCGGGCCCTCGGGAATATGTGAGAAGGGGATCTGCATCGCACGTAACATTTCAGAAACCTTTGTGAGGTAATGTGAGGCTTTTTCTCATTTCAGATCTTTTTCAGCCCCCCTTTTTCAGGATAAATGTTAAACAGATGGGCATTGACAGGACATGTTTAATGATGCTTTAACACCACGGAAAGAAACTTGCTCCACCAGGAGAAGAAACACACACAGGGAGACGTTCCTCATCGCTCAGATCCTTAGAAGACAGCCGCATCTATCAGGTGTACGGCAGGCGTGATCACTCATCACCGCTCACCTGCTCTCACCTGAGTCACTTTGAGAAGTCAAAGGACAAGTAAACAACTTGTTAGTGTTGCGGGGACTAAACCCCTTAAGACTGACAACTCTTCGCTCTTGTACATCTGGTAGGACACTGAGTTACAGACTGAGGCTGTAAAGGGCACTGACATTTATTGTCTTTAATTCCAGGTTCGCACTGAAATGGATAACTATTAGTCTCCATGCCACAGATAATTGTGTTATATTTTTATATATTGCATAAAAATATAACACAAATATAACAGAAAATTCAATTGAGGCGAACAAGTGACGCTGTTTAGTTATCAACATTTTTTTAAATAGCTTTTTGTGTTCTGCAGAAGAAAGAAAGTCTAAAAGGTTTGACGTGGCAAGAGAGATTGTAAAGATGACACGGTTTTATTTCCAGGCAAACTGACACTTAAAATAAGAGATCCCAGCAATATTGTTCTGTTAATGGTAATGTGAATTTTGCATTACTTTTCAGTTTGTAAAATTAGTACAATGTGTATTTATTGTTCAATTGGCTGTGGGGTGAATTGGCTTTAAAGAGAAAAAACTGTGTCACCTGTGAAACAAAATAGCTGATATTTAAAAAAATATTTTTGGGTAATTCAGTGAAGTACAAAACATGATTAGGACCTTAAATAAATTCAGATTATATCAATAAACACGGTACCATGTTTCCCATGCGAAAGTTTTCCTCTTGGATTCCATTTCTCATTGCTCCCTCTCCACTCCCGAACTTTAAGGCTCGATCTCCGCTCCCGAACTTCAAGGCATGATCTCTGCTTCGAGCTTTAAGGCTCGATCTCCACTCCTGAGCTTCAAGGCTCGATCTCCGCTCCCGAGCTTCAAGGCATGATCTCTGCTTCGAGCTTCACAGCCAAATATCTCCCTAGCATCCCAACCGCAGCCCATCTGGACCTAGCTGCTGTATGAGGTACTGAGTTTGATACCCGAAACTGTGCCTGACACCCATCGTAGCAGTCACCCTGGTCTATGGGTTTAGTAGGACTAGTGGTCGCGTGACCTGTCCCAACGCCGTGGTGAGAGTAAGTTGCTCCTCGCTACCCATGCCCAGGGCACCACAGTGGCTCCTCGGACCTGAGGGCTTGACAGCAGGTGTCCTCTCCTGTAGAGCCTCCAGAATGCCCATTCCCCAACCCTAGTAGAAGAGCACGAGGACGCGAGTTCCATGTCTCCTTTGCATTTCCCATGTGAGTGTTTTTCCACTTGGACTCCATTTCAACGTCCATGTTATGTGTGTTTAGTTCCTGTGGACTACCTGTTTTTCTTCAAGTTATTATTTCAGTTTAAACCGTATTATTTATTCAATTATTTATAATTTATTCAATTATTTATTTATTATTTATTGTCGGCTCCTTACTTGAGGTTACACACTGTGACAACAGAATTACAGTTGTACATTTGTAGTGAAATTTTAAATTCTTTGTATGACTTTACTTTTATATTTTTAAGTTCCCCTTAAAATGTTCCAACTTTAATCTCATAATCTTATTTTCAACATTTTCATTAAAGTGTTGTTTGGTCACCAACATCTTTTGAAATTTCTTTTTTATTCTGCCGAGTTCACAGCAAAGTTTGTTATGACGACATGAGTAAATGATGACATAATATTCAATAAAACGCTAGAAATCAACTCTAATCATCTTCCTATTTTCAGAAACATGTTTAATACTCTTCATTTATTAAATATTTCGCCCACAGGCAAACATGAACGGAGACCAAAAAAATGTCCAGATGTTGGCCCGCTCATGACCAATCAGCTATCAGCTTCATTAATGCCCATCAGTGCTCTGCACTCATAATGCGAGGATGGCAGATTGAATAATTGAAATAAACTGCTTTAGTCGTCTGTTGGTAAGATGCATCACATCTGTCATGTGATGGTCAGAATCTTGTCTTCTGATTGCATGAGCCACATTCCTCCTGTTGGAGAAGAATGCTTGAGAATATGTCGTATGAAAGCTGTTTCCCTGACAGTGCCGCGTTTCTGCTTTCATCCGGCTTCAAATGAATGAGTTGACTGTGTTTGTGACAGATAATAATCATTTGTGTTTGTGAAATGAGAACGAGACCCCGCTGTCACGCAAGGTTAAATAGTTCACAAAGAGAGAGGGGAAACAATGACGGGGTCATTTATGGACTTGCGATTTATATATTTATATATTTTCTTATTTATATATTTTCTTATTGTTTTCTTTACAAATGCAGCACGATATCAAATGATAATGCCCTGAAAAGCCGTTGAAGCAAGCATTACACATGAAAGCGATAGAGTTGTTCATTTCTATAGAAAATTGCCTTTTACTCATCTTTGGAAGGGTTGGTCAGCACAGTGCTATGGTGTTGTAGTTGGTTGCTAGGGCGTTGCTAGGTGATTCTTAAATGGTTAATCAAACGAGACCATCTTTAAGATTGTCCAGATGTTGCTAGGATGTGTTAGGCGGGCGCTAGGGTGTATCTGCTTGGGTTTTTAAAGAGCTATTTAAGTAAGATCATCTTTAGGGTTCAGAATGTTTTTCATCACAATGCTTGGATGCCGTGGGTGGTTGCTAGAGTGTTGCTAGGTGGACTCAGAAACGCATATTTTAATGAGTCCACATTTAGAATTCTGGGTGTTTTACAGTACATTGCTAGGTTGTTATGGGTGGTTGCTAGGGTGTTGCTAGGCTGATTCCTAAACCGTTAATTAAATGTGCATCTTTAGGATTCTGAGTGTTTTGCAGCACATTAACATGTTGTTCCAGATTGTTGCTAGGGTGTTCCTACGTGTATTCTTACATGGTTGTTGAACCGCTACCGGGTTATTAGGGTGTTGCTAGGTCAATACTTCAATTGTGTAACAAATGAGACAACTTTTTGGGTTCTGAGTGTTTTTTTAGTATGTTTCTATGATGTTCTAGGTGGTTGCAAGTGTGTCTCTGTGTGTATTCGTGCTTAATTAAATAGGAACGTGTTCACCTGCTTTATCATTGGTTGGACAAAAATTATCCAATCACTTTTGAATTATATGATTCATCTTTTACGATTTTCCAAAGGTATTATTTCATCTTCTTACCCTACATATTGAGTAACAGCAGTCATGTTGTTTACCTCAGTGGGGACAATTGTGAACCAATGAACATCTTGGTTTTGAAAGCCCCACCTGGTATACTTAAAGATTTAACAATTTCTTCACTTGTGCCACACACCGACTCACACCTGGCCTTTTTTTTTTACAGTATATACAATCCTCCCGTCGTCCCCGAGATCCAGAGCACAGGAGGCAATAATCTCCCCAACTCATTACCACCCAAATTAATTGATAAGCATGCAGGCTGGTGGGCATGGAGGTGTCTTATTAAAGTTTTTTAAAGCCGGGGAGATCTGCTTCGGTGCTAACTTTGATCCCTGATTGTTGAGTACTTTCGCACAATTAATGGATGACTCTTGGGAGCGTGCGATTGCCTCGTTTCCGTAGTTTTACTTCTTTCAACCACGGCACATCGTTGTAAAAACAGAGGAATTGGTTTTCATGCCCTTCATTTTTGTCATCGTTAAAAGCTTACTTGGCCTCTTTTTTTCCTCTTAACTATTATGGAAATGATCAAGTCGTTTTGAATTGGCAATTGGCAGGAAAGGACTTTGCTTTGCCAAAGGGCGCCTGATTCCTTAAGTGCACTGTGCTTGCTGAAGTGGACTTTTGAAACGGCTCCAAGGAAAGTTGACTCAAATATATATTAGAAAAACAAAAAGCTCCACATACCTAATTTCTTTAACTTACTGTCATTCTAAAAATACATTTTAAACAATTGGATTTGAAAGTGTGTGACTTTCTTTCCTCCTTGTGACACAACAGTGGCTCATACAATGAAGTAGAAAAAAAGCTCAAATAACTTATGAGATCTTGTCCAGCACTACAACAAATTTAGATAGAAAACACAGCGAAATTAAGTTTGTCATTCAGTGAAAATCGTGTCTCCTGTCGCCGCTTCTAAATCTTATTTGACATTTTTCACATTTTCAGAATCATTTACAAGAGCACTAATGTGATCTTCGTGCATTAAGTTTGAATAAGTGCACGCTGTATGTGAATGAGATTTGGGAGCTGTGCCCGAGGGCTTCTCGGCAAAAGTCAAACTTCACGCGACTTTAGAGGAACGTTTTTGAAATGTATTTATTTTATGAGATTTCAGAGTATGTGGAGGCGTACGGCGCCTATTATGGTTGGGCAGCCACCGGTCAAGTGTGCATTATAACAGACAGAAACCAGACAATGCCATGCATGTAAATATATCAAGACTGACTTTTCTTTCCTAATGATACCCATGGGAAACTAAAGTTCTTAAGGTCGCAAGAAAGACTCATTCCCTCATCATCAGAATTGTTTTGGATACTTAACTTATGTCCCGTAATGATCTCCTGGAAATATCACCTTTAATGAACTCTCAGACCTCCCCGCTTGTGTTCATCCTGTTGTGGTAGAGTTGACTAATGGCTCTCATACATTAAGTAAATGAGTTTTGCTCAACTTGTGGAATTACAATGACGGAAGTCTAATGAGCTTGCGTGTGTTTCCAGGGCTTTTTGCTGCACCGAGGGAAGTCAATGTGTCATACCTTAATCACTTCAAACTGGAATCTCTCTAATGTGATTGCTTTGTAAGCTACAGGTCATGATATGGTTACAACTCATTTGCAAACGGGTGGACGCCCTGCAGAGCCATTGACACACTTGGCATAATTTATGGATATTGTCTTTGATGGATGGAGAGTTATGCATATGTATTAAGTCACATGTTTACCAAACTTCACCATCATTGCCTTCAAATAAATATCTTCATTCAATATACTTCTTTCGGTTGCGGGTTTGAGGGTCTCATGTGTATTTTGAGTCCTGTATGTTGCTCACTTCGTGCAAATGAGCTTTGGTCAGCAAACGATAGAGAATATTTCTTTCTTTCTGCCAAATGTCATGTAAAATGATGTTGCTGCAACTGTCACGCATAATCTGTCCGCATCAATGTCCTTTAGATAATAAGACGTTAAACTTAATGTTTAAGTGTCTGAAAATTAGTTTACCCAAAACCACAGTGACAAAAAACAGGGGTAGTAAATGATGATAGAATTTTTTTTCAAAATTTCCGTTTATTTATGCAATTGAAACTGTAACAGGAAGTTTTCCAAAGCGGTCGATAGCTGCAAAGAGTACAGTTTGTAACACATTAAAGGTCTCCCACATCACATTAGAATATTATTTTTATACTTTCAATAAGAAACGATGCACAATTGTCTTTACCAAATAACGTACACACAAAATGTCATGTCAATCTCCACATTTGAAATAGATTCATTCTTTATGTCAACAAAAAAATTTAAACCAAGCCTTAATATTACAGAAATAAAAATATGTTATACCAATTATAATAAAGGATATAATCAAAATATATTGAATGCAATGGCAATGTTTCTATTTACTTCAAATTGAATGAAGTGACATTCTTTCCTGTTCTTCTACTGTACAATCTACATAGAAACGGATCTACTTTTCTAGTGTAGTAGTTTCTTGAACATTGTCCCATATGAGATAAAGTGAAGCGCATTGTGTTGAGTATTCTCCAGGTTTAGAGCTCGGGGAAACAGGGAACATGAACGGATGAACTGATTGGATGTGAAGTCTAATGCATGTGGGTTGGGTCCGTGGAGAGAGAGATCTTTGTAGTAAATCTTCGTCACATTCTTGTAACTTGTGTGTGTGTTGTGAGCAGAAGGGAAAGACACACAAAGTTTCCGTTCCCTCACATGTCCACGCTGGCACCAGTAAAGCGCTCTGAGAAAAATGTTCGCCCTGCTTTGTGTTCGTGTCCGATGTTCTTCACTTCGGACGGTAGCAGATGCTTTTCACGTAACGTTTAAATCATACCTCGACCCGGCCCTGCCAGATGCATTCAGCCCCGTTTCTCAAAGCTTCGCAGCATCCACAGGATCCCCGGACGGATGCCAATATGCTTAAGGGCTCCAGAAAATCAGAAATGAAATTTGCTTTCATAATGCACATTTCGCCTCGCGGATGATTCTTGTCGGCTTTCACTTTGGGAGTATTCTAACAAGACCTGTCCTGCAAAGTCAAATACTGTACCCAACCTTTTCTAGATCATAAACGTAATGCGTTTAGTTGTCCTGTACGAGGTGGTCTGTAATATGACACAAAAGCGCAAACTTAATAAAGAAACAGCTTTAAAAAGTGTACGTCGCATTAAACATTCTAAAAACATGATCAATCTTATTTAAAGATGCAGTCTAGGGTTCTACTGCTTTGACTATAGATTGTATGTATTGTTTTATCTGCATCCTCTTGCTTTTGACATTTTAACATCTGTTTTCTGAAGCACTACAGCGGCTGTCAGGAAGTGTGCCTAAGTTACTTTTCTTAAAGCGTGTGTTTTTTTCCTCCGCTTGCAAACACACATTTAAAGTGACGTGTGTGACAGCGTAGTTTAGAGGTGCTGTGAGGATTTGGAGAAAGTAAGTGTGATGTTTAACCCAATGTCAACTCATGGACTCGTCAGTCTTGCAAGGTTTTATTTCACCAGATGTTTCGAAGCCTGGGATTATAAATCTTTCGTCTGACATATTTGGACGCTGTTTGGATTTTTCAAGACATTTAGATTGGAGGCTTAAACACATTTCTATACTATACATTTGGATTGTAGGACATTTAAAAATATAGGAACACATTTAATAGCTTTTAAATCGATAGTTCGCCCTTTGTGCATTTTCTCTCACGTCATTTCAAACTTTAATGACTTTTTTTATGAGCACAAAAGAAGATATTTTGAAGGATGTTAATAACCATAAAACATGAACCCTCTCTGGCTTTCGTCGTGTAGACACACAACCACTAATACATTTTTAAAATGTATATATACTTTTTTATGTATACTTTATACTTATTTTATCTTACGCAGCACGACGGATGACGGAAACTTAAAACCGCACCTCGTAAATACTTTTCCCCTGCAGATGGATGGAGGTTGCGAAGCTCTCAGCCAATCAGATCGAAGATGCCAATGTCAGTGGATGATGGCCAGTCCATCTGGGGCTAAATCTTGGTCCCGACTGAAGCTAGAATAGAGACATTAGATTTTATAAGTGCAGTCCCCTTCATGATTACATTATGATGAAGAAAATCTCCAGAAACTGTAGTGACAGACGTCCTTGACCGGACTCAATGTGAATGTTAATGATTGACCGCATGGCTTGGCTTCATTGGCATTGCAGGATTTTAAGGACATACATTTTAATTTGCTTTTTCACCGTCGCTGTTATGCGGCAGTTACTGGCTTTTGATTAATGATGTTCTAATCTTCTTTCAATAAATTAGGAATAATTCTACTTCATGGTCATGAATAAGTGAAGTTCTGTAAAAATCATTTTTCACTGAATTAATATATATATAAACATGAACTTATGCAACAAGAAGGACATATGAAATTATTATTTTTTTTTTAGGAAATTGTAAAGAATGGTTAGGGCAAACCCAAAATAATAGACCGACATAAAGACAACGGATAAACTTACCCGAGCACATCGCCTGAATCAAAAACAGACAGACAGAAATCCGATCAGACATTGCTTGCCATGACATGAGCTTGACTTAAGGTTCAGTGATATGCGAATATCAGGGATGGACCCGACTGCAGTTCTCCTGACCTGTTGTCTTCTCATCCGGCTGTACAGAATCCGACCCGTGGGGTAGGGGACTGTCTGAAAGATCGTATTTACCCGTCTCTTATTTGGTTCCTGAAACTTCTCCAGACAAAAACAAAGAGTGTGTGGGGTGGAAAAGTCAGCAGATGGACGAATACGTGATTGAATAGAATCAGTCGTGTTACAGTATAACGCGGGTGATGAATGAAACCGTTTTAATAACGCAGGAGTGGAATGAATGCAATTTATTAAGAGCGCGAAAAAAAAGAACCGGACCGAGCTGACGCGCGCTATACACTATTGAATGAAGAGCGCCGCACTCAACGAATATGAAATGTGACTGTTTGTGCGAACAAAAGAGGAGGTTTGGTCTTATCTGTATAACAATGGTTTCAGTAAATGAAATGCATTCGAAACCGTTCAACAAGCACACTGTATAGTTATAAAGTGAGAAAAGCAATAATTACATGGAAATACTTTGGCTTTCATCGTCTGGCTGGCACTTAAACACTGTTTGTCTTTATTTGCACATTTAATCAGTGTCAGAGTACATCAACGTTTGAAGTTAACTCTGGAAACATTCGTGTCATTTTTGTTTTGGCAGAATGCTTAAAACGAAGGCCGAGCACTTCATGTGTGTTCACACAATAACTCGGTCCAAACTTCTACAATGTAGTGCTGTTTACTTTTTACATAGACAATATATCTTGGAAAGACATTTAATCTTCAAGTGGATGATTTAGAATACATCAGGTATGTTTTGAAGCATACTTGATAGATAAAGCTGCTTTAAAGCCAGGGTCTACGATTCCTGGTGGTCAATGTTGACATTCAAACACCAAAATGGTATCGCCCCTTTTTTGACAGCACCGCCCCTTGTATACGTCATCCGTCGCTCACGGCTAATGTTCCTCTCCGCATGAAGAAAAGACACGCCCCTTGCTGCTGATTGGCTGCATGATTGTTTTTGGGCTCGGACCCGACTCTTTTTTCCGGAAGCATTTTTAAAAACGATAGACCCAGCGTGTAAGCAAACTCTGCCATAAAACATATCTAACCAGCATTTTCAGCTACTTTTTATGGTGAAGTGTTGTGAAATTTTCCAATTTTGTGGATTCCCATCCTAAATCCGAGTTGTAAAAGTCTGGAACGCCAATCGAAGTTGGTCATCAGAACTCTGAACTTGGCGTGATTTATATCCCCGACCTCAGGGAAATATATTATATGATGTCATGCCCGACCTACTTTCATTAAGATTAGTGCAAGGCTGGCCTACCTTATGTGACAATTTTGACAAAATGAAATCACAATTGTGTTGTGAGTTGTTAAAATAATTGAATGAATTAATGAATGCATCTCAAAGTTGTCTGGAGCGCAGCATAATAATACACATCATGCACAAATAAAAAATTGGTTAAGCATTCATTAGTTAGATATTAAACCTCATTTAATCTATACCATCTTTATATTTAATGAAATGTAACGTGTTCTTAGTATTGAATGAAATATAGTCTAATGATTCAAGGCGGATTTACTCTCGGCACGTTCCGTTCGCCGCATTTTTTCTTTCTCAAGGGCAAAAGAGACGGCCAGACTTGGAGTTATTTATGCGGTGCTTCGTGTATGCATGCAACATTGCGACCAATATTACCTCGGACATCCTGTTGGCATCACATGTACAATCGTGGATGCAATAAACTCGATCAGATTTAAGATTCACTACATGCTATGTTCAAGTCGCCACCCATAGGGCCGCAAAAACAATATTTGCAAATGTTGATCAATGTGTATGTGGTGGGAAAGGTAGATTAGACCATATGGTTTGCTCAGTAATAGACCTCCCATGATAAATCACACGAAGGCAAGGTGTGTGTTTTAATGCAGCACCAGATATTGCAGTGTTACATGTGGGAATTCGAGCCATCTTTGCTTCTGGGTGGCAGGTGGCCATCAGCTATTGTGTGCCGTGTCTGGGGCCGAGCACACAAAGACTTCATCCACAGAGCCAAATTCAGAGAAGGTAAAGAGGTTTGCGAAATGTCGAATGCTTGCTCCGTTTTCCGTTTTTTTATATTGCCATAATGGATGCATTTAATGTGTCGCTTTAAGGAGGATTTGCCTTTACAGTCCTGTTCTTTATCTTGGTCACCGCATTGAAAAAAACGGGTTGTTGGAATTACTTAATTTTTTCTGTACATCGTTTCCAAACAATTAAATGAGGTATTTTAATAACTTTCAATAAAAAATAGCCGGTGTGCATGTCAAAAGTAAGTATTTCCAACCACCTATTTTTTAGTGCGTCTGAATTGAGTCACTTGCGCATATTGGGAATTAATGACAAAAGAACAAGTAATTAAGATTTTGGTAAATGCCATTTTAAAGCAATCGTTCACTTGTTTGCCATTACGTTTGAGCAACGAGAGAGTTTGATGACTTTTTGTCGTCCTCTGCGGAGACAATGATACGAGCGCTGCTTCTTTATCGCAAAATTATGCACAACCATTAAGCGGCTTCCTTCATTACGCTTACTCTGAGCGCGACAACTATCAAGCGAAGTGTCTGGAACTAGTAATGACTCGCTCTTTTTTATCTTGATGGATTTCTCTTGGTTTTGATGAGGTAAACAAGCAGGTGCCCAAGATTCGGAAGTGCTACTGTATCTTAAACGGTTAAGCAGCTCCCCGGGGAGAACCAGTCCAAACTTACTCCAACACCTTTAAGAACCGACTACATTGTGCTTATAGAAAAAACTTTTTCGTGTTTGTTGAAATGTTCTCATTTTCACTTCATCTTGATGTCAAGAACTTCTCAGAAGACAGCCGTTAAGCTCTGAAAACAGATGAGGTGATAAACAAACCTCTGAGCCGAAGTAGATACTATTTCAGTCATTCGATGCAATGCCAATTTGCGGTATGGAGATTACAGCATGGGCATCCTGAGAGGACGGGCACGGCGTTAGGCTCGCGGAAACGAATCTCTCGCGGTATCTCTGGAGGGTTCCTAACATAGGTAGCGTGACCTGGGCATTTGGTAATTGAAACCAGAAATATTCAATCTGTACTGTACCCTTCCCTCCATTTGACCAAATTGAATTAAGGTGCCGTGGGAAATCAAGCCAATCAATGCGAGTCTTCGGAGATGCATACTTTCTGATGTGCGATTGGACGCACATATGGGATGACATATAAGATATCTTGGATGCTCTAGGTGTGAGAATTTAATAAGCACAGAAATAGAATTTTGCTCTTTTTAATGACATTAAAACATATTTATGTTAATACAAAAACCAGGGACACAAAGTTGCAAATCTTAACATTTGCGTCTATGTTGCTTTTCTCTGTAACATTAAGCAGCTGACTTTCCATGCTTTTTATGGTTGAAGTCAGATCAAACAGATCAAGATTATATTTTGTATGTTATCAGATCTGACAGCTCAAATTAAAAACATTAGTAGGAATCATGAAAAGCAGCATTTTAAATATATAAAATATAAACTTTTTTCCAATTTTACCAAATTTCATATATTTTTTAAATGCAGTACAATGTTAAATCGACATGTTCAATTTAGAAATAAAATGCATTCTTAAGCTGAGCGTAAAATTAAATGGTAATTCAATTTAAATATTAAATGTCTTTTTACTTTCCTATTTTTTACTTTTTAATCTGCTCCAGAAAATACGGCAATATTACGACTGAATATTACCACTTAGTAGCGGTAGTTTTCACAGCAAGCATCAGCAATGTGCCAACCTTAAGCTTACCCTTAAAAGAGGGCTAGAAAGGATTAAGTCAAGGGATCAATTCTTTTATTTTGTAATATTTTACATTTAGCCTTGTTAAAGTTGTGCTTTTTTCGAGAATTTAGAGACTTCTCATGTAATCAAATTCATCACCTTCAAGGTTAATATAATATGGTGCTTACAATATTCAAACAGTTTTCTGTCCAATCTGTGGGCGTGGTATGTGAAGCTGAGCCTACCCGCTGATATCTCAAGATGGGTAAAAACCCTCTCGTTCTCCTTGCACACTTCTTTCTTTCTTGAAAGTAATTTATTAGTGGAACACGGTCAAAGCCGAGCAGCCATATGCATAAAAATGAGCTCTTACTTCTGCACAAGCCTCATCATCTGATGATAATAACACAGCAGATTTCACTGAGCTTTGC
>CM065662.1:3234978-3244978 GCA_033220385.1 Triplophysa yarkandensis | reverse complement strand
ATTTTGAGAAAATCTTAAGGTGATGCATTCAAAAATGTGTTTATTAAGAAGTTTTAATGTGTTATGTAATCTTTCTTATAGACTACTTGTTTGCGACCGCAGAGCAGTCTATCCAAATAATGATCTCTATGACAATACTGTACAGATAAGTAAGTCATTTTTAAGTGCAGAGGTGAAATCCAGACAACCTAATATCACTATTTATAGTTACACCATTATATACATTTCCCTCTAGAGCCACCAATATGTGTATCCTGCCACCCTTATACATGTTGACTTATAGTGCCAAACTTATATAGACTGCCTTATAGAGCCATCCATATATATCCTAGCTTATACTGCCACCCTTATACATGCTGACTTATAGTGTCGACCATATATATATATATATATATATATATATATATATATATCCTAACTTATAGTGCCGACCTTATATAGACTGCCTAATAGAGCCATCCATATATATCCTAACTTATAGTGCCACTCTGTACATGCTGACTTATAGTGCCACCCTTATATAGACTGACTTATATAGCCATCCATATATATCCTAACTTATAGTGCCACCCTTGTACATGCTGACTTATAGTGCCACCCTTATATAGACTGACTTATACAGCCATCCATATATATCCTAACTTATAGTGCCACCCTTGTACATGCTGACTTATAGTGCCACCCTTATATAGACTGACTTATACAGCCATCCATATATATCCTAACTTATAGTGCCACCCTTGTACATGCTGACTTATAGTGCCACCCTTATATAGACTGACTTATACAGCCATCCATATATATCCTAACTTATAGTGCCACCCTTATACATGCTGACTTATAGTGCCGACCTTATATAGACTGCCTTATAGAGCCATCCATATATATCCTAACTTATAGTGCCACCCTTGTACATGCTGACTTATAGTGCCACCCTTATATAGACTGACTTATACAGCCATCCATATATATCCTAACTTATAGTGCCACTCTGTACATGCTGACTTATAGTGCCACCCTTATATAGACTGACTTATACAGCCATCCATATATATCCTAACTTATAGTGCCACCCTTATACATGCTGACTTATAGTGCCGACCTTATATAGACTGACTTATACAGCCATTCATATATATCCTAACTTGTAGTGCAACCCTATTACAGACTTCCTTATAGAACTATCCATATTTTTCCTGACTTATAGTGCAACCAATATACAGAATGACTTAAAGAGCAATCCATATATATCCTGACTTATATGCCATCCTTATACTGACTGCCTAAGAGACAACCATATATATATCTTGACTTCTAGTACCACCTGAACTAAAGTACCACCCTTTCACAATACATTTTTATTTATTTTGTTTACAGCCATACATATGCATCATGACCTTTAGAGCCACTATTTCCAACTAACCCCTATACAACCCAACTGCGCTGCTGTGTTCATTGTTGTTTTAAAGGTTTTGTTCTTGTGTCTGATGTCAAGTTCATCCCTGTTGCGGCACCAGCTGTGAATGTTTGGGAGATTTTCAGCTAACGTTTTTCACCCCATCTGGAGTTGAGATGCTGAGGGTACGCTTTACCTTTTATTCTGCCTTCAACATTACCCATCCAATGAGCAATCTCGTTGAATTCAAGAGTTTAATTCAGGACATTTAAGATTTATGACACATTGTTTTCTCAAACACACTCACTCCCCTAGTTTTACTCCCGCAGAGAAGCAATCGCTTGTTGATCATGGTGTGTAAACACGGCCATAAAAGATTGAATATTTAGGGTGTGTGGTTAAGAATTTATTTGCATTTAATATATTGTGCTGTTAGTTCTGAAACCCAAGAACTTTAATCGTGGTGTAGGGTGAACTGAGTTAAATTATTTTGCTTTATAACATTTCAATCCTGTATTGGTCAAATATTTATAACCCTGTAGATATTGATTTTATTCATTACAATCTTTTTCCGTAGTATTAGGTTATGTTATTCTGATTTATAGCTAGTGTAAGAGCTTTATCTATTGTCATATCTGTTGCGTGGTCAGCAAGCTAAATAAAACTTGGGGTAGACAAGAAAGCGTAGCTTGAAATCCACAGACTCAACACAAAGTTGGGATGTTTACTCTCCATCTCTGTCACTATGGTTACGCGCATTACTCAAGGCTATTGCAAGATGAAGAACATGAATAACTTTGCTTACTTTTCCTACAGACGTTCTTTGATCCACGTGTGTCTGCTGTCGTATGTACAGGTCAATCTGAGAGTTACATCTGGTAGTGAATGAAGTTTTACTTCCAAAGACCGACATTATATTCTGGCTTTCTATAATGTGGTTGTCTGTATTTCTGACATTCCTCCAACCTCTGAATCCCTCCAGCGTGATGGACCTTCCAGCATGACGGACCTTCCAGTTTGATGGATGCTGAGGTCACACTGTTGAGAGAAAGCGTGGACTTGAACTACAATGAAGCCGGCTAATTCAATGCATGTTAATGCAGGTAATGAGAAAGAGATGAGATCAGGTCTAACCGCCACACTCGGGGTAATGATTGATCGTCTACTGACCTTGACTGAGTAGGATTGATATCTGGGAATAGATTTGGCTTGTTCCGATATTCAAATACGATGGATGACATGTAGCCCCGATCGCTGGCCCGCCTTCATCCACTACAGATAACAGCATTTCATGCTCATGTCGTCCAGATCCGGCTGATGCCATCCCAGCGGCTCTTATCTCACTGCGCTGTAGCCAGTGTTTCTATTAAATGATTAATCAACATGATTGGGTATATAAAGCACTGTAGACTAGGACGTGTTTTACAGCCCAGATCGGAAAATACCAACAGAGGAACGTAATAAGGGCAGTATGTCCTATATACATAACTATTTTCAGTGATAAAAGTGGGAAAAAAAAACCTTAACCAGACAAACCAAAAAAAGAAAACCCATCTTTGCATTTTGAATGTGCAGACGGGGTAAAGCAGTCTCATGAAAATAAAATAGAAAACCATCTCCGAACCCACTTTCCACCACGTATGCATAGAAAGACACATCACTTAACCTTCATCTTGATAGAATATTTTAAAAGACTTTTCGTTTTCTAAGAAATAAATCATGAAGCACATTTTCACCCTTTTTTGCCTTTAAGGTTCTTTGCGAGCCGTGTGTGCAAACATCGTATTTCGTAACTAGATTGTAAATTGTCTCTTGGCTGTGGGAGGCACTGAATTTATGAGCGTTCGTCTGGTTTTCACCATCTTTTAAAGCTCTGTGTTTTCACGATTGATTCAGTCGATGGAGGGAAACGCCACGAGTTTGTTGGAGTGCACCTCTATACATTAATGAGCTGCCTAATTGATTTATAGTAGTTTCTCACTAAAGAAGATAAAACTCACTCAGACATGATAACTAACGGGGAAAAGTGATGATAATACTTAATTTAATAGGATTAGATTTCATTAATTTAATTTGTACCCTCTTGTAGGCTTTTTTATTTGGTTTTAATCCATTGCCGACTGATTTACATCTAGAACTGATGCAGTCTTATACCAAGCACACTATTGATGGTGGAAGATGCCTTCAGAATTGGTATGGCTCTTCAGGAGTTAAACTTTGGTCGGAATTGTTCTAAAACATGTTTACAGTTGATGTTTAAGAGTCCGAGATTGCTCTGCTTTAGAAGTGAAGCCAATAGACGTAATAAATGGGATAACATGAATAATCCCTGTGAAATCAAGGATGAAATCAAATTATGAGCGCTTAACAAGTCACAACCTTAAAATGATGTTAATAAATACATTTCCTAATGATCGTTCATAATTGCAATGATTGATAATGATAGCTGTGAATCTGTACATACATTTTGAGGTATTAGAATCAGAATGAGCGTAATTGCCAGATGTACTAACACACACGAGGAATTTGTATTGGTGACAGATGCTTCCAGTGTACATGCAATGGAAAGGGACAAGTGCTATATGCAAAGAGTTCCGTATAAGGGTAAAGTATTGCACGTGTTTATTGCACAGTAGAGGAAAATGTAACTGTTCATGAGATAGATGGCGTGAGAAAAGAAGCTTTTTCTATGTCCGGATGTTTTTGTGCCCGATGCTCCGTAGCGCCAACCAGACAGTAACAGTTCAAACAGAGAGTGTGCCGGGTGTGAGGGCTCCAGATAGAATTTGTGAGGCCTTTTGCTCACTCTGGATGAGTTCAGTTCTTGAATTATGGGAAGAGAAGTGCAAGTGAGTCGCTCAGCAGTCCAGACGATCCGCTGTAGTCTTCTGAGGTCAGTTTTGGAAGCTGATATAGACGGTAAGGGAAGTTCAGAGGATGGATTTGAGTAGAACTGTACGAGCAGCTCTTGTGGCAGGTTGAACTTCCACAGCGGTTGGAGGAAGTTAAGCCTCTACTGGGCTTCCTCACAATAGAGACAATGTGAGCGTTCCACTTCAGATCCTGAGAGATGGTGGTGCCCAGGAACCTGAAGGACTCTCCTGCAGCTACAGTTCTGTTCGGGATGCTGAGTGGGGGGAGTGCAGGGCGGTTTCTCCTAAAGTCCACCATCATCTCCAGTGTTCTTGGCGTGTTCAGCTCCATCTAACTACACCATAGAGCCATCTGATCCACCTCCTGTCTGTACTCGTCACCGTTCCATATAAGGTTAAAGGTTGTGTCTACCTGGAGGGGTCTTCGGAGGTCCAGTCATTGGTATATTGCTTTCTTTAAACAGTTAATTTTGTGATTTCATACTTTCTATCAAGAGGTCATTTCCAGTTGTGTGCATACTACCATTACAAGAGCACATGTATAATTATCGTCTGTCTTTGATGCAATGGGGAGAGCAAATTCATGAAGTCTGACCAGACCGATTTGACACTAGCCATTTTAAAACGATAAAGGTTTCTTCGTTAAATTAATTAGCCATTCTTTTATCCGCATGTTAATGAGTTCCAACAGGAAGTGGTCATCATTGTTTTGTGGTTCAGTCTTCAGTCCGCCGAAGAGAATAGACTGAATTGTTCAAATGTCGTGCGTAAATGTTTTAGTAGAATTATGCAAAGAAATTCGTTATTCTAATTGTTTTATTGTAATGAGCCGTTTTCCATTTAAAAGGGGATATTTCCCATCTTTTTGCGTGAGTTTGAGGGCGATACAGTCCAAAGCAAAACAAGGATGTGAATGTAAATGTCTGCTAAATGACTAAATGTAAATGTAAATGTAACAGATGTTTTATTCACTGCCACAAGGTAAACAGCAAAAACATTCATCTCGGTGGGAAAATCTTTAGCAATAACACTAAAGCTGCATTTTATGCATTTAATATCCGTACAGTTAAAATCCTCATGTGGTGTTTTTAGTATACTCGAAGACAAAGCGCTTGCAAATTCAAACCGCAATAAATCGTAGTCTCGTAGCTAAAATGCTTGGAAATAATCAGCAACTTTAGGAGCCGGCACATGAAAAAGTGAAATTCAAGTATTAGACCTTGACCGCAGGAGCTCTCAGAGTCACTTACCCTTGTGGAGGCAGAGATCTCAATTACCGTCACACTTAACATGGAATGCAGGTCCAGGTTTGAGAGACCATTCGGCCCCACCGCGAGGTTCATTTACAGTCCGGTGAGGAGAGCTGTGCGGTATGAAGCATGGAATACATGAGGCTGGCAGAGAAGGTCTCCGCTCAGTCGGGTCATTTTTATGGCGGTGAGCAAAGTGCCGTGAACTCACAGTAAATCTCCTTTAACTCCTGCAGGAGAAGCTAAACTTGTAAGAGCAAACTGGAATAGCTGATATTAGTGGAACTCAAGTGTGAGTGGGTATGAATGTAAATGATGTACAGTTGAAACCAAGTCATGCTTCTCTTCAGGCATGAGTGTGCATCGATCAGGAGGGCACTCAGATATTCTGGTTGGGCATCAATTTTCCTGGCAGTATACTGTAGTTCTTTGCATGAATGTATATTTCACATTTTTGAAAAAAAATTGACAAAGTGATGTGTAATTGATTATGCAAATAAGAAGAATTTCATGTTTAATTGTAATTGTTAGGTAGATATTTTTATAGGGGCCCTTCTGAAGACCTGTTCTGCTTCACTTTTGCTTTTTTTTTAGAATTATTTGTTTGTGTTTTCATTATGAATTCACTATATTTTCAATATGACTTTAAAATTGAATTCTTAAGTACAAACGTGTTTGATTTGGCAGCAGCACTTTGACTGGCACGGACGGCACATGCTTGTCTAAAATCTGATGAGCCATTATTTGAAAATGCATTAAAAAGCATTTCAACGATTTTATGAAAGAAAAAAGAGATCTTTTTAACCATATCAACAGCTTCGTATTGAATCAGTTACATCGAAATACAAAGACTTAAATAGTTATTATATAAAACATTTATGAGTTTCGTTTTTTTCACGTTCATTCCGTTCAGTTTATTGTTCCATGACCTTGATGGAAAAACATTATTTCATTTTTTCAGCTAACCATGCAGCCATTTGACGAATAAATGAATAAAGGCTTTGTTTTTGATCGAATCTATCAAAGCAAATGCAACGCAAACTTAATGACCTCAGATGTTTTGAAACCAACGCGGCAAAATGTAGCTCGCCTGTCTATTTTTGCGACCGTGTAAGCAGAGAGGCTAAAGGCAATTTGCGGTGCGGAAAATAATACTTCTAAATAAAAAAAATCCAATGAATATTTTCCCTCTTGTGATTCTGTAGTGACAGTCGCTATTAACACACCCAAGGACGACGGCCGCGAGAACAATACAGCTAAGGTGTCGCCCCCAGTCGAGTCGAGCAGATGAAAACTCGAATTCCTTGTTCTGCTGACAAAGAGAAAAAGCGAGCAATTTCATATTACTGCACAAATGTGTTAGATTACATTTGTAGAAATGTTATCCCTGCAAGACCACCGAACAAGCAAATGAAACGCGGAACCCGCAGGACACGGAAAAAGCCGAAATTGAGGTTCATCCCTTGGAGATGGGCAACGTTCATTAAACTGGGTCTCTAAAGTGGGTCGAAGGTGAATTAAAGGATTTCTCGCTTAAAATTGAGGCAGACCTGCCTTCCGGACTTAGAAGAATAGATCTGTATTTTAAGTTTGTCATTACCTCTGTTTGCTTCGATATTAGATAGGAAGTTTTTGTCTATGTATCGGGGGGAACTTCTGGTTCCCACAAAAATAATGGCTTTTTGTCGTCTTCCTCTTTTTTTGCATTATAAATGTTCCAATAACACCTCTGCTTTTAGAATATTGCACGGCGAAGGAGACGTTTCGCCCTGGGGAGTAAATTTTCCATTTTTAGGTTTTTCATGAATGTTGGTGTCTTTTCCTGTCTGTGTTGTTATGAGGACTGTCTCCTTTACCCTCTAGCTCATATATTTCCATAGTATGTAATATCGTCAGCTTTTTTTCGTTTATTGATTATTTCAGCCATCTGTTTACGAATCATATGGATGGTAATAGTCTATTGCAAATGGAAAAAAAGCACTAATGGGACAATCTGATTTTTTAAGACGTATAAGACAACAAATGCATGCGTTTGTCACGCAAGCACATCACACCTCCAGAAGCATAAAGTGCTGTCAGAAATCAGCACATTTTCCACAATGCACCGGGGGTCTGGATGTTGCTTCAAGCATTTGGGAAAGAGAGGGACTCTGCTGGGCTCCGTCGGCCCCTCTCTGGGCATAAACACTCTAGAAGAGACCAGAGGTAGTTTTCACACTGCTCGCACTAGTGAATATTGCTGGTAAGGTAAAAAGAGATTTTTGTTTGAAAAGAACATTTTAAGATTAACTTTAAGTTGGCATGGACGACATTTTATGGGGTTTAAAAAAAATGTTATTTTACAGCCTATAAAGATTTTTTGAGTGAAACAACAAAGGCACAAAAGGGGTTTTTGTTAAATGTTGAGGGATTGTAGAATGTTATACACATTTTCACATAACATATATTATGATATCATATAATTCTGATGGTTCGTATAATTAAAGTCAGCAGCGAGCAATGCTACTTAGTTATCAATATTCTTCAAAATATCTTCTTTTGTGTTTTCAGAAGAAACTCACACAGGAATGAAATGATGTGGGGTTGAGTAAACGATGCACATTCTTCTATTCTTACTAGTGCACTAGCCTAGAAGTACATAGGTGTGCAATAGGGCATAGAAAGAACCATTACACACACGCACACACACACAGCACGCACACACACGCACATGCACACATTTTATATGCCCTGTGGAGTCCTCAAGCTGAGGGAGGCTTGGAGTGGTCTTTGAAACTGATCTACTTAGAAAAATAAAAGGAAAACTCCAAAAGAGCACAAAAGAAGCGGCCCAACTCCTTTCCGCTGCTCTGGCACCGGTGCTGATGGGAGACCCCAGGCAAACCTTTAGATTAGCACATCATTAGTTCACCACTGCACTTCTGTTCCTATGCTCTTCAGCTAATAAATCTAAACCTCAGATTACTCAGTGTACTCAACACCAAGGCTCAATTCCATTACATCTCTTTACTCACCCACACATAGAGGCATGGGACGGACGGAATCTATTTAGATTCTAGAGCCGCTGGCAACCTCGAAAATGACCAGTCCATCTCATGACACTCAGAGAGACATCCCAAACATACCGAGTTTCTTATTATATTAACAAAAGCCTGCTAAGTAAGTGACATAGTGGAGGATTGACTAGCCCTCTGGCTAAACACGTCTTAATTCGCCCCTCTTAATGAACTTGGTAATTAAATCAAATTAAAGCCCATTAGTCTAGTGATTTTTTCAAGCTGATAATGTGCATCCTCTTGCAAAAACTTGGTTTCCTGCAATTAGAGAAGCTCGAACAGAGACAAATTGAAGCTATTAATTGTGTACTCATGTCTAGATACTGACAATAAACACGTTAAATGATGGGGAGGGACAACAGACCGAAGAAACCGAGAACGTGGGGAAAGCGCTTGCTCGGTACTAAACTATACTGGGAGGTATTTGTTAAACCATCATGGAAATGTCGTGACTATACGTAAGACTACTGGAAGCCTAAATGAAGTGTTGTTTATAATGTTCAATACACTTTGTGGCCATCCATTAAAGTTAAGGGTCACTTATTCATTCAGAATTAACAGTGAATGTGAATAGAATTAAAACAAACATGACTTTGAGAATTAAAATAAACGGTCATATTTTACGTTAATGTTCCATTAGTTAATGCATTAGCTAACAATTAACAATATTTGCAAAGCATTTATTAATATTAGTTAACATTCATTTAAGCATTTCCTAATACATTATTAAAATCCAAAGTCGTCCCTATTAACTTCAGTTAACGCACATGAAATAATATGAAGAACTATATTGACGTGAGCGAACAATAATAAATGTCGAAAAACTTTTCATTATTACATCAGGTGAGTTCATCGCATTTACTAATGCTAACAAAAAACTAAATGAAAACCTTTTGGTGAAGTGCTACTAAATAAATACATTTCATTTAGGGGAGATGCTTTAAACAATATTTAAGTAGTCGTCTATGTTGGATGCTATTTCTTGAAAACATTCTTAAAAGTAAAGCGGCTTAAAATTGGTTTGTAGAAGAACTGTTTTGTCTGTGTGGTTCCATATAGAATCTCAATTCAATCGTTTGTAAAGCCTTTTCACGTCACAAAGGAATTTGGATGTCAAAATATTCTTTCAACTGTCAGAAAATGTTGCTTTTAGGGCCTTTGATGGAAAGGTTCTATTGGGAATCTAAAATGGTTAATTAATGTCACCGCATTGTATAACCTTTCGTGAGACCTTAGTAACAGTAAAGTCATTAAAACTGAATTATTTTGTTTGCACAATTATTGTTTTTCCACATAACCCTACTTTTAAAAAGAATGGTGCTTAAAAGGTGATGTTATAGAAGAACCATTTTTGGTCCGACAAGGACTTTCTTTAAACACAAAAGGTTTTCCAGATTCCAGAAGTTTTTTTTTTTGTGGACTCTT
>CM065662.1:3217478-3229978 GCA_033220385.1 Triplophysa yarkandensis | reverse complement strand
ATAAGCTCAAATTTACAAATATTTTTTAGAAATGCAATAAAAAAAATTTTAAAAACATGCATTTGTAATTTACATTTAATTTGTTAAAATATTTTTGGGGGAAATCGAAAATAAATATTTGAGTTTATATGATTTTTTTTTAATTACTTTTACACAAAATTGAAACAGCACTATTCGTTAATTTCAAAGCTTTTACTTATTTATGGAATAAATTGTTTCACGTAAAACCCATTAAAAGTGCATGGATACATTTTTCTTGTTAATGTTATATTCATCCACTCACAATTTCAGTAATCTTAACACCTGCAGTAGGTCTTAAGCAAAATTACACTTTTGTACTAGACAATAAAGTTTACATTTAAGTTTAAATTTATTTCCAAACACCTTATGAATATATGAATGTAACGAACCCACATAAAAATCCCCGATCCAGTTACAACAGATATTAAAGACTTTCTTAATTTTCTGTATTTCATGTGGAATTTCTAACCTTTTATTCTAAGATGCTTACAACTTTCTCTACTATACCTTTGCCGCAAGAATTGAGGATTGGTCAATAGTACATGATTTTTTAGAGAAAGCTTTTTTTTGCTCTTAACATTTACAAATCTGTGTTACATGGCTGTGATCGTGGAAGCTTTTTCCATCTAGCACAGAGGTGGATCTCGAAGGCAGCAAATAACCAGTCTGTGCTCGGCTGTATCTTTTCTTTGTTTTCCTCCTGAATATTGTTCGTTGAAAGCATTCAGAAAGGATCCATTAAAGAAATGGCAGCGCAATAAAAACACAATGTTGCTGTAGAGGATACAAACACTCAAAAATGTTTCGCATTTGTGCTTTCAAAGCGTTTGAAAAATAGATTGTTTCGTAACATTTTTTTTTTTATTTAAGTCATTTTCAAGCTTTGTTCTTGTAAAATGAGACAAACGGAGACACAAACGGACAATCTTTAAATGTTAGGTTACAGGTTCAAAGAGATGTTGCATTGAAGAACCGGAAAGACAAGATTTTACAAAATAAGAAAGTAACATTACTCATTTCAGTTGCGGTCCAGATGACCAATGACAAGACACACAAAGCACATTTTCTAATGTCTCAACAATCGTGAAAAAACACGAACATTGTGTCAGTCTATTAACTTCAATCGGTGAGATGGCTAAAAGGTTTTTTTCTGTGATGTGAAGGATAGGCAGTGCCGTAATCTCGCCGCACTGTTCTGCTTTTTCTACAAAGCTTTTAAGAACAAACACGTTTGCTGGCGGTCTCATAGCCAGAAGCCTCCCTTCAGGGACCTGCTAAACACAGCTCAAGGTCTCGCCTCCCCTCAACTGCCTAACAGTCTAATAATCCCATCATCTTTTTTCTTGCTGTATTTCCATCGCTTAGTTTACAAAGCACAATAGCTTGCCTAGACATCTTCATGTCTCCAACCTAGATGGGAACTGCGTTTTAAGCACCCTGAGAAATTGATTCCTTTATTTTTTGGCATTGGCGGGCATCATGTCTCTTATATTCCTGCTTTGTTTGTTAATCATTTTTCGGGCCCTTGTTAGGTCACTGGGTAATTCGATGAAAGTGTTTTTACCAAAGGTTTTTAGTCTACCTATAGCACAGATTTCAACATTTAATTATTATTAAAACCAATGTAATGTCTCTCTTTAAGTTTTAAAACATAATTTTATTTTACATGCATTATTTTACATTTACATTTACATTTAGTCATTTAGCAGACGCTTTTATCCAAAGCGACTTACAATAGTCGAGGAGACAATGAAGCGGTAAATAGCCGATACAACAATAGGTGAACAAGTGCTACAACAATGTTACCGAGTTACACAGAGAGCGAAGTTACAAAAGTATATATAAAATTTATTTATTTATTTATTTATTTATTTATTTATTTTTTTTGATAGAGTGAGTAGGTTAGAAAAGTAGTGAGTTAGTGAGTTAGATGTAATGAATTAAAATATATTATATCTATCATATTCTATGAAGTGCTATCCCCTGCCTGTGTGTTGGATATTGAAGATTCTGTTTGTTCAGTTTAATTCACAGAAATCTGATGAGTTTGCTGTCTCACAAAAGCGGTGTTCTTTTATTTCTCACATCCATAACACAGGTTTATTTACCATTTTTAATATAGAAAAGTTGCTCATAGACAAAGAATTGAAGTAAGAAACGTACTGCCCTGTTGCATCAACTAAGACATTGCAATTATTTATTTCTAACATCTCAAACAGACACGTGTCTGGTAATGTCTTCCTACTTATTCTTTTGATTAAGATCTCCTTAAAATGTAAGTATACTCTGTAAAGTTACTACTTAAAGTAAAGTACCTAAAGATGACAAATTTCCTCCAAATTTCCAAGAATTTGTTAGTACATAATTATGGATATATATTATGGTACAGTATATACTGTACTTGCTACATAAACTAAACGTACTCAATCTTTACTTGTTATACATATTTTTGTAAGGACATACTGTGCCTGTCGCTTTAAATACCCACAGCCCCATCAGATTTTGGAACGGAGCTGATATGCTTATAACACAAGCAAGCAAAGTTACAGAAAGCGGCAGTGACCTCCGGTTTTCTCTCGACTACACGTCTGTAAAGATCTGATGTTTAGAATATTCTGAGTGACACCACCACCTGACCCTTTCTCTGGGCCATGGAGAGACGCCGTCTTAGAGTGGTCCTTTAAGAGATCTGACAGTCGAGACTTAATGCTTTGACATCTCGCTGTCTTCAAAGTCCCTGCTCGCTCGTCCCCTTTAACCTTGTGATCCATAAATGCTGGCGAGCTGCTCTTGTGGTGAGTGGTGCTATTCAGAGGAGCAAGAGCGAGACAGCCTCGTAGAAGCGCTCTGATTTCATCTCCTGGATGACGGTCTACTTGGAAGCATTTACCGCAGCTTATTGATTCGGGCACATGTCAACCCCCGCCCATTTCTTGTTTAATCATATCAGATTTTTGAGATGGTTCTGGATTGATGCTATTGATTGCGTCAGGCAAACCGTCAATTCCTGTCCGTAGGCTTGTCTTTTTTTGCGGTAGAATGTTTCATGGGATGCTTGTTGAGAATTTAAATGAAAGTGGATGGATCAACGTGTTTTTAAAGCACAAGAACTGAGCCATCTTTGATCTGACGATGAAAGATTAAATCCGACGTGCATACCATTGCTGCTTATAGGCCCAACGACGTAACTCAATTAGTACAGTTTTCTTAGTCATGTTAGCAAAAATATTAAAGTGATTATTTTGTCTTGCATTCACAAAAGTGTTTATCAAAAAGAAAGATATCGTAAAATGTCATGCATCGTATCAATGCAGCAGATTATAAAACCCTTACCTGTTATTTTTTCTGGCTAAAATAACAACTTGGCATATACTGAGGGTACCAGGACTGAGTTTTTAGCAAATATATCCCAAATAACCACATGGCACTGATGCTTATAGAATGATGATACTGAGCATGTTTTGTGATTTATCAAAAATATGTATTTTTAAAATGAACAAAGAATATCAAAAAATGATTTAAGAATGTCAAGATTGACTCTCTCAGACACAGTTGAAATATTATCAACTATATTGAAAAGAAAATGAGAATTTTTACATTTGGACTCCTCATTACCTTTAAAGGATGTGCAAGAAAAACGGTATAAAAAATGATTTTTTAAATGTTCAAAATGTTAAAAGTTAATCTGAGAGAAATAAAATCTGTATTTTATCAAAAATGTTTTTCTTTTAAAAATAGCATATAAATGATTAAATATGAAAATGCATATGAATCAAAAAATGAAACATCTGAATTATTTTAAAGAATGAATTCGAGAAAATTATAGAAGTAGCGAGTGGGGACATACAACGACTGCCATATTTAGTGTTGTACATAGGTTAAATAAATTAATATTCTAAATTTGGCACTTAATTAATTTGAAGTCCCTTTCCTTTATAATAAATGAATTTTATAATTTTTTAAAACAGCTTGTATTTTGACACATAAATGTTACACATTCGGTTGAATTTCCCTATAATGAAGTTATAGTACTTTAAATCAAAGTGGCTTACAGTACACTTCATGATAAGCATTTTAAACCCATGGCCCGCTAAAGAAACGATCTATTACAGTAATATTAACAACTCACTATCACTACTTAATATGTTTTCTGAATTATGTGTTTAAATTTCATGATGTTTTTTACAATAAATCTTTTGTCATGTTTCAGATTCTGCTGACATGTTTGTTGACAAGATCAGAACTTTATTTCTCATGCCCCTCACAACTCTCTGTTCTCGTCTGAGAAGCAACTCTTTTATGGGCTTATTAAAGCCTCTACATCCGTACTTTGTATCCCAGAAGCTTACAGTGATCCTGGTGAGAGAGGTTTTGTAAAGAAAAGGTTGTATTCACAATCCTAGCAGGTTCCCAAGGATTTACCTTACTGCCTGCCCACTCTTCATTTCCCTTCATTTCAGGCCTCGGATTTGTCCGGATCTCTCCTGGGTTTTTTCCTTCAGGTGCTGATCGCTCACAGAAGCTTACGAGCTTCTAATCTACCTGACAGTTTAATGATAATTGCGCAGGAAAAGTTCACCCAAGACACTCGCTATCAAATGAGCCGAGCGGCGGCCATTGACGGAATCGAAGGCCCGCTCTTTATTTAGGCCGTGAGAAATAACCCTAACGATTTTCTGTCCTTAACACTGAAAAGATGTTTAATCAATGATTTTGTATTGTTTTCTAGTGAAATGATGTACATCCTTAAATTCATAGTTCTGTCTTCATTTATTTGTGTTGTTGCTGTTCAGCTACCGACATTCCACCAAATATCTTCCTTTGTGATCTGCAGAATATAGAAAGTCATACAGGTTCAAAAGGAAAAGAATAAATGATGACAGAATTTTCATGTTTTGGTGAACTATCACTTCAAAACTCACATAAAGTGCTAGACCGTTAAAAATATCAATTAGAAACATTTTATAAAATTGTAAACAATATTTTTAATAACATTTAAACTATTTATTACTTTGAATGGATATTTTATTATACCCAAGTACATTCTTCAAATCAGTAAACATGTAATAACTTATAATACAATTTAGCAGTTTTCCCCTAATAACAGGCACAGCTAAGCGATTTTGAATTATGATTAAATATCTAAGAAATGTAGTTGTAAAATGTAATAATAAAAAAAATGTTTATATGGAAAGACTAACAAAAAAAGCTTGGTATATATTGTGTGCAAGAAAAATATTAAATATATAATTTTTATTTCAATTAAGTTTGAATAAAATAATTGACAGAGGTTTATTATTATTATTATTATTATTAATAAAAATAATAATAATAATAATAATAGTTTGAATAATATACATTGAATAAAAAAATTGACAGAGGTTTATTATTATTATTATTATTATTATTATTAAAAAATAATAATAATAATAATAGTTTTGAATAATATTAATAATTTGAGAAACCTTTAAATCCTTAAAATGTTACAAATATTATTAAAAGGAATTTCCCCCCCTTTTTCTATAAAAAAGTTGTCGAAGGGCCCATAATAAATGAGATTTTCTTTAGAAATCAGGACGAACCCTTTTCTCTGATGCTCACGTTGGACTCTTCCAACCCTCTCTTCACTTCATCACTTCACATCCTATTAATCACTATCTATAGCAATAAAAGTGTCAAGATATCCCAAATTAAAAGGAATTTTTTTGTGAGTTTGTGCTTCTGTGATTTTTACACACCGAAGCCCTAAAATATCAAAAGACAGGTTTACAATGCAAATACACAAGTCGCGTTACTCAATGAAAAGCCTCAGATATACAGTAGATGCTTCACTGTAACGCCGGCTGTAAATTTCCAGCACATTTAAAGAGCCTGTGTCAGGTTTATGGGACAAATATGAAGCCATGTGCGCATCATTTCCACAACCGGCCGTGTGTTTATTTACCCTTCAGGTGTGTCTTTGGGTGAGTGATCTCCTTTGCTGTATATCACAGCATGCAACATTGCTCTTGAATATTTCATCACAAGGCCTTTACTTCGAGCTGTGGTCTCGGCGTGATTGTTTCTGAAAGACAATAAATCACATTCTAATTGTCGGCTTGTTTTCCGCCTCGCATTGAGAGCGTCTCGTGCGTAGATGCTTTTGCTTTCGCACAAGTGCAATCAAAAGACAAATGCCACCTTGATGGATCATTCATTGTAAAATGAGTTTATTTATTTAATTCTTTTCTAAGCACTGGCATAGTGAAATGAGATCAGTCAGTCAAGAGTGCCGTTATGTTTGAGAAATGAAAAGACATGGAATGGCGCCCTTGCTCGAACACTCGTGTGTCCTCCTCTGAATCCATCAAATGGAAAACAGATGCTTTCAAACGCATCGTAAACACGTGAGTATGACGAAATGAGATGCACTGTCCGCCATTCCATCTGTACATCCCATTACGATGTATGATCTGGTCTGGACGTTGAAACGGCTAGACATTTTGTGTGTGCCACACAGACAGGGCTGTTGAAACACAGGCTTTGTTCTAAAAGTCTGTATTGTGCATTGTGTGTAGTTATGGCTGTTGGTATACGGCACTGACTGGCCTGATGATGCCAGTCTTCATCACGGTAGCGCTGGCTGATTCTCTGCCACTCAATGTGTTGATGGGAAAGCAGTGTCTGAGCCTGCTGTGAAGTGTCACTTAAAGACAGTTTGAGGTTTTGACAGCCACAAAAGCAAGAATGCGGTAAACCAACAAGGTGCAAACGTGCAAGACCTTGTGCTTTTGACACATAAATAACCACTTAAATGTGTATGTCACCACACACACTACCTTGGACTTCAAAGTGATCAAAGTAATGTTACTATGTTAAGCCTGCAGTAAGGCTTTGTGTAGGGATTAAGGAAGTGACAATATATCACAGTATTTCATATGGTTGCGAATTTTTTTGCAAACTTTTTGCATTTATTTGAGACATGCAATGCTAAGCCATAATCTCTCTATGATGCCCACTTTGTAGTAAGTCACAATATGCGACCAAGTCAATCAAAATGAGAAAAAATACATGGTAAAACATGTAAAAAATTATAATATTGCGACTGTATATGTTCTCCTTAAAAATATGAACTAAGGCACCATTAAAGTTTTATCGTGTCTATGTGATCTTCTCCTTTAAAAATATTAGAAACATCTGAAAAAGAACTGGAACATTATGAAATATATTGTAAAATATTTAGAAAAAATACTTTAACATCAACAAATTAAACATAAAATGTGCAGCAATGTATTTGTGGACGTATAATCTGTCAGATGTAAATTTCTTCATGTGTAAAACAAAGAATGTGAATATGAAGATATTCAAACAGTAAATGTTTTATTAAAAACTTTAATTGCTCTTGACAAACCGCGCCAATGTGATTTTGCACGCCAACACGAATAACCACAGATGGAAAATCATCATTTATAAAAATTCCTCAGGCGCGTTTTCTTGTTTGATGCACCGCTTTTAACCCCTATGAGATCACATGCCTGGATATACTGAAAACAAGATTTCCTAGCACAAAACGGTCTTGAAAAACACATTAATAACAATGACGAAACAGAGAGGGCCTGTATGACAAGCGAATGTCAGAAGCACACAGTTGTGCAGCAGCACCATGTGTACCGGCATATTTCTGGTTTTCATTAAGCTCCATCAAATCTAAAAGAACGAAACGTTCACTGCTCTCATGGCTTGTAAAAATCTACTGGGTATGAATGTTGAAAAATGCTGGCAATATGCACAAGCAATAATCATGCAGGTGTGGACAAGCCTTTATACCCATCTTCATGCTTGAAGGTCCTGGTAAATCCATGTTCAAACTTGAATTAGTGCATAATGTTGTTGTTAGAGTATAAATACCATCTGTAAAAGTATAAGGCTCAAAGTTCAATATCAAACGAGACGCTTAAGTAAACAGAAAACGCCTTCAAAAAACGTCCCGTCTGGACTACACCCCTCTAGTTCCTGAATGAGTGACATCATACCCGCTGTTACCCTCACCCGTAGAAACATACAAATAAGGTGGTGTGGTCTTGTAGAGCTCCTAAGGAGCGTATGAAGAGTTGTGTTTGTAGACTGTGTTTGTTTGTTTGTTTGTTTGTTTGTTTGTTTGTTTGTTTGTTTGTTTGTGTGTTTGTTTGTTTGTTTGTTTTTTTTTGTTTGTTTGTTTGTTTGTTTGTTCGCCATGTTGTCGAGACTCTTTTATTGTTATCTCAGAATCCAATCACTTTTATTTGGCTTTCCAATGGGCTGTACTTACAGATCAACGATTGTCATTTATATTTTACTCGCTTTCCGAGCTATTATAATTATCATATCATTACTATTATAATTATTGTATTAAATATTATTTTCGAATAATTTTTATAATCCACACGTTAAACGATGTGCAGCACATTTTACTGAGGACAATTTCCTCAATCGGTTTAATGCTGGATTTACACAAAGATATTCATTAAAGATGGAAATGTTTCCTCTTTTGTTCATGGATCACAACCAGTTAGTGTATATATTATTTATTGTATATGTCAGACTCGGTCTCTATCTTTAAAAAACACCTAAAAACTCATCTTTTCCGGCTACACCTAACTCACTAACTCACTTCTTTTCTAACTACTCACTCTATCAAAAAAAAAAATTTATTTAAAAAAAAAAATTCTTTTGTAACTTCGCTCTCTGTGTAACTCGGTAACATTGTTGTAGCACTTGTTAACCTATTGTTGTATCGGCTATTTACCGCTTCATTGTCTCCTCGACTATTGTAAGTCGCTTTGGATAAAAGCGTCTGCTAAATGACTAAATGTAATGTAAATGTAATATTATTTAAGTTTGTGTGTTTAACAGTTACTGTAACGTATTAGACAAAGGGCAACACTGTTTAACTTTAATTGTTCCTTTGGTAATGGAAACGACAAAAAGTGTAGTTATTCAACCAGACACCATCGATTATTTATGTTTATAATGATCAGTTTAACTTATTTATTGATTATATTGATTATGTTTATTGTTTCAACACATGGTTTAGATCGGAGTGAAGTAGCTGCAGACACGTAAATCACGCTAATGTTATGTGTTAAACGTGTACAAAAGTCGTGCTTGCACAAGTTCTACTCTTCATCTATGTTCTCTGGGTCTGATTCCGGATCAAATGAATACCATTCAATTTCTTGAATAATATCATTGACGCAGAATCAGTTTATGATGACACTGAGCGGACACATGCGTGGTAAGCGGTGCAAGCTTTCCCGGTCACACGCTTACTCTTGTCGAATCACAACGCAGGAACCGCTGGCCCAATCAGAACACTCAAAGGTTGTCCTTAAATTTATACAGTGTTTGTGTTTTTCTATTGAACACATTTTACATTCATGCATCTGACATTTATCCATAGCGACTTACAATTAAATATAAATGTATAATGCAATGTATGTGCAATCCCTGGGATCGAAACCGTGTGTCTGGCATTGTGCCATGCTGTTACCACTTAGCCACAGGGAAATATTTTAGTGGGTATGAAAAATGAAAGGGACGCAAAATGACGTCTGATTGCCCTGTTGTATGAAACAGGGGGAAATATAATGTAACAATAAGCATTCATCACGGTTAACACGACGTCCTTCATAGAGTTGTATTATTTATGCAAGATCTAGCCGTGTGTGGCGAGGGGCAGGTCAAGATGTCAATGCAGAGCTTATGTGACCGAGATAAACACAGGACGTCCTCATCTGACCCTTCTGACACGATGAGGGGATTTAAAGAAGAGCTTTCACAGAACGATGGCACCCTTTGACTCTGCATGCTGTGGATGTGTGAATGTCCTTGTTGTGTCACAGTCCATTGTGTCGTTTTTTACTTGTTTGCATGTTTTTTTATTTCGTGTCTTTTCTCACGACAGATCGGGCAGCAATAATAGGTTTCAAAGTGACAATGGAAAGAGATATTCTCGTTTATGCTTAGTTTTCCCCCTCCAGCTTTAAGTTTGACACTTAATAAGACTATTTCGGTCACAAAAGCAGGACGTGAACCGAGCGATACAGACAGTCTTTTAGCCTGTGATGAACCCAGCGGGGGAAAAATGAATCAAACTGCCTTCGTTCGCTTTACACCCTAACTACAGGACTGTCAGAACAAAAAGATCTCACAATTACCAATCCAAAGCCCGTCTGTCTTATTACAGGTCCAAAACACCACCAGCCGAACCCTGGGGCGACAGGACTTCTGGCGTAGTGTTTTAACTTCATAAAAGCATCTTTTCGATGTTACAAAACGCTGAGAGATGTGCTAAAAAGTCTACGTGAGAACCAAAATGAGTGTTTAATATACCAGTTGAACCCCTGTACGTTTAATGAAATTGTGTCTTCTTTACAGCAGAAACACGGCCTTGCAGACGAATGGCTTTTTAATCATCAGAAGATTCCCAACAATCGTCAGCTCAAACTTTTATTGCATCCATCATGTGAAGGTTTTAATATTGGCTGGGGTGCCGGTCATTATAGTTTATTCTCACGATAGAGCATTGTGTACTCGCTGCACAGATGCAAACACGAGCACACAAACAGTAATTAAACCTATCAAAATGAGGCAGGACAATTAAATTGCATGCCAGGCAAAAGAGAGAAAGCGGGAGTGTGTTCTGGCAGGGTTGTGCATCTCATTTCAGCTTTAGGGGAGACGGCGAACAGCCAGTTTGTTTTACAATATTGATTAGAATATTGACGTTGATGTTGGGACCCCCGGGATCTGCTTGTATGTCCCTGAGTACTGGAATAGATGTCTTATTTGTCTTCCATGATGTAAAGTCCAGGCTTTTAAAACTACACAAATAATAATTGTATTTTATTTGTACAGTACATAACTTTGGTCAGGGATTTGTCAGCATAAGGCTTGGACATTTAGAAAGATTTCGAAATAGTTTTTTTTAAGGTAGGAACTCAAGGCAACAGTGAGAATATAATTGTATCCTGAAACAGTACGCACACCCACTGACTGTTTATGAAACATCTTATATTGTACACGAAATTGGTAAAGCTGATAATAACTATTTCTCTGCGATTTTCAGATTTTTCACAAGATTTCATCAGCCTTTGGAAAACACAATTACAAAAGTTTGCCAAGTCTCAAAGATGTATTTTAACTTATTTATTAAAAGTTCAATTTGAGGCAGGTTGTTGACAAGCTTTTTTACGTACAGTTCATGACCATTGACTCACATTGCTTTATATAAGCTATTACTTTTTTCATTGATGAATCTTAATTAATGTGGATCAGGTAATATACTGTACCATTCAAAATTGTATAAAAGAATGATATTATGGAAGTATAAGGAAATAAAAAATTGCATATTAGATCCCTTTTATGTTACGTCTTTTAGACAACATCTAGATTAAAGCCCTGTGAAAATTAGAGGCATCTAGTGGTGAGCTTGAAAACAACAACCGATGGCTTCGTCCACCTCTCACCCCTTCCTTTAAAAGCACTATAGTGGCTGACACAGAAAAAGATGTCATCACGTTTCTGCTTCTTTGCCATAGAAAATAACAGTTTATCCTTTCAGAGTTACTGTAGAAACATGACGGTAAAATCCGTAATACCTCTTTCTAAGATAATAAAAAGACTTATTATGTGTATTATATATCATTTCTCTCAACAGATCTTCCTCAATATCTCACGTTTTACATTTAATATATTGCAAATGGAAATTTACCATTTTTATGGAAATCTCAAAGTCCAAGCATCAGAAATTTCACAAAGCCTCCTCTAGAGTTTTGCAAGGGATTTCAATATTCACGGATTTCTTGAGGTCTGCGATCAAAAGTCAATATTATTGAAGATCTCAATATGAACATTTCTAATTAAATTTACTTGAACCAGATTTCACAAAACAACATCAATTCCCTCGGGGTCATTTTAAGTATTTGTTTCTGTTTCAAGCTATTTTAGGAGAAACATCTGAGACTAGGTTCAGAAGAACACAACTAAATATCTTCTGAACTTTGGAAGAGCAACCTCTATCGTTCTTTGTCATTGAACATGCCACCACATATGATAGAAATGACATAGATGGTGTCAAGAAAACCTTTATTATCTAAAAATGCATCATTTATAAGAGGGCATATTTGCCACATCTGAATATTCAAACGATAAGCAAAAGAGATGACAAACGCTGTCACACAGCAAGGTATCACAGCTTTTATTGGTCACACATGTGACAATTGGAAATTCAGCACCCTGCAATTTTTTTTTTTGAGTCTCTGATCCATGAACGTTCTCATCATTGCTCCACACACTGTGTTGCACCTTTAGGTTAATGGCAGTTTTTACACACAGGTCCATGGCATGTGTGTGTCTTATTACGATGTGACAGACGCTCTCTCTGTGGCCTGGAGAATCATCCTTCACACTTGATTAGCAAGGCAAATAGGCAGGAACGGGAGCGTACGGTATCATGGGAG
>CM065662.1:3209978-3212478 GCA_033220385.1 Triplophysa yarkandensis | reverse complement strand
TATTGCCCCAGTCTTCTCTATAAGTTGATTTTATACCTGTAATGTATATGCTCATTTCACTTCACATATATATGAACCAACAAAGAAAAATATTTACATTTATCCGACAAAAATAATAATCAATATCTCTGAGCTGACATGAGATACAAGATGAACGTATTCACCTGAGATGTGAGAGACAGTTCTGTAAAAACTCTTTATAGACAGGTGATGCATCTGAGGTGTTTAATTTTCATGTGAAAATGAAAAATGCTGGCGCACTAAATAAATATCTCTCTCTCTATATATAATCTATTTACATTTTTGCACTTGTATTAGACCTGTGAAGCAGTTGGGCTATCACTGTTTTGATATAGTTACAATTGTTTGATTGTGGCCGGCTTTTGATTTGGGTTGAAAGGCAAGGATTAAATTTTTTTCCAATTCAACGTTATATTATTACTTATTATTCATGTCCTTTTATTCTACTGTACTCGTTGAAAACACAGATTATATTAGTTAAACATATCTTGTGGAACACATTTGGTCTCTTGAATCCCAACATTTAAACGTGGATGTTGAAGCTTCTCTTGGTTGAAAATCCTGAACAGAGACATCACGATGAAATACGAAAGAGAAAGAAATCCGCTTTGACATTCACGCGGTCACATGACAGCAGGACGATTCATTTGAAATTTAAATGCTGTTGAATTATTGACAACGATATTCCTGAATTCCCACCTAATTACCTGCTTCTGTTCCCAATAGGACGGACCCCGAGGCGGGACAGACAGTCCAAGGTACAGTCTTAATAAGCGCTCCCTTTAAATATATCATGAGGCTCCTGTGACACTTATCTTGTATTAAAATAATAATAGTATTTCATTACTGCCCTAAACCCTTTCAGCATGTCAATTATGCATGTGTCTGCTTGAAAATGCTTTGTCTATATCTTGTGGGCATAGTGACGGTGACTTTGAAATGCCTGACTTCACGTTTAGAAGGCTCTTTGTTTTTTATGACTGCCTAAAAGCGATGAAGTAGTGAAGTGCGATCATATCTCCCAGTTCGTGCTTTTAGATTGTGTGTGTGGCTTTTATCCAGTATGTGTGTTTCACGGACCTTCGTAGACTTGATAGAAAAGAGGATATTTTGAAGAATATCGGCAGCGGAACTGCACTGGCAACGCATTAACTTCTATCGTATGGTAACAAAACCAATTCAGGTGAACCAGTTTTTGACATTCTTCAAAATATGTTGTGGTACACTGATATAAAACATACAACCAAAATTGCATATCATACAACATTTAATGCATATATAATTTATGAAAATTATGAAAAAAATGCTTGGAATTTTCATAATATAATAAATGATGTATGCATTACATTCGTATGATATGCAATTTTGGTTGTATGTTTTATATCCGTGATGCCCAAGTAAAATAGATTAGATTCGACCATCAGTAATTGAATAGGATTGTGCGTTCTCGGCATGGCATGTGGTTGGAATGGAGGTGTTGAAACCTTAAAAGGCCAGAACAAATGAACACAACCTTTTATTTGTCACCACGCAGCCCAACTCACTTATTTTGAGGATTTCTGTGCCCTTTCCGCATTCTCTGCGCTAATGATCTAAGCGAGTACATTGGTTACATTGTCTTTCATGTGTGAAGTCATATTTAATTGCATGTGCTGTAAAGTATTAATTATGCATGTATAGAAGCTTGTGGCCTGAGGTGTGGAACCGTATTGAAATAGCAGTGCTGTTAAATATGGGTAATCATGGGGAGACGAGGAAGCACCAGAGCTTCTCTTTGGTCTGGAGAGGATGGATCATAAGATTGAGTTTTGTCTGTATTGGACATAGTACTGGCCATTAAAAGCTGAAAACCCATCGCCAATAGCGCTGTTTTGAAAGCCAAATGATGTCATACTGACATTTCCTGCAAACTATCCTTTGCAAATCTTTAATATGAGCTTACCGTTGTGGATCAAAGTCAGATAAGATGACAGGTTTCACCATTAAAGGGATCGTTCACCCAAAAATCGTTTTCGGCCGTTATGTCATGTCAAACCTGAATGACTTTCTTTTATTCTGCAGAAGAAAAAAGAAGATATTTTGTGTATGTTTATGAAAACCCGTCATTGGCCGTTTGCTTCAATGGTTTCTGTTCCAATAAATGTGGTGAATGGTGTTTCGGTTACCAAACATTCTTTAAAATATCTTCTCTGTTATCTGCAGAACACAACAGAAGATATTTTAAGGGATGTGGGTAAGTGAAAACAGCTAGTGTTAATTTACTTTAGTTGTTTTCGGTCTTCAAAAAATGTGTTGGTGTGTAGTCACCAGCATTCTTCAAAATATCTTGTTTGTTAACTTCATTGGAAGGACACTTTATTTGTGACTCTCTCTCTCTCTCTCTCTCTCTCTCTCTCTCTCTCTCTCTCCTCTCTCTCTCTCTCCTCTCTCTCTCTCTCTCTCTCTCTTCTCTCTTCTCTCTCTCTCTCTCTCTCTTTCT
>CM065662.1:3168175-3209478 GCA_033220385.1 Triplophysa yarkandensis | reverse complement strand
CTTAGCACATTTGTAGAGTCACTTGAAGCACATCCAAAAAAGGGCTTTTCATTTGTAATGTTTATCATAGAGGTTTAAAGAGGTCTTGAAATAAATAAGAGCCTTGTTTTTCACAGTCGGAATGATAGTGCTTAAGAAAATAACAGAACTGTTAGAATTACTACTTCTTAACCGGCAAGTTTAAGTCCATATAAACGCATTTTTGTGATGAGCATCCATACATAAGGGCTGGTGTTTATTTACATGTACTGTACAATGAGATTTCAGGCGTCATGTTTTGTTGAACAGAAAGGCCGGAGAGATTTTTAAGTAAAGGTTTTGTTATTGACAAAAGGAACGGGTTATTTCACACAAACTACTTCCACACTTCTTTGAGTACGTGTTTAATCTGCAAAAAAATCTAACATTTCAAAGTAACGTAATAAATAATTCCCTCATTTGATTTGACTTAAAATATACATTTTTAAGCCAGTAATTATATATAAATATAGATCGTATTTAGTTCAATGCTTGTACATTGGCGAGGCTGAATCTTTATATTGGTTCACTCAAGGTCGCATTACTCATTAAGAGCGGATTTTGTTTCAATGTTATAAAATAGCTTGAGTCCAACTCTGGATCTTATTTTTACAAAGGAAAACTGCCAAGTATTTGGGGAATTGCTCGCACTGCTAAGACATACAATATTTACTCGAGAACAGGGCAGTGATGTTTTATTCTGTGGGCGCAGGTTGGAGGAAGAAAGAGAGCCTTTGGAATTAAAGACCACTTCAGATTACTCAAAGAAAGTTGATACAACATTAACATACTGTTTTAGTTAAATATTCAGTCTGCGAAATCTGACAGTAAAGTTATGATGTCCAATCTCTAACCCCTCTTTACTAAGCAATACCGTTTAGGACACAGGATAAAGATGTTGACATGTTTTTGCTTCTTGGCCTTAAAAGAGAAAATATGAACAGTTTGGTTTGTCTGTTTCAGGCTGCTGTAAGAACACAGCTATTCTAACCTAAAGTTTAATAAATCTAGATAGAAAAAATTCGATTTCAGATTATAAAAATATTAAACTTCATCCTGTTACTTTACACACATTTGAAAGCATTGTTATATATATTAACACAGTAATGTATATAATTACAGCCAGTCTATTTAATCATGAAATGTCTTCAAGAATTAATTATATGTGCCAGATTTAAAGAAATTTTGAACATTTTGAAACGTGCTTCTTGGTTCGTGTTCACGTGTTGAACTGGTCTATGTTGAGGCTTTACATGAAGCGATGCTATGGTCACATTTGCTACATCCTAAACAATGACGTACGTCAGTATATATACTGCTATCACTGTTCAGATTTAATACAAATGCATTTTGTCAAATATTTTTTATTTCAATTGTCAACCGGAAACTGTTTCAGAAATGCCAGGTCAATCAAACTACTTTACATTGAGCCGTCATGACTGTGGTGTTCATGATACATGATGCTTTGCATCCTAAAGTTTTGTTGTAATTCATAGCACTTTCTGGTGTGCTACAACTGGTTCCTTTAAAGACGGATTATAGTTGTTGTTTTCTTTGAGTAAAGAGTTATTTTAAAAGGTTATTATAGTTTTAATAAACTCTGTTCTATGGGACTAGTGTACATGGGTGTGCGTGGAATTAGTGTTGTACATACAATTTATGAGCGACCTCTTAAAAGTAAACTTTTAAAATGTATGTTACAGTTAAAGTGAAAATACACCCCAAATAATAATTGTGCTCATGTGTAGTCACACGATGACAAACCTCTGTGACTATCTTTCTGCCGCAAATCCCAAAAAAGATATTTTGAAGAATGTTGGTAACGAAACAGTAGCATACATTCACATTGTTGTTTCATTTATTTATGTACTTTATTTATTTGGCAACATATGTCACTGCAGAGAAAATTGGGGTAAGATGTCTTGCCCAAGGACACTTCAGGCATTGTCTGTTGACACTGGGATTCAAGGGGTACCACTGCTCATCGGTTACCAACATTCTTCAAAATATCTTCTTAAATGTTCTGTAGGAGAACATCAAGAGAAAGTCATCCAGGTTTAAAATGACAAGAGGGTAAGTAACTTTTTAATTTTGGGATCTCACAATTTCGAAAGTTTAAAGGGTATTTATTTCATACAAAATAAAACAAAAAAAGTAAACATGCGCACTGCAAAACTTGTTTAAAGTTGTTTATAAAGATTTTTGTCTTGCGATAAACATTTTCAGGCTGCGCTTTGAAGCAAGACGATTTTAAACACAAAAAGACAAAACAGATGAAAAACAGGAAAGAAGGAGTTGGGCAGTGCCATAAATATTCACTAGCGCTTAATGGATGGGTTTGGAAGCGGTTGGTTCTCTTGTCTATTTGTTGGTGTTGTTAATGTTGCTTTTCCCCTATGTCTCATCTTCCTCAAGCTCATTAGCCCCACACAGCATGCTGGGAACATCAATTCTCCCAGCCGAGAAAAACAGCGTCGCTGTCATTCGATTAATGGCAATGCTCGAGTTCCAGCTCGCCGCCAAAGACCCGTTTTAAATCACCACTTCGGCCCACAGCTGCATTACAGAGCAGGATTCAGACCCCAGACTCTTCCAATGTTGTCTGTCTGTTACGCTTGATCTGGGATGAAGATGTTGAATCAGAAGGATCTCAAAACCGGCCCTGAGACCAGCTGCCATTTTGCCCGACCGGTTTCTAAATCGTGTATTAAATAAGCACCATGAATTATTGATTGACCCGAAGTTTCACAGTCGGGACAGTTTAGAGGCCGAAGTGATGCGCTTTAAAAAATGCTCGCAAACCAATGGCAGGAAAAATGATGCGATTGTCCCCATGGAGCCGCTTTCGATCTTTATTTTTATTTGCCAATTTAATAACTCAAGCTATTTTTCAGCGAGGTCTGTGCGTGCAATAACGCGGCTTGGTTTGTCAATACAAAAGTGGTCAAAGAGAAATAGATTTCGGATTGTAAATTTTATGTGCACGTGGCCGAACACACAAAGGCGGTACCTGTGCATGCCTGCGGGGTGAACATAAAATATTCAGCCTCGGTGAAATCTTGAAACATGTGCAGTGTCTTAAATCTCTCATTCAGATACTTATCCACTATTCCCTTTATGACACAATGAAGTGGGCATTCACAGGCATGACTTATATCTACTTACTGTGTAATGACAATAACTTGATATCAATATTGATGATTTTAATATTTTATTATCTGTTGTGAACTCCAGCATCCTGAGATTCTAAGGCAACCTTCGGCCTTTCAACAGAATTGTGCTTCTTTACAATGACTACACCAACTGTAAGGACTTTAAAAATTAAAGTTTGAATTAAACATTTATTTCTTGGTCTTACCTACAATTTAGGTAGCGGCTGGGGCGCCAGGGAAATGGCATAACATAACCGTTTTAGGCAAGTTTAGAAATGTATTTTGGGTAATCTTTTTAATTTCTTATAAAATATACATTGTTCTGTAAAAAATACTTGAAAATTCTCTAAAATAAAACATAAACATCTTTAAACAAGTTTTTACATTGTACTGTAAAAAATACTTGAAAATTCTTTCAAATAAAACATAAACATCTTTAAACAAGTTTTTACATTGTACTGTAAAAAATACTTGAAAATTCTTTCAAATAAAACATAAACATCTTTAAAGAAGTTTTTACATTGTACTGTAAAAAAATACTTGAAAATTCTTTCAAATAAAACATAAACATCTTTAAAGAAGTTTTTACATTGTACTGTAAAAAAATACTTGAAAATTCTTTCAAATAAAACATAAACATCTTCAAACAAGTTTTTACATTGTACTGTAAAAAAATACTTGAAAATTCTTTCAAATAAAACATAAACATCTTTAAACAAGTTTTTACATTGTACTGTAAAAAATACTTGAAAATTCTTTCAAATAAAACATAAACATCTTTAAACAAGTTTTTACATTGTACTGTAAAAAAATACTTGAAAATTCTTTCAAATAAAACATAAACATCTTCAAACAAGTTTTTACATTGTACTGTAAAAAAATACTTGAAAATTCTTTCAAATAAAACATAAACATCTTTAAACAAGTTTTTACATTGTACTGTAAAAAAATACTTGAAAATTCTTTCAAATAAAACATAAACATCTTTAAACAAGTTTTTACATTGTACTGTAAAAAATACTTGAAAATTCTTTAAAATACAACATAAACATCTTTAAACAAGTTTTTACATTGTACTGTAAAAAAATACTTGAAAATTCTTTAAAATAAAACATAAACATCTTTAAAGAAGTTTTTACATTGTACTGTAAAAAAATACTTGAAAATTCTTTCAAATAAAACATAAACATCTTTAAACAAGTTTTTACATTGTACTGTAAAAAATACTTGAAAATTCTTTCAAATAAAACATAAAAATCTTTAAACAAGTTTTTACATTGTACTGTAAAAAATACTTGAAAATTCTTTCAAATAAAACATAAACATCTTTAAACAAGTTTTTACATTGTACTGTAAAAAAATACTTGAAAATTCTTTCAAATAAAACATAAAAATCTTTAAAGAAGTTTTTACATTGTACTGTAAAAAAATACTTGAAAATTCTTTCAAATAAAACATAAACATCTTTAAAGAAGTTTTTACATTGTACTGTAAAAAAATACTTGAAAATTCTTTCAAATAAAACATAAACATCTTCAAACAAGTTTTTACATTGTACTGTAAAAAATACTTGAAAATTCTTTCAAATAAAACATAAAAATCTTTAAACAAGTTTTTACATTGTACTGTAAAAAAATACTTGAAAATTCTTTCAAATAAAACATAAACATCTTCAAACAAGTTTTTACATTGTACTGTAAAAAATACTTGAAAATTCTTTCAAATAAAACATAAACATCTTTAAACAAGTTTTTACATTGTACTGTAAAAAATACTTGAAAATTCTTTCAAATAAAACATAAACATCTTTAAAGAAGTTTTTACATTGTACTGTAAAAAAATACTTGAAAATTCTTTCAAATAAAACATAAACATCTTCAAACAAGTTTTTACATTGTACTGTAAAAAATACTTGAAAATTCTTTCAAATAAAACATAAACATCTTTAAAGAAGTTTTTACATTGTACTGTAAAAAAATACTTGAAAATTCTTTCAAATAAAACATAAACATCTTTAAAGAAGTTTTTACATTGTACTGTAAAAAATACTTGAAAATTCTTTCAAATAAAACATAAACATCTTCAAACAAGTTTTTACATTGTACTGTAAAAAATACTAGAAAATTCTTTCAAATAAAACATAAACATCTTCAAACAAGTTTTTACATTGTACTGTAAAAAATACTCGAAAATTCTTTCAAATAAAACATAAACATCTTCAAACAAGTTTTTACATTGTACTGTAAAAAAATACTCGAAAATTCTTTCAAATAAAACATAAACATCTTTAAACAAGTTTTTACATTGTACTGTAAAAAAATACTCGAAAATTCTTTCAAATAAAACATAAACATCTTTAAAGAAGTTTTTACATTGTACTGTAAAAAAATACTCGAAAATTCTTTCAAATAAAACATAAACATCTTTAAACAAGTTTTTACATTGTACTGTAAAAAATACTTGAAAATTCTTTCAAATAAAACATAAAAATCTTTAAAGAAGTTTTTACATTGTACTGTAAAAAATACTTGAAAATTCTTTCAAATAAAACATAAAAATCTTTAAAGAAGTTTTTACATTGTACTGTAAAAAAATACTCGAAAATTCTTTCAAATAAAACATAAACATCTTCAAACAAGTTTTTACATTGTACTGTAAAAAATACTTGAAAATTCTTTCAAATAAAACATAAACATCTTTAAAGAAGTTTTTACATTGTACTGTAAAAAATACTTGAAAATTCTTTCAAATAAAACATAAACATCTTTAAACAAGTTTTTACATTGTACTGTAAAAAAATACTTGAAAATTCTTTCAAATAAAACATAAACATCTTTAAACAAGTTTTTACATTGTACTGTAAAAAATACTTGAAAATTCTTTCAAATAAAACATAAACATCTTTAAAGAAGTTTTTACATTGTACTGTAAAAAAATACTTGAAAATTCTTTCAAATAAAACATAAACATCTTTAAACAAGTTTTTACATTGTACTGTAAAAAATACTTGAAAATTCTTTCAAATAAAACATAAACATCTTTAAACAAGTTTTTACATTGTACTGTAAAAAATACTTGAAAATTCTTTCAAATAAAACATAAACATCTTTAAAGAAGTTTTTACATTGTACTGTAAAAAAATACTTGAAAATTCTTTCAAATAAAACATAAACATCTTTAAAGAAGTTTTTACATTGTACTGTAAAAAATACTTGAAAATTCTTTCAAATAAAACATAAACATCTTCAAACAAGTTTTTACATTGTACTGTAAAAAATACTAGAAAATTCTTTAAAATAAAACATAAACATCTTCAAACAAGTTTTTACATTGTACTGTAAAAAATACTAGAAAATTCTTTAAAATAAAACATAAACATCTTTAAAGAAGTTTTTACATTGTACTGTAAAAAAATACTTGAAAATTCTTTCAAATAAAACATAAACATCTTTAAACAAGTTTTTACATTGTACTGTAAAAAATACTTGAAAATTCTTTCAAATAAAACATAAACATCTTTAAACAAGTTTTTACATTGTACTGTAAAAAATACTTGAAAATTCTTTCAAATAAAACATAAACATCTTTAAACAAGTTTTTACATTGTACTGTAAAAAATACTTGAAAATTCTTTCAAATAAAACATAAACATCTTTAAACAAGTTTTTACATTGTACTGTAAAAAAATACTTGAAAATTCTTTCAAATAAAACATAAACATCTTTAAACAAGTTTTTACATTGTACTGTAAAAAATACTTGAAAATTCTTTCAAATAAAACATAAACATCTTTAAAGAAGTTTTTACATTGTACTGTAAAAAAATACTTGAAAATTCTTTCAAATAAAACATAAACATCTTTAAACAAGTTTTTACATTGTACTGTAAAAAATACTTGAAAATTCTTTCAAATAAAACATAAACATCTTTAAACAAGTTTTTACATTGTACTGTAAAAAATACTTGAAAATTCTTTCAAATAAAACATAAACATCTTTAAACAAGTTTTTACATTGTACTGTAAAAAAATACTTGAAAATTCTTTCAAATAAAACATAAAATCTTTAAACAAGTTTTTACATTGTACTGTAAAAAATACTTGAAAATTCTTTCAAATAAAACATAAACATCTTTAAACAAGTTTTTACATTGTACTGTAAAAAAATACTTGAAAATTCTTTCAAATAAAACATAAAAATCTTTAAAGAAGTTTTTACATTGTACTGTAAAAAAATACTTGAAAATTCTTTCAAATAAAACATAAAAATCTTTAAAGAAGTTTTTACATTGTACTGTAAAAAAATACTTGAAAATTCTTTCAAATAAAACATAAACATCTTTAAAGAAGTTTTTACATTGTACTGTAAAAAAATACTTGAAAATTCTTTCAAATAAAACATAAACATCTTCAAACAAGTTTTTACATTGTACTGTAAAAAATACTTGAAAATTCTTTCAAATAAAACATAAACATCTTTAAACAAGTTTTTACATTGTACTGTAAAAAATACTTGAAAATTCTTTCAAATAAAACATAAACATCTTTAAACAAGTTTTTACATTGTACTATAAAAAATACTTGAAAATTCTTTAAAATAAAACATAAACATCTTTAAACAAGTTATACAGTATATGGAATATATAAATTATATACAACAAATTGTTTATTTAATAAGGTTAATAAACCATAATTCAATACAATGATATGTATGAAAACTTATTTTAATTAAACTAAAATATAAAATGTTAAACTAGACAGACGAACACAAATAACACAAAAAGTTACCTGCAAGCTATATTTTTGGTTTAACTTTACAGAATTTTCTCATTGAAACAAAGGAAATCGGGCTAAAGTAAAAGCAAGTGTGCAGTTGTTCACTATACCCTTGGTGCAAACTATCCATCCTTTATAGTATTGGAAATAAAGTAAGTATGTATTACTGAATTAATAAATGTAAAATTATACACAGTAAGCATAACACGAATATAAATAATAAAATTAATTAAACTGAGATGCAAAGAAGAGCTGTATTACAGTCTCTTCCGTTTCGCCGTAGTATGTCCCAGTGGGTACACAAAGTTTCGCTGCATGCAAACAAAAATAGTACAGAAACGGTACACACTTTTAGTGCATATACACAGACGACTTGGGCGCACTTTAAATCAGAATGCAATATAGGTAAAAACAGCAAACAGGGCAATGAAATTATTTACTCAGTCAACACTACAACATAGACCACATTCCATATGGTGCGCTGTATAGTGTGGAAAGTGAGTTTTATACCGCTAAAATCAATCCTTCATCCCGACGTCTGGGAATTGCTGAACGTCTCTATGGACCACACACAAAAAAAAGATTTTTTCCAATCTTTCTAAACCGAGTAGTGCAGTTTCCATAATTTATAAACTAATTTGGAACATGGAGTTACTCTAAATTAGAACCCTGCCTAGTCCTTTTATGAAAACAGATTATCCCTTGCATATGGCACACCTGCTATGCCACAGCACTGGATCCATTTATCACTCACATTATTGCAATCAGGTGCCGGGTTCTGGAAGTACATGGAGGACGAAAGAATGGATCTATGATTGAATAAAAGAGCTGCAGTCTATAGAAGCGAATACATTTTTACTAACCTCTCTGCCTAGAGCCATATGAAGACAGAAGACAGATCTAAGTATTCATACGGTGAAATTGGGTTTCCTTATTCTCTATCTAGCAGAAAACTGGGGAATGACTCAGGAATTTAGTCATTTGTCTTGCTTTGGACGGTGATTTATGTCGCCCGCGGTGCTTGATGGTTTGCAGTTAAAACCCCCTGAACATATTCATCATTACCAACATAACCGAGTTGCGTTTCTATGTATGGACTATTTTGAACAACGGCTCGCCATTCGTGATAGATTTTATGACGCATTTGTTTGCACAGGAGGACTTTTATGTTCTAGTTTGCTTTTTCCCGACAATGTTATGATGTCAAAGGCCAACAGGCTGTTCCAGGCATATTCTGAACACACCTGATGGGAGAGATGGCAGGTACTGTTGTTGTCTTTTCGATCATGTTATTATAGATATTACGTTGTTCTGTGCTCATGAGAAACATCTAACCTGATTTTATGTGATTTTAACCGAAATTACATTGATCAAATGTTTAATGCGCTTTATGTTGCCTGAACCATAACGTGGCCTTTTCAACCAATTCGACAGTAAGCGTCTATCAGAAAAAGAATCGGAAAAATAAATCAATCAATTATTATCATTCATTCATATTTTTTTAATGCAGGATAAGACTTTTAAGATACATTACCCTTACCTTGAATAGTGAATCCAAAGTTTCTCCATAATGAAAGTTCGCGATCCTTTGCTCACCCCCTTGACATTTCAAACCTGCAGTTTCAAACACATGAGTTTGGAGAATTTTGAAAAAGAAGTACACTCCAAGTAAATGGCGGAATCAATGGTTTGCCAACAGTTTTCAAAATGTTCTCCATTGGTGTTCTGCAGACGAAGTCATGCAGGTTTAATCATTAGTGGTTGAAGAAATAATGACAGATTTGACTTTTGGGTGAAAATCACTTCAAACCTTTATTAGAAAACTGAAGGAAAAGTCATTTTATGTATTTGTTTGTATTTGTATTTGTATGGTAATCTGCAAAGCCAGATATTATTATGTGAAAATGAGGTCAACACATAGGAAAGCATCCCAGACGGAGACGGTCTCATTTTGATTCCCATTATCAACCCCTGTGTTGTGTATAAGTCTGTTTTTTCAAATATGACTTTTTCGATTCTTTGTTTCTAACCTCAGACATGAATTCATTCAAGGAAAACATGTCACCCAAATGACACATTTTTCAAAAAGAGAAGTATTTAAAAAATATGATTTAACAGAATTAAATGACAAATAACTGACTACAACATAAATCAGTAAATTAGATTATAGTATTGTATAAAATTTGTGTTATGAGCTTACACTGTATACCTTGCAGAATCAGTAAAGTGTTATTTGAGAAAAACTGGTGGCAAAATTGAAATGGCCTTAACAAACAATTTCCTATAACAGATGTGTTTTGTAAGATTATGGTCATTCATTTTTTCTAATCTTTCCAATAATTGTATAAAATAATTTTTGTTGCTAAAATCACGTCGCTACTGCGCATGTGTACTGCCCCCAAATAATTATTAGTGTTTACCTATTGACGATTGGATCTTTTTACTAGAGCGCCATACAATTTATAATACATAACAAATACTAGTCTATGTAACAAAAGTAAAAAAACCATTTAATGTAGTTTGCCTGGTTTTATTATCATTGTGTATTGGATATGAAAACGTTTGATGAAATATTTCTTTATAGATTTAATTTCTGTATGTGTTTAAAATAAAGAACTTTTTTATATGAATTCAGAGCCTGCCTCGGATATAATGGTAGCCTATTAGTGTCAGCATGTCTATGACGGCTAAAAATGATGTCCAGCTAGGTAGCACACTAGGTTTTGAGACGGAGCCAATACAGCGCTCGAGTGATGTTAAAGATCTATCTTCCCGTAATCTGTAGATTGTGCTGTGAGGCTCTATTGCTTCTGACCCCCCGTGTCTAAATTGGTGGCCAGCTGTTGGTGACAAAATCCATTTGTCTGCTTGTCGGACTGGATTTAACCTAAACAATATAAATAGCTGAGCAGCCATTGTGCACATTTGTTGGAAGTCAGAAGCGAATTAAAAGACATCTGTTTTAATTTAAGGAAAGAACACTTTACAACCCGTTTATTCCCATAGACGCTGCTTGCAGCTGGAGGTTTTTGGCCTGAAGAACCGTATTTCAAGTTTATGCGGTCGGTTGAAATGTAAAATAACAACTTGATCAGCTGCTGAGTGGATTTACACCCCCAACAAAAGCCAAAAGTGAGTCTCAAACCAGAATCTGTTGATTAAAAGCAGATTTAAGTAGCACTTAACTCGGTGATTAAATACTGTTCAGTTTAAGTCATCATTATAATACTTGAGCTGAATTGTAGAAGAACAGAACATGGTTTTCAATCTCAATACTGTTATTAAGCAGTACGGTACAGTACAAGAGAGTATGCAACGGTATCTATTAAAGTAATAGTTATACCAAACATGTTTTAAAGAAATAAGTCCAAACAGCACTGGACCCCATTCACTTCGATTGTAAGGACATTTCTCAAAATACATAACATTGTGTTGTGTCACAAAGGTTTGGAATGCAAAGAGGGTAAGCAAGTGAATACATGTTTTTTTATTTTAGGGTGAAGTATCCCTTACAAGAGTGTACTTGGACAAAATGCCCATTGGCGTTCATAATATATTTTTAAATACTATATGGTATTTAATTGGTGGACAGATTTTATATATATATATATATATATATATATATATATATATACATATATATATATACACTTAAATATATGTTTACATATATATATATATATATATATATATATATATATATATATATATATATATATATATATATATATACATATATATATATATATATATATACTTAAATAAATAAATAAATATATACTTAAATAAATAAATAAATATATATATATATATATATATATATATATATATATATATATATATATATATATATATATATAGGTATTAAATAAAAATATATATTCCCTGTAATAAAAAAAGATATTCCCCGACAGTAGCAGAGCATGTTTCTTACAGGTCTTGTGTTAAACTTTACATGCTTGGCGACTTTAATATAAAACAAGAAAAGTAAAATCATGTACAAGGTAATCCACGGTTTATATGGTGTAATATGAGCTACATTGAATGTCAAACTGTGACCCCAAAGCCTCGCTCGTATTTCACCGCACCTTGTCAGATTGCTCTTAAAATCACCCATTTTTATCCGTCCAATTTTCCACACCGCTCAGTCGGTGGCCCTTTGCCACTTGCTCCAGTCTGCCAAGCTTTTCTTCTCCATGCTAAGCGCCCCGGTTAAAAGTCTTCTTGATGAAATGGCACTCTTGTGTGTGTGCGTGCGCGCGGGTGTGTTTTCGCACTTTTCTCAAGGTAGGCGAATTTAATATCGCCGACATTATGCAAATGGACTCATTAAATAGAAAACACATTGCAACAAAGCAGATGCCTCCAAACATGTTATCTTGTTTGTAACATTTATAAATACTTATTCACCAAGCCTGAGCTGTTTACCACAACAGCCTAATGAAAAATGAATTAAAAAGCACGGTAATGAGATTATTATACCCTATTATGCCCTTTCAAACGCCTGACGCTTTGAAAGATAGGTGATTATGTTTGTTTGTTTGTCGCGGCTTTTGATCGATGCGGTGTTAAAGATATTCTCTGCGGCGTTGGACAAGTCAGAGCGGGCGTATCAAACACTCAAAGTTCTTCAAGGTGACACTAACGTTATGATGTCATGTGATATGGTTATGATGTCAGGACCACCTATTAAGCTTTTACAATACTTCACATAACAAATCATGTTTCATTTGTTTAAAGAGAGCTTTGGTTCATTGACTGTGAACGGTCACGTATGCATCTCTTGGTGATAATGTCACAAGGCCTCTTTAGGCTTTATTTGGTTTTAATTCTAAACACATTTCAGAACCGGGACAGTGTACATGCTTATTTCATTCTTCAAATTGGATTATGATCATTTTATTTTTTCTTTGCTTACCCAAGCTCGTGTCATTGAAACCACTAATAGCGTTTTTATACTTGTTGTTTTGGACTTTAAGGAATTGAAATTAAGTGGGTTATAGTGGCCTGTTCTCGAGCTTCATAAGAACCCAAAAGTATCACTTAATAACTACTGCATTTGACATAATAAAAGTCCAGCGTGTTATTTAAACCCTGTTTGACAATCTTTCTTTTGCAGAACACATAAGAAGATATTTAAAAAAATGTTGGTGCCCATTCACTTTGATTGTATGGACCAATGTAGGTCAATGGGACCTTCAAAATATCATTTTTTTTGTTCTGCAGTTAAAAACAAAGCCATAAATGGTTGACATGACGTTAGGAGAAGAAAATGATTTCGCTTAACAATCCTTATTTACTCGGTTCTTCTTGCCTAAACTACACCATTTACAAATCAAATGGTTGTCACATGCCAAATGTATGGGAAAGATACGTTGTTTATGTACACATACTCACTTTAATTCACATTCCGAACTTAAATTGATGTAATTCCTGCATGCTTTGGAATGCAGTTCTAAAGTTGGTTTTAACGTTTTGAAAAAAGACACTTGGCAGATTATTGCGGACCACAAGATGACTAACTATAAGATCATTATTTTTGATCTGTTATACTAAATTAACCCGGAGATGTGTATTTTAGGAGCTTTGATCGGTGCATACAAATTTTTCGTGAAATAATTTACGCATTTGGATAAAAAGTTCTTTAGGAGAATGTGAATGTATCAAAATGTAAAAGACCATCCAAAGCTCACCTACACAATGCTTTACCGCTCCATCCCCGAAGAACGAACACAACACACAAAACCCAGGCTCTGTACACACAATGTTTATTGTTGTGTTAATTAAAACCCAAGCGGTTCTGCTGGGATCTGAGTCACGTCGCTAATGTGCACCCGAGGAACGCGCAATTTCCCAAACTAACCGTACAGATGGCCAAGTTTGTGACAGCATACTGCTGGGGGAATTTGCTGAGGACATCTGACAAAGTCAATTTAAGTTTTAAAAGTCTTCCAGGTTTACAGACGCATGCTTAGTGGAATTTACAGTCACACTTTCTGGATGTGAGAAAGTTCTCGCGGAAAACAGCTCGAGCTGCCAGACGATTGTGTTGTAATGAAGGAAGTGATGTGGAGGGCGGCGGAGCGTACCTGCCTCACTTTCTCTGCCTGTGAACTTGGTTTTACTGAATGATCAAGCTTTCCATTATGTGTTCCGCTCATGGTTTTCTCGTAATTACAGCATGTCCATGTCCACGTGTTGCCAAGGAAGGCCGGAGACTTTGAAAGGAACGACAACATCTATGACGAGGTGAGGGCAAGTGCCATACACATCACATTAGGGTAAAGTGTCTTTGTTGGTGTCTTCTCAAAGGGATAGTTTTACACAAAAATTAAAATGATGTCATCAAAAAAAAAAATGGAGCAAATCATAAAAATATATATACTGCAATTATGTTGCACAATTACAAGGAAGATAAAACACAATGTTTGTGTTATTTGTTTTACATGTGTGTTATACACAATCTACACTTGCATGATTTTCAAAATGCTCCAAGAAAAAATACTGTAAAACAAATCATGCCATGGATGTACCTTATAATCCATCCACATGCTTTATTCCTGTAACTTTTTGCATGCGATTGAAATACATCAGCCAAGTCAGTTTTTATAAATAGTCCTCTTGGCGTGTTTTTTTACCAGAAGTCTTGCTTTTCTTAATACCAGAAATGTTCTCGGAGAAAAATGAAGGGTCTCGTCACCAGTGGTCCAACGCATTATGAATCAGCTTGTTTTTAATTTGCATCTGGCCCGAGGGCTATTCTGGAGTTTTTCCATTTATATGTTCTCCATCCTGTACAGAGAGAGATTTTCCTCCGAGGCGTTTTCCCCTTGCTTTAAGTAATCGTTCCCCCTTTATTTTAGGCTGTTAAATGTTTTATAAGCTAAACTAGATGCATTTTCTTGCTCATAAAGCTTATTTAAGAGGCGACGGGGTTGTAACATCTCACTGATGCTGAAGAAATGTTTCTTTCTCCCTGGAGGTTTTTAATGCCAAATTCTCTTTGTAGTTGTTGTTAGTGGCAGGAGTGTTCGTGTAGATCTTGCATCGAGGGTCGTGATGTTATGATATAGAGGTTTTCACAAATTTTGGTACTCTTTTGTATGTGAAACATAACCAAAATACTCGAGCATCTAGTACACAAAGTCTACTGTATGGGAAATCTTTCAGTAAAGCTTTGTATGTTTTATTTCCATGTGCAAAAAACGTATAGACTGTTCACATTTGCAGTCTCTTGCATGTCAGCACGGTGTGCTGGTGCTGAAAATCTTTGCATTCTTGTCTCAGCAACGGCAGATGCAGTGACAGCCCAAGGTTCATAAGGCTTTGAAAGAATTAGAAAGTGGCACAGCACACGTTTGAACGTGCAAAATTTATATTTAAACATATGCAGATGCGTCTGGCCTGAGCCCCGGATATTTACCCCAGAACCGGTCCTACAGCCAAGAAATCAGACTATGCAAACCTTTTTTTTTGAATTTGAGAAATAAACCAATATGATGAATGTGACAATAAGAGCACGTAAGTTAAATTAAAATTAAATCTTGCTTGAAAAATAAAAGTATGCTTTTAAAGGGAGACTGGACTTTACTGTAATGGGTACTCTACTGTATTGTTAACTCCTGTCATGTAATTGTTGAAATATGCTAGTGTCTCCCATTAAATTGAAGAACAAACACTGTTCAATATTTTAAGAGAACACAGGCAGTGTCTGCAAATGCATATTCTCAAATCATTTGTTAATTTATTCATTTACAGTATATAGAAAGGCCTGTTGCTTCTCTGAGTTTACAGGACGGTGTGCTGCGGAAGAAAACCCACCGTGATTAAATCTTATCCCCGAAGCAGCAGCTTGTATTGTGCTGATAAAGAGCATTATTACACATCCTTGTCCATATGGTAAAGTCTCTTAGGATGAATTGCCTGTAGCGTTGCACATTTAAAAGTTACTTTAGATAAAAGCTAAATGAATCAGTGTTGAAGAGTAACTAACGGAAAGTATCATTTTTCAGCGGTGTAAGAGTAGCACAGCTGTTTTAATACAGTAGACGGAAGCTTTAATATGAACAAGCTTAGTTTTGGTATAACACCTTCAGACACATGCTCAGAGCCTTTTAGTAGGAGAATGGTGTCATTTTAATTCGCTTTAAAAGAACAGTTTTAAAAAGAAATGGTGGATTTAATAGTTCCCGGAATTTACTGGCAGCGCGATAGATTTTCAGTTTCAGATCACCTTATGTATTGAAGTATTTAAGTGGATAGTTGTTAATAAATAAGTAGATTTATAAGTAGGTTTTTCTACGGGACTTTTATCCGTCGGACCTCAGAAGTGGCGTAAATCTTCTTGTCTATAAAGATTTCTTTAAGACTGAAAATCGCCTTTCGCTGTTGATTGTTTTATGTAAGATGTCCTTGAGTGCCATATAAGACGCCATTAATGAAAGGTAATAAGAACAATTTGGGGGATTTCAGCAGATAATTGAAAGCAATACAAACCCGAAACATGCTGTTATTTGCAAATGTCATTCTTTTTTAGATACTTTATTATTAACTATTTTTGTTTATTAAGTAATAAAGTCCATTAAACTTGAGTTAGAATGTATCATTCTGATTTAATCTCAGACAAAGATTAAGAGTATTTAATGTATTGTTTTGCCATATTACAGTGTCTTAAAATCGTCCTAAAATATTAGTTTAAAAGCGATCATATTAGGTTCACCTAAACCTGAAAATGATGTCATCATTTACTCATCCCTCTTGTTATTTCTATCTTCTGCAGAAGAAAAAAAAGACGAAATTTTAAAAGAATATTGCCCTATCACCCTTTCCCTTTTATTGTATGGACACAAAACCAATGCAAGTGAACGCGGGCCCGTTCCCAACATTCTTCAAAATACAAATTCAAAAATGTTCTCCGCAGAAGACACATTTCAGACTGCCGATGAAAATGTTGAATTACAGGCAGGTCAAGTGTGCATCAGACATAGATAACAATGGCATTCCAGTGTGCCGTTTTATTTCTCACTTTATTGAAACAATGTGACATGTTGCGGTAAACTTCTCCAGCAGCACGGTCATGAACAGCCTGACAGCCCCTGCGCTACAGAAACACTCTTCAGCAGAACTTTCGTACAGTTGCTCGGTCTCATGTACCTACTGCCATTTCCACTTTTCATCACGCTGTCATCTCACCAAAGAAAAGTCTGTCATTGCATATCACACTTGTCTGTTGTGTTTTTACCTTTTCTCACTCTCCCTCTCTTTCGCTGCCATTCTTTTTCTTCTTTATTCTTTATGATGTAAATGTCAACAGACATTTAATACAGGGGAAAGTATTTAAATGTCCTTTAAGATGACTTAATAAGTCAAGTTTCACTTAAGCCTGTTGCTGTGGGGTCTGCTTCTGCTCTGGAGTGATTCCGGGAAACAAATGTAGATTATGCCATTCTTTATTATTAACCCCCTGGATTATACAACTATTTGCCTACTGGTGTGTTAAAAGATTCCACCATGCCTACCGAGAAAGAACACAACTTGCTAGAATGGTATCAGGTTCCATGGCCGTCTCCATTCTCTCTGTAAAGGTCAGCGGTTTTGAAAAATGAGCGTTTTGACCTTTTTTAATCATGTGAAGAAAAGCCCAAGCATCACAGTTAAAAGTAGTGTCTTTTTTATCATTTGCTAACTCTATTCAAAGACATTTTCTTTATGATCTTAAAGGACACATAAACTGGCAGTTACATGCATTTAGTCACTTGGTGGCTAAAATGGAAAGGGGGCGCTTGTTATTAATTCCCTGCACCTACAATACCCGCCGGTACCAAGTATCGAAGCAGCAACCTTGTGATCACGAGTCTGGTACTCTAACCGCCAGTCCATGACTGCCCCAGTTTTCCACAATTTAAATCTTCCCTGTGGTATCCTCGGAATGTGTCGTTTACCGGTGGATGTTGAAAATGTCACCATTTGTGGGTGCGATGGAAAATCAGCTGTTTGTTTCTCTTTAAATGCAATTGAGCCGCCGTCCGCTTCCGTTCAAGCAAATAACGAGTGAGAAACACTGTTTTATCTTTTAAGTCATTTCACAGTCATAGGCGGAGCTTAATCAATGTGATGTCACATTGCGGAGAACATGCAACTGATCATTGGAGAGGCCATTTAAAAACTGAATTGGGATATTTTATCATTCCAGGGTTCAGCTGTGTTCAAACAACATTTAAAAGTGCTTTTTTCAGAGGATGTGGCCTTAAAAGAGTTTTGTTTCTACAGCAACATAATACAGCGATAAGGGCCAAAGCATGAAAAATGACAAAAAAGATGTCGGCGTTGACGGCGAACAGACGTCCATCTTGTCCATGAGTTATGAAAAGGGCTTTTTGCCATGAACGTTTTTTTAAGCTACTTACTTTTAATGACTTTGCTGTCAAGAGGAGATGGGCATTGTTCAGGGACAGAACGAACACTCAGGGCTACTTAATGAGGAGATATTAAAAAGACAGAGTGAGAATTATAATCGCACCCCTGGCAATCTGACGCCGGAGCAACCCTAAAGATGGTGCTAGGTTGAGCCGACCATGTCCGAAATTTTCTGCTGTGAGAAATCTAAATTGAATCTTCATTATTTTAGTTTCCAGGCTCTGGATGGAAATACTTGAACGATTGTCACATAAACCCAAAAGACGGTGGGTTATTTGTGCATTATTAGAACTTTTTTTTTATTAAAATGCACCAGAGCTTATTTTTCAGTCAATGTAACTTTTAAAGAACCTCAAAAGGTGATTCTTGGATCTTTTAATTCTTGATTTATTTAGTGGTCTTTATTTAAAAAAACTCCCCTGGTGTCATTTAATGCCTTAAAACTAAAAAAACTTAAAACTAATCTTTGGTCATCAAAATGACACATTTAAATCTTTTTTTGGTGAAACTACATTTATCTGCCTTAAAGAGCTTTGAGAACACGCTTTATTTGTTTAAATTGATCAATTCGTTTATGGTTTGTCTTAAATCACATAAAATCAACATTTAAACTTGATTTTGACAACAGGGGAACTTTAAGTGTACTGAAAAAATAAAGAAAGAATATTTAAAGGCGACTTTAGTATAAAGAGCGAAAGATATCTGCGTTTTACATGTTAGACCTCATAATCTACCATTGGGGCTGATTTGTCATTATTTTGTTTGTGTCTTATTTAAAACCAACCGTTTACACATTCATTGATTCTTCTTGTGTAAATGGTGGGTGTTAGGAGGTCGAATTTGTAAAACGCTTTCGATGTGTGCCAGCGGTGCCGTCGTGGACAAAAACATGGAAAAGCTTTTCGTAAGTGTCGTCATGTTGCATTACATCTGTTATAGACACGGTGTGATGGGAGTGCAGCCTAAAAAGCTTTGCAAAAAATGCTTGTGTTGTAAATTAACGAAAAGTGGCACTAAATATACACGATCTAGATTTAAACTGATGTTTGAATGACATGCAGTTAGTCGTGTGGAACACACGGTCACGGTCTGTGATGTAAGTCATTACTTTCTCTATCCTGTAAAATATCCCTCCGGCACATAATGTCTCGGAAGACGCCGCCGTAAAAGTCTCACTTACTAATCTCTCTCATTGTCCTTTATCTTTCTGATTTTCCTCTTCATTTCTTTATCTGCCTACACAATCAATGCTTCAATCCCCAGACTTCAGCATATACTGAAAGACTACGAGCCATTTTAAAAATCAGCCGTCTCGTACTTCCTTACATTCCCTCTATCTTCTTTCTCGGCCCTGATGACGCCTGATAGCTTCGTTCATTAGATCTCGATGACTCCTCCGCGAGGTACGCTGGTACAGGAAGCAAGGCGAACATATTCGCCGTTGTGACGGGAGGGTACGTGGGCGGCTCTGTTGTTATTTGGGGCGTGATTTATCGCCAGGCCCTCTTTTCTCCTTGCCGGAGTTTCAGCGGAAAACAAAGACGCGGAGAATGCAACGCAATGAGAAATATCAACGGATTCTCATGTTTCTGCACGGCCTGACAGCAACCAATCCATCTCTCTGACATTCACCTAGTTAACATTTTTATCAGAGGGCCAAGATTTGTCATTTTTTACCCCCTTCCTCTAGACAAGTGTGTAAGTCTCCACTAATCGTTTTGATAAAGATGAACAACCGGAAACAAAGCCGCACTGCTTCTCTTGAGAATGATGAACAATGGGGCCAGCGGTTGCTTTCATATTTTACCCCGGTATAGCTGTTGTTTTGCTGTACGTTACGGGGTGTAGACCGAGATTGCTTTGTGTTTCAAAGCTGTGTTGGTTTTTGACTGCCAATTGAAAATGCCCTCATCGTTTGATTGGTGGGTTTGATTTATCAGTCGATCGGGACTTTAATAACGAGAACCTTAAAATAAAGGACCACAAACTTAACTCGGTTTCCTGTTGTGTGACGGTAGATCAGCAGTTGTGCACCGTTTCCCTGTGATTTGTATAAGTAGGTTTGGGTATGTATGTGTCATTTTATAAGTGCATCCACCGGGGTTGCCAGATCTTCAAAATATGAGCCGAATGTCCAATCAAAACCATCCTGATTAGTACCGTCATAATATCAATAGTCAAGAGATGCCACTTAAAAGCATAGTATTTATGCATTACTCACATTTCTTTCATTAAAATGTATATGGTATAGTAGTATACTGAACATTCTGTGTTTACAATTTTTTAAATATGAAGAATATGCTGTATGTTGAACTTATGAAACGGAAGACAACGGAAGATGTAAACTCCCCGAGAACTCCGTTCTCTCTACCAAATGAAACCAACATTTATAATCGAAATAACCAATTCTCATCATTTCTTGCCTTTTCTGTATTATTCTGTAAAAGTGGAGAAGAAATAACCATCAAAGATGCAATGGGACAATTTTTATAACTCTGCGAAAATAAAAGTTTGCATCGGCTCCGGTAATTGCTTCTGCACAAAAATGAATGTACTTTCCCGTAAGTTGTTTTTGTAAAAATGAGTCAGCCAGGGACCATAAAGTTGTTTTAGAACAATGTAATAATCCCTTACATTTAAGTAAAGTAAGCAAGCATGAGAAATGATATCCAGAGGACTCCATTCTATTTCAGTAGCGAATAGACGTTTATAATGCAGGATGAGTTTTATTCATAAGTGATCACACAGATGGCATCAGTCTTGTTTCCCCAGCTCTTTTGTCCTCGGTGCCAGGTGTAGAGAATAGAAAACAGTGTCTGGCGAAACACAGGCTATTAGTAACTAACTAGCTATCTGTCCTGACTTTCTCTACCGCGAACTTTCCTTTTAAAACCTCCAACCTTGAAAAATGACCTTGTTGGTATTTGAGCTGTCTACGGCGGTGCTTCCCAGATAAATGAAACACAGATACACTCAATATCCATAATGGTTTGTCTGCTGTAATATTTGCCCTTTTGCTTTTTTTGTCATCCTTCCAACCGAGGAAGACACAAACAAAAACAAACCGCTCTTGTAAATGGTTTTGCTCAGGAATATGTCATGTTGAAGAGTCTTGCATCAAAGCTTAGTCCTATATATTGATTTTAGCGCTTGCCTTCTTTTGTTACAGCTTTCTGACTTTGACCTTTGCCCGGTGTAGTTGGGTCTCTCTTAAATCTGCCAGCATCTTCCATTCCTCCAACTCTGCGAAGACAATTTTTTAAATAGGGACATTGCTTTAAGGTTTGATCAATTTGATCAGACTTAGTTTAGCATGTTGGCATTGAAATGCACCAGGTCATTGTACTTCGATGCTTGTTGATATAAAATAAAAAATATTCTTGATATTCATATGCTACTATTAAACTCATTCAAAAGTATTATGATTTTTTTGTTATGTATTGTTGTACTCGGGAACGATATGACTATAACAGATTTGATGCATTTCAAAAGTTTGCATCATTATCATACTAAGTTGAAAATACTCTTTACGAAATATACCCACTTGTTCTTTTTCATGGATTGACCCTTTGTTTAAAAGCATGTTTGCTGTATTCCTCTTCTGTAATGCTGTCGGAAAGTGACTAAAGAATGGATTGTTTTTCAGTAGAGACGCATGTGGAATAGGCCATAGAGTAACTTTATTTTTCCGAAGGCTGAACGATTTTTATATCGTAAATGTGAATTCTCCGTGGCGAACTGCAGTTAATTGGGAAATGAGAAGTGTTGCTTATGAATATTTATACACGAGTGCATGTGTGTTTGCAAGGTAATGACAGTTCAGTGTATGTGAGTTCATTGCATTCAGCGGTGATGACCTTTGACCTTGCTTCTAACATTTATCTTATATGGTAAGCTAGGCACTGACTCCATCTGATTTGCATGTGGTTGGAATTCTAATGTATGTCATGAATTCTCAATGTTCACACAAGAGAATTTACTATAACCTATTTAGCATATAAAGAGTGTATTACAGATCAATCTTTTTTTAGTGTTTTTCAGTGTGTTAGCTGTATTTCTCAGTTATTATTACTCAATAAAATATAACTGGAAACATTTTTTTTAAATCTGTGAATGCAAATGAACTCTTCATATTAAAATGCATGAATATTGTACTCTTCTTTTTGAGTAATGTTGGTTAAGTGATTTTGCTGGTAAACCGATTAAAGGAATAAACATAGTAATAGTTTAGTAGCCTTGATGAAGCATGGGTAAAATATTTATTTATTTTTCTAACCAAAGGTTTATGGAAAATACTGCAAGATATTATTATATTATTTTTTTATATATCAAACGGATTATATTGTGTATACAATATATTTTAATATTCATACACAATGTATTTTTAATATTTTTTTAAATATATATTTAATGATTTAAAGGAGTACATTTTTCATGTCTTCTTAAGCTTACTTATCTTTCTACTGCTGTTTTCACTGTCAAAAATACATACATAATACGTAATGGAATAGGTAATGAAATACGTAACGAAATACGTAACGAAATACTTAAGTTCTGATTGGGCCGGCGGTTCCTGTGTTGTGATTCGACAACAAAGTTAGGGCACGTTGCCCTGAAAGATCACACCTCTCACCATAACGTGAAGATACACGTGCTTAGTGTTATTGAAGTCGTGTCTTAATTTTGACCCCTATATATGACTACTGTTGCATAATAGCTTGGCAAAATTAGAAATCAAATAACGTATAGCCCTTTTTGAGCTTCACAGACACATTCTATGAATTCTATGGAAAACGAAACTTTTTGTTTAACCGATAAACAACAAAAAAGGCAAAAAAGTCAGTTTGACAGGTTCATGTACTTCTCCTTTAAATACACAACTTTGACAGCGTGCATCCTTCCCAAAGCACACCGAATATGTGTCATATTTATTTGCTGTGAATCGGGTTATCCGCTTGTATGCAGAGTGACAGGCGGCAGCAGAAGCAGGTCGCGAGGATGACAACGGCTAACCTTTCGCAGAAATCATTTTTCATTTTCCTCCGCTGTGTCCACCGCCGGACGATCTGCCAGGGGAGAAGCGCACCACGCATTCAGCGGTGTCCGATCCCTGCGGCGCCGGCCGCAGAACTGTAATTTGATTCCAGAAAACTCCACAGCCTGAGACACAAAGTCGCCGCCTGCTTCGCTTTAAAAATCTCTGGTTATATATACTTTTTTCCTGATATGAGATGCTTTGACTTTTGGCGTGAATGCATAATGAACCGAGTGGGCCTGTTGACGGAGTCCGGCGGGAATTCCCTGGTCACATCCGAACACATCCACCTTTTAATTTCTACAGGGAACGTTTGCTTTGTTTTTCTCCCACAAATCCTTGCGGCATGTATTTCACAAGTGTATGCAACTCTCTGATTAAAAGATATATCTACCTTTAGAAATTGCAATAGCACGTCCCTGCTGGCACAGTTTCGGGAATAGAAGATCACATACAATACGTGCCGGAGCGGCCGTCGTTGTCACAGATATGTTTATGTAACATTTGCATAGATCTGTAACAGAAAGCTGCTCTAGAAATCTATACTCATGTGGCTCAATTATACAGAGAACATGCAAATGAAGCCTGGAGCCTGAAATCGAATAAATTCAAGCACGGCTATATTTAAATCTGAAGCGGGTGATTCGTGCGTCACTGGCGTTTTCAAACAGGTTTTGTTGAAAAAACAGAATGGTTTTCAACGTGCCCTTTGAATACATGGGTCATTCGATAAATGTGTGTACATGGGTTGTTTTTTTTATATATGGTCTTTAGTAAAAATAAGCAACACGTAATTAAAACCATTATGATTATGATGAATTTTATCACATTTTCTGCTTTCTGAGTTGCTTATTTTACTCTGTATTTAAGCCTAACAGCAATAACACCTCGTATATACATTATCTTTGCCGATTTGCCTTCGATTAAACCGGACAGTAAGCTTGCGTGTCCAATGGGGCGTTATTAAATCACTTGGTGTTGACTGAAAATGCCGGTTGCGGGCGTTTAAGCGTAGGGCTTCTTAGTTGAGATGCTCTGTGGTTGCTATGATATGGAGTATATAGAAGGAAAGCATTTTATTTTAGGGTTAGATATAGAAAAATAGCGGTCGGCGGTAAGCAAGAGTCAGCTGAAAGTACTGCTTGTATAAAATTATGTTATTAAATTATAATTTGTAATTAATAATAAATTATCTTATTCAAGTCCAAGAAATGACTCACAATTATGTTCAACATTAGGTAAACTCTCTGATAAAGAAATGGATTGTCCTCATCTCACATTATTTGCATATTGTGATGTCATAAAGCTGTGGGACTAAGGGATCAGACGGTTTACTATCTCATCCCCGATATTTTTTTTTGAACTCAAATGTATTTTTAAAGTGGGCTTCTATTTCAAACATTATTGTTGCAAACTGGAAACATCATTCTTTTGAGAATACACGATTAAAACGTGTATGAAAATGTATTTCTAAAAGTACCAGGTCTGAAGTTCTTGGTGTTTTGTATAGACCTAAAAGGTTGAAACAATGTCCAATATGTTACTGTCCAACTCTTAACTGGTTTCACATAATATGTATTTCAGGTATAAGGGTCATGTTTCTTTCAAAACATGTTCCATATTTTTTCAAACTTTTTCAGATGTACATGCAGCTATTGAATGACACACATATACGACACATGCAGATGGATGTGAGATGCGCTGGAATTTGGGCTTGAATGCGCAATAACTTGCTGTCACGTTGTTTGACTTCGATTAAGCGATCCAGACGAAATGTTTGCACTTACCTATTAACACCTTCTAATCCCAGTCGTTAATACTTAAGATTAATTACACTCCTAGGACCTTATCCACAGGCCAACTGACTGTTAAATTACAAATATGTAAATGTGTAAACCCTGCATATGTTAATGAAGGAAAGGCGGTGGGCCCTCTTTTTAAGGGTCTTGGAGTGGTTATGCAAATCAGGCTGGGAAAGCTAAAAAAAAGAAAAAAGGAAGCGGGAGGCATTATTGTGTAACGAGATAACACCGGCCGTGGACGGAGGGAAGTGTTCTAATCACCTGACTTTTGACATCCCTTCTGCCAAACGCAGCACTTCGCCGACAGGGCTTTGTTCTGGAATGATGGTGTGCGCTCGGGGGCATTTATAAACCTGCGGGTCACAAGAGTTTGCCACCAGGTAGATCTTAAAACTGCTACATGTTAAGGAAAACCCTTTGCACTATTATGATCAATAAACCAAAACCAAGACAGCATTTTGTGCGTTTCCGTGTATAAATATGAAAATAATGAATCTCCACGTCTGGACTATTAGATGTATTACTCCCGTACTAATTTTCCTCTTGAAATGATGTAATTAAAGACGATTAAGTGTTTAAACCCGCGTGGCAAGAGAGACGGCGCTCTGGCCGCTTAAGGAGAGTTTTTAAGAGCTGTGCTCATGAAGGCATGAAGGTGCGGAAGCTGTTATCAGATCCGCTGCCTAATCGCACCGCTCGTATGTAGCCAACCTGCAATTAGAGCTTTATAATGGAGAAGGCGTTATCGCTGCCAAAAGTACTTCATTTTAGGCCACATTTAGATTAAAGTTTCATAAAGAATAGAGCTGGGCTCTGTCGAATCATTGTTCAGCCTTTTCCTTAAAAAATACCACGAAGGTACTACGGTATAATCATCTCTAATGCAGATACCGTAGCATTTGGATATATATTAATTTAAAGGTGCACATTCGTTTACGCTTATTGAAAGAAAAAGTAGATTTAACATTTTATATTTTCCTGCAGTATTATTGAAGCCGGAATTTATCTATTAATTTTCTTTTGAAGTCATAATTTGTCATAAACAATTATTAGTATAAGCCGACCTTTATGTTTGTCACTGGGTTCTGCAAGAACAGTCAAACGTTTGGCCACGCTTTATTGTAGAATCTGTGAAAATGTGAATAATTTCAACAACATCATTTCAGATCAAAAGCATGAAATGTTTTATTAAATACTGTTTTAAAGACGTATTTTACATACAATATGAGGTCCATATGCTCCTCAAGACAAAAAGATGGCAGAAATGATATACTCTGGGCAAAAGTGACTGTCTTGTTTGTATGAACCGTTAAACTGAGCTTCAGTCTTAGAAAATCCCCCAAGTCTCGAAGATTCTTCAGTTTTTCAGCGTCTTTAGCATATTTCGACCATTTCCCAAAGTGAGCGTAGAGTTTATGTTTTATACTGAGGAAAATGAAGGGACTTAACAAATGATTATAAAAGATTTATACAATCACATGTGCCCCAGAGAGAAACTCAATACATTGAGAGTCAGCGGGAGATTAATATTGTAAATTATTGCCAATTTATTAGTTAATTAATTAGTTATTATTAGTTATTAATGTTATTAGTTATATGCTATTGTGTTATCTTTAGCTAACATAAACAAACACATCTATACTGTAGACTACTGTTTAAAGGTTAAATTGAGTCAAATATTTTATTGAAAAATTATATATATAAAAAAAACTTTTAGTCTTGACGTGTATGGCTGAATGAGTGAAATTAGCTTAATAAACAAAAATGTAATTTACTATACAAACATTGTTCATGACAAATGTAATATTATGTTAAAGGAATTTATTATTAAAAATAGAAGAAAGAACAGCCACTAATAGCATAGAACAGACAGGGACTCCTTTAAATTCTTACATTTAATAAAGCATCTCAGGGTGAGACCTTAAGAAACTTCTCGATAAGATGACGAGGAAACACACGGAAGAGGATCAAATATAAGATTTTAGATATAACATTATTTCCATGGTTTAATCCATGAGTTATAATCCTAAAATGGCAAAATTTGAAGGCATAAGTGAGTCCCACAACCTTTTTATTGATAGTGTAATATGTTGCTCTTAAACGTATATTTTATTGCGAATACAGTGAGCGGCAACCTGTTATTGGTGTCTTTTCGTCCCCCCATCCCCTTATAGGTTCCTCGCAGAAGTCTCATCCCCGCTGAGTGAAATCTCCACCCAGCCCTAACCGTTTCCGACACCTGCCCTGACATGCCTTTAGTGCCAGCGTGGGGCCTGTCAGCATCATCCTGCCCACCCTGGCCGCCACCCCAGAGCCAGGCATGTTAAATCTGAATATCGGCCTCTGCCAATTTGCTTCCCTACCGCCCCCTCCGGCTCTGCTTTCGCAGAAATGCCAGCTTCTCATTCTGCCTAAGGCCAGGCCATCACAACCCTAACTGCTGGGTTCACAGCAGGGATGTGGTAGAAAAATCGACCCCGGCCAAGGGCATCGCAGGGCTTTATTTTATCAGAGGCTGATCCCTGACTCTGGGCATCCGTCCAGTGAATGTACCTTCTCCACCATATTCATTACTTTTTAACACCCGATTTTTTCGGTTTGTTTGTGATGTGGTTTTGCATATGTTTCTCTTTGTTTTCAATTGTTTGCTATGTCTGGTTTGGTGGCGTATCTCAGTTTTGTCATTTGCTTGCTTACACCTCATCGTGTTATTATATATTTTTGTGTGTCCTTGTACATAGCATCATCTTTATTGACTCCTAAGCTTGGTCCGAAATCATTGTTACATAAATAAAAGAAGATTGGTGCATTCATGGAGAAAATTCCAGATCTGGCCGTATTGTATTTTCAGTAATCCGTAGCGGATGAAGGTTGAAAGGTGCGAATGCCATAAATGAATGAAAGTGAAACTTTTCTCTGCAGGTCTTCTAGTTTATGAGGTGAAAAGGCAACAAAGCAGAATATTTTCATGGCAATGACTGACACATTGAATTGACTGATGTTAAAACTCGTAGACAATGTAAGGAAAGGTCTACGAGCTCTCGGATGAAGTGTCTCTGGTTGGTACATGTGTTGAACATGTGAAAAAAACAACTCAATCCCTTGATCAATACAGTCTCGGGAATTACAATTGCTAATAAGCTGCTATCAGATCGCAGAATACATCACAAATAAAATGACGATTGGATGTTTCCTCAGAATCTTTAAAGATAAAATAATTGGCGATTTAGTTGAAATATTGGTGAAGTTACGAACTGGAACCTAGGACTCCTCTCAACCCTCTCGATTGAAAACAATAGTGGCCGACATGGGACAAAGTTGTCGTCATATATCATGTCGTTGTCGAAGATTATTACTTAACATGTTTCATAGAGCAGTTTGTCCGTTTTCGGCAACCGAAAAAACAAGGCGGCTAGGTCCATGTGGAAGAACCTAAGGTTCATTTAGATAAGAATAGTTCAGGATAATTAAAACATCTTAAACAACTGTTCATTATGTATTTTATTTATGCACCTTTGAAAATATAGTTATGTATATTATATGACATCACTGAAATAGTGAAATATAGCAGCATTTACAGTAATTGTAAGGTATAGTAAAGTAATTGCAGGGTCTCAAAAGAGAACCGCATTGCTATATTGTTGTCACTAATTTATCAAGAGTGTTGGCCAACCTGTTGGGTCTTAAGGCTGAGAAATGCACGTATCCCCGCGAGGAGGCCCGGGTCGATGCTTATAAAAATGGAATTATCACAGTAATCCAAGTAACTGGACGCGATCAAACCGATTTAACTGCCATAATAATTTTCTTCCTTGCAGCCCTCTATATACCCCCTAGATGTACACTGATTAATAGATAAGCACAGTAGATCATAAAATAAACCAAATCAAAAATGTAAATCCTTTTTAATTATTTTGTCCATAATAATTGTGTAGTAAAAGCCTTTTCCCCTGGCAAAAAGTATGGGAACACAGATCACAAAACTATTTTCATTCAACAATCCAACCTCCTGGCTGTATGAAACACTTAAAAAAAGAAAGAAAGAAAAGTGTAGGCAATTACTAAAGTTTTTACGGATCAAACAGAAGAAAAAATAAGGAATCACACAAATACGACTAAAATGATATGGAGTCATCATATAAAAGCAACGTGGACCATTTTCTTTCATTTTTACCGCAGATTTCCAATGGGTTGAGGCCTGGACTATTTGCTGGCCATGCTGTTGATGTTAGTTGTCATTCCTGTAGGAACATTTTCCCAGATTTAGTCCTTTGGCACAATGCATTATCATCCTGAAAAACGATGTAAGTTCAATTCTGTTAACTTGTGCATTTACAGAGGATGTCATGGGTATCATCTCACTTTACCTGACTTAGAACCCATTAATGATTGTGGACATTTGGAGTTTATACATTTCATTTGAACACCACTATACAAAAGCTCCAGCATCATCGCTCTTATCAAAGCAGATTTATCGTTCATTACAGAATAACATTCTCATCCAGTCATCTACAGTCCAACTCTGTCACTATTTAGCCGACTAAAACCTTTCTTTCTTTCTTTCTTTCTTTCTTTCTTTCTTTCTTCTTTCTTTCTTTCTTTCTTTCTTTCTTTCTTTCTTTCTTTCTTTCTTTCTTTCTCTCTTTCTTTCCTTCTCTCTTTCTTTCTTTCTTTCTTTCTTTCTTTCTTTCTCTCTTTCTTTCTTTCTTTCTTTCTTCTTTCTTTCTTTCTTTCTTTCTTTCTCTCTTTCTTTCTTCTTTCTTTCTTTCTTTCTTTCTCTCTTTCTTTCTCTCTTTCTTTCTTTCTTTCTTTCTCTCTTTCTTTCTCTCTTTCTTTCTTCTTTCTTTTTTCTTTCTTTCTTTCTTTCTTTCTTTCTCTCTTTCTTTCTTTCTTTCTTTCTTTCTTTCTCTCTTTCTTTCTTCTTTCTTTCTTTCTTTCTCTCTTTCTTTCTTCTTTCTTTCTTTCTTTCTCTCTTTCTTTCTCTCTTTCTTTCTTTCTTTCTTTCTTTCTTTCTCTCTTTCTTTCTCTCTTTCTTTCTTTTTTCTTTCTTTCTCTCTTTCTTTCTTTTTTTCTTTCTTTCTTTCTTTCTCTCTTTCTTTCTTCTTTCTTTTTTCTTTCTTTCTTTCTTTCTTTCTTTCTTTCTTTCTTTCTTTCTCTCTTTCTTTCTTCTTTCTTTCTTTCTTTCTTTCTTTATTTTTGAGTCAAGGAAACATTATTTACAGTAAAGGTTTAATCGTCGGTGCTATATACGTAATGTTTTTGTTTTGTGACCTAAGAATATGATGGTGATATCGGGACTGAATTTGCTAAGGTCACTATAGGATACGGACTGAAAAACTGCCCCTAGGTGATGTAAAAAACCCCGCCAAGGATGATTCCCTTAAAGTGTTATAACAAATAAAAAAAATTCCTTTTTTTTGTAACTTTTCGTAACTTATCTTTTGCTTTGGAGTTTCTGCGCAAGAGCGCCTTCTGGATTTTTGGCATTTAATCGCACTTTGCTGAACAACTGAGACGCTAATCGAGTGAGATTTCTTAAAGATTATTCATGCAGCCCATTGTGGAGATATCCATACAGTTGTATATCTCATAAAGGTCTAAAGTCTATAACACGCTTCTTCAAATGTTTCTAAACAGCCAGAAATGTTTATTCATGAACTGACGGTTAAAACTGTACTGAGTACAGTGATCGACCAAGAACTGTTGGACATCCTCTTGGTTACACTCATTACAGGTTAACTTACTTCTGTACTTGAATGACAGTTGTGTTTGTGCGGATGCCGTTCTGAAGATTGGAGATCGATGTCTGCTCGGTACACTCGTTCGAAGAAGCGACATGCATACAAAGAGCAAGGTCACGACAAATCCTTGAATGCAGATGGTGTGAAAGAGAAAATAAATGAAGTGAATATAATCCAAATAGCTTGCGGTATGTGATTGTGACTAGAAAATCAATGGCACTTAATAAGTAAACAACATCCCTTAAATGTAGTCATTGACATCCTGACAGCTTAAATTTGAGGCAGGGCGCTCTCTCAAGCGCCGCTTTGGAAAATGGATTTGTATTTTATGCTGAAAACTGTTTTGCATGTCTTACTGCTTCTCTGACCAGCGGTCAATGATTTAAGCTGAAACGTGCAATTTTGGTACGTGATTGCGTGAATGGCCCTGGTCTTCCATGAGTTGACCAAACAGTCCAATCCCGGATTTATTTTATTGGTTGCCGCCTATGCAGACAGAATATTGAGATATCATTGCCTTCTGACATCTGTAGAGTCATAACGGCATGAATGTTCATTTAAAACGCTTACATCTGCCTTTCTGTTCCTTTTCTTTTCTAAATGATCATGATGTAGTGAATCCTTCATTAGGACGCGTCTGAGTCGTTCTGTATAAACTATGATTCACCGAAAATGATTCACTGCATAAGTGAAATTTGTCATACATTTGAACGAGTTCCCATGGAGATATGTTCTACTTGAGTATTTACTACAGGAAACATTACAAGCCTCTTTTTTCTTGTAAATAGGAAAGTAGATTACCGTTGGCTACTGTCGTTATTCAGTTGCTATAGTTAATACTACAGATTCTGGTTTACCATATAATACTGTTTACCACCATAAATACAAAACGTTTCATTTAAGTAAGTATATTTCGTAGATTTCAGTTATGAACATGGCACAGCTGATATAGGATTGTAAGAAGATCTTGATGGTACCGTGACAACACTAGTTTACAATAGCTTTGATGGGACATCATGAGAGCAATGCCAGTTCATCACATCTAGGCCTGAAAACAACAAACAGAAAAACAATGCAAACGAACGGCAAGAAGCCTGTATTTTTCTGCCTTTCTGAACTTAAACAAAAGAATAAAAGTGTATTATTCATGTTATGCTCGGCGCATCTTTCTTTCTTTCTTTCTTTCTCTCTTTCTTTCTTTTTTTCTTTCTTTCTTTCTCTCTTTCTTTCTTCTTTCTTTCTTTCTTTCTCTCTTTCTTTCTTTCTTTCTCTCTTTCTTTCTTCTTTCTTTCTTTCTTTCTTTCTTTCTCTCTTTCTTTTTTTCTTTCTTTCTTTCTCTCTTTCTTTCTTTCTCTCTTTCTTTCTTCTTTCTTTTTTTCTTTCTTTCTCTCTTTCTTTTTTTCTTTCTTTCTCTCTTTCTTTCTTCTTTCTTTTTTTCTTTCTTTCTTTCTTTCTTTCTTTCTTTCTTTCTTTCTTTCTTTCTTTCTCTCTTTCTTTCTTTCTCTCTTTCTTTCCTCTTTCTTTTTTTCTTTCTTTCTTTCTTTCTTCTTTCTTTCTTTCTTTTTTTCTTTCTTTCTTTCTTTCTTCTCTCTTTCTTTCTCTCTTTCTTTCTTCTTTCTTTCTTTCTCTCTTTCTTTCTTCTTTCCTTCTTTCTTTCTTTCTCTCTTTCTTTTTTTCTTTCTCTCTTTCTTTCTCTCTTTCTTTTTTTCTTTCTTTCTTTCTTCTTTCTTTCTTTCTTTCTTCTTTCTTTCTTTCTTCTTTCTTTCTCTCTTTCTTTTTTTCTTTCTTTCTTTCTCTCTTTCTTTTTTTCTTTCTTTCTTTCTTCTTTCTTTCTTTCTTTCTTTCTTTTTTTCTTTCTTTCTTTCTCTCTTTCTTTCTTCTTTCTTTTTTTCTTTCTTTCTTTCTGTCTTTCTTTCTTTCTTTCTCTCTTTCTTTCTTTCTCTCTCTTTCTTTCTTCTTTCTTTCTTTCTTTCTTTCTTTCTTTTTTTCTTTCTTTCTCTCTTTCTTTCATTCTCTCTTTCTTTCTTCTTTCTTTTTTTCTTTCTTTCTTTCTCTCTTTCTTTTTTTCTTTCTTTCTTTTTTTCTTTCTTTCTTTCTTTCTCTCTTTCTTTCTTTCTTTCTTTCTTTATTTTTGAGTCAAGTCAAAGAAGATCTTGATGGTACCGTGACAACACTAGTTTACAATAGCTTTGATGGGACATCATGAGAGCAATGCCAGTTCATCACATCTAGGCCTGAAAACAACAAACAGAAAAACAATGCAAACGAACGGCAAGAAGCCTGTATTTTTCTGCCTTTCTGAACTTAAACAAAAGAATAAAAGTGTATTATTCATGTTATGCTCGGCGCATAGGGCAAAGATTGAACGTGGAATATTAAAACCACCCCCAGAGAAAAATGAGCTTTGAGAATGTAAGTGGCTTATTGAGACTGACACCAACCAGCCACCCACACGAGTGGAGAGATATCACAACACACACACACACACACACACACACACACACACACACACACACACACACACGCACACACACGCACACACACGCACGTGAGACGCCTGCTGGGACAATTATTCACAATTAGCAGTCAGGGAAGAGGCCTGCGAGACTCGCCTTTGAGTTCTACTGCTTTTTTAGACTTTATACGTCGGAGCGAATGATTTACAGTTCTCTGAAACTTCATTAATCATGTGTTGATTCATTAATTCGGCTTATTATCTGAGACTCAGAATTCCTGAAAGTCTATCAGCTTTGAGGGAGTGTCCTGAAAGCTGCCGCTGTTGGGCGCGATGAAATATGACTGCCGAGACGGTGCTCTGTTGTTTTGAAGATATTGCTCGTGAAAAGAATAAATCAGTTTCAATTGGCCTGTTGTGGGTTTAGCTGATAATCCAGGTTCAGATATGGCTGTGCGCACAATGAGTTTATGCTGTATAGGAGGTCTGTTATATATTATTGTATATAAACAGAATGAGAATATGGAATCAGTTTATTTTATAAGCTCACTTGAGGTGTTTTACAAATTGTAAGTTACTTTGTAGCAAAGTTAACTTATTTAAAGTTAAGTTATAGTCACATTTAACTCATCTAAAAAATCATATTAACTTCTGTGTTAGTTGATCAGTATGGCTAGTGGCTTATAACACACACACACACACACACACACACACACACACACACACACACACACACACACACACACACACACACACACACACACACACACACACACATATATATTTAGAGTTATAAGTTAATAATAATTTTGAAAAATATTATAATTTATATTAATAAAAAGTAACGTTTCTCAATAATATTTAACAAAATAATGTTTCTTCTACTTAGACTGATTAGACTTGTTTTACCTCGTCAGCTCATGTTATTTACTTGTTATTTCTTTTGCTTATCTCAAAGCAGGGACTCTATTCTTTGTGGATGTAAGATTGGGCCACAGACGCATACATGTGCAGTAGTGGTCATGTTGTTATGAACCTTCCATTCGTTAAAAATAAAGTACTTATAAAACATGTACTTCTACATTGCTAGAATAGGGACTGTAGATGGAGAAATATGTATAGCATCTATATAGAGCATTACGTAAAGTTTTATGCAGAGAGTTATACAATAGAGGTTATCTGAGAACATCAGGTTTCTGTATTTTTCTTCTTGAAAGTGTATTATCTGTGTATGAGATATTCATTCTCAATTAAATGAAATAATATAACTTTGAAGGCCTATACCTTTCGTGCGTTACATTATTTATAAGTCTTTAAATGAGTTTCTTTTAATCCGTGCAAAAGTCACAAAGTAAAGTTTTGCGATTTGATTGTTTCCCACCAGACACATCTGAAATATGAGAACAGCAGAAATCCTGTTGCAGAAATCTCCCTCAAAAGACGTGTGAAATCCAAAAGTCAAGAAATGCAGAGTTGTTATAACAACTTAATTACACAGACAACAGCGTTCCGACAGTTCCCCGTTGTGTGCCATTGCAGTGTTGACAGATTTCCTCGTAATGTTTAATTTAGAAATGTCAGTCTCCTTCATATTTATGAGCTGCAGCCAGCGAGAGGTGCGCAGGTACCGGTTGGCTTATTGAGAGCGAAGCCGCGTGACCTTTCTGACTCCATCAGTCGACACGGCGTTGCATGTTTACCGCCGCAAAGCATGATGGGAATTTCGAGTGGGTGGCACACACACACCTCTAAACAGAAAAGTGCGAGGGGCACGGCGAGTTCAGGGGTAAGAAGTTTGCGTGTGCGTAAAGGGTGCCAACCCGCCTGTGCCGCGCGTACATGCTTTTCACTTTAGCACCATATGGACACTGTTTATTTGAACAAATCTTATGAATATTCACCATTTTTATTTGTGTTTCCCGGACTGATGGTGCATCCCTGAAATATCTATAACGCAGTGGTTTATCACACTTGTTATGATACACATCGGGGAGTGAAATATAATTTGATTTTTCATACGAGTGAGCTGTGAGGGTTTGTTTTCCGTGATTTTCTCTCTTATCGACAGCTCCGAGGCTCTCGAGTCTGTATTCCAGCACTGTGATTAAAGTCCTTCTGTTGCTACTCAAACCCCCCTTAAAGATCTCCTCTCCTCTCCTGTAGCATCAATTAAATCCAAAGTGTTGGAGAGCTCGTGTATGCGGGAGAGCACTTCAATCCGTAGATATTCGCTGATCCCTTCCCTAGGTTTCTCATCTGTCCAGACATCTGGCGTTTATCCCGAGGCGTCTATCATAACGGCCATTCAGGCATTTTATTAGAAAATTAGCGGCCGACTCAAATGTCACTCCTAATAGTGCTGCTTAGTTTTCCTCATAATCATCCCGTGCCGCATGCCAGTCTTGGGATTTCGGTCCATTAGATACAAATTTTGGTTAATTGTTGCAATGCTGGCAAGGGCACGACTGTTTGTATTGGCTCTGGAGGACGACGGATCTGCCAATCAAAGGCGTACTGTACTTTATATAGTTGACAGTACTGCGGTCATCTGATGTCCTTTCATGGCTTTTAAATGCCGCTGAAAAGGTTAATTGAAGCACTTTGCTCCATGACAGCGCTCCGGCGAAGGTGACGTAAGATACGTTCATCTACATTGTGTTTGTTTCATGAGGCAGACCTTGAGCCCAGGGCTTGATCGCTTTGAGCCCGAATATGATAAAGATGAGGAACTATGTATATCAATCATTGTATTTAAAACAGATGTATATTCAGTGGATTAAATAATGAATGTCATTTATTTTCAATTATAAACCATATGCATGTTATTATACCCATGCCATGTGTGTTCTTTTATAGAAACAATAAATAAAACGGTACACCGGAATGGAATTTCGTTTCTTTGTATTTTATTTTATAATATAAGATATAAAATTGTCAGACATTCCTTTTGGTCTTTCTTATAACAGTATTGAATGTAGTTTCAATAAATATTAGTTAAGGAAAAAGTGCAGTATAACGTTATAAACAAGCATAGTTTATGTCATTCATATGATGATGTTTTTTTCCAATACGATTTTTGCAAAAGTGCCAAATAATAAAAAAATGCCTTTGTCTTGCCCTTTTGCTGTTTATTGAACTTATTCACGGATCCATTAATGTTTCTCGTCTCATCCCTATATATATATTTTTTGTTTAAATGTACTGGGAGATTTTTTTCCAAAAGTCCACAAATCCTGAACCTGAAACCCATGTGTTTTAGCGTTTGATTTAGAGAAGTTCCTCTATCAACACTTTTGATGGCCTGGATGAGCCAGTGAGATCCACGCCTGACGGTAGAATGAACCGATATTAATTAACATTTGCATATATTAGAATTACATTAATTCATAGTAAGAGTGCCTGATGTCATATGTTTCATGTTATTTTGTTTTTTTTAGTTTCTTTAACCTCCGAATTTATAATCTAAAATATTGTTGTCTTATTTGACAATCATTGTTTAACATGTTCAGACTGCGCCAACAGACAGTTTTATCAGGATGAACTTAATACTAACTAAATACTATCAAAATGTATTGGTCCTGGTGAAAACCCCCCCGAAAACTATTAAGATGGATACAAAGCGTTTTGGAAAAGAACTCTCCATTTTTTTATTAATTTAATTTAATTTAATTTAATTTAATTTAAATTAAATTAAATTAAATTAAATTAATTTAATTTAATTTAATTTAATTTAATTTAATTTAATTTAATTTAATTTAATTTAATTCTTTTATTTTTTGTAGTATGTTATTTTACTTTACTTTATTAGTTTAAATTTTTTTTATTTAATTTTATCTTACTCCTGTATTTTATTAACAGTATGTGCTGATTTATAAACAATTTGATCTGAAAATATTTCGTGAAGTTACAAGGGTGACAACTAGCCCCGCTGTCCTAATTAGGCAGAATTAATGATTCCAAGTTGGATTTCTTGTCATTACAATTCAGCATCCTATAGGCCGTGACCAATTGAATTCCAGCTCCTGCTTAAGAAACGTGCAGTCTAGAGTCAACATTAAAAAGACAAATGAAACAGGCTGTCATTAAACTCCTTCCCCCTCTGTTCATTGAAGGTGTTTGGGGCATTCTGGAAAGGAGAGAGGGGAAGAAAGGAAACAGGAGACATGTTGTCATACTGAGTAATTAGTCTCCGTTGGGCAAGAAAGCGTCTGGATGTTGTGACACACACCAGATTGTCCTCTGGTCCACCGAGAGACCCTGTCATCAGCCTGTGGGCCTGTCCGGGGATGATACACACACGTACACACACACACACACACACACACACACACACACACACACTCACACACACACACACTCACACACTCACACACACACACACACACACACACACACACACACACACACACACACACACACACACACCAGAGTTTTCATAAACTTCAGAAGGTTTGGCTGCCATCCAGCACACGGTGCACACTCTGGATTTGAGGTGAACGTCCTTTATGTAGTCAGAGATTAACATTTTACCTTCTTTCTCGCTACTCTCTTATCTTTACAGTAATTTACTTGAGCCTGTTCTATACACTTCTGTACTTTTCAAGGCTGTTTACGGTAACGTACTGTCAACACTGTTGCCATTAATGTAGGTCTAGTTATTGTAGGTCTACGTTGTTAACCCAAACTACTGTAATGACTGAATATCTTTAAATGATCATTCCAATAGTTAATAATACCCGTAAAAATATAGTAACAACCTGGCAACAGTGTTGTCTATCAGTGTAGCTCAACCGTAAGAAATCTATGGAAAACACCAAAACTGTGGCACATATAACCTACAAACTTGAAAATGTCCTATTATTCAAAATACGACTGTTGAACATTACCACTGTAAATAAAGCAATATACAGTAAATGGGAATGAACATCATTTTTACAATCATCCTGTCAAAATATTACAGTAAAATGCTGTGAAATTATTTTGTACCGTGTATAGTAAAAACGTATGCTTAAAACGTGCGATTGCAATGGTAGATTTTACAATTTTAACATTAGATTGACAACAACGATACATAAAAACACAGTCCGTTTTTATATACGGTTCTTATTTCCGCGTCTTTTGTGATTTTGGAGGCGTAAAGTTATTTATTCAATTAAAACATAAATACAGCCTTTTATTCAAGGAAAGTACTTAAAAACCATTAACGATCAGGAACTAAAATACTTTTAATTCCACGTGGTTTGTTGAATAAGTGTAATAACTTTCACGTTTTATCCGTTATCTTTTTATCTTTTGGTCTGAGTAAAGGCTTTATTTCTGTCTCCGTCCATCAGAAACAGTCAAGCCTAGAGACACTTTAAATAAATATATTGTCACTTCTTTTCGGTCTGTTTCTATTAGCGTCTGCTTCGTTACAATGTCGGAGAAATCCAGACAGGTTTTGACAAGAAGTGGATTGGCTCTTTATTTTCGTATTTTCTTTTAATTACCTGGAATGGGCAAACAGCAAATGATGCTGATAATGAGATGTGTAAACTCGAAAAATCAACACTCACGCTGAGAAGCGGCCCTCGGGGGCCGAATGAGGCACGCTGTCTGTCAGTATAATCCAGTCCCTCCGATGGGTGGCTTTGCTGTGAAGGGAAATGGCACTTTGTGACAGTGTTGCGAGAAGGAAATCATTACCGCCGCACAGGAGAAAAAGTGAGAAAATGAGAATGGGAGCGAGAGATTTCAAAGGTTAAAGGTCCTTTGAGAAAGAAAGGAGCTAATAAGGAACAAGGAAACAGTCTGAATGAAAAGGAAGGTCAGTTTTTTGAGAAAGGTTCAGTCTGCTTGTCTTGTCGACTCTAAGCCTGTGGAGTTCTAATCCGGATGTAACCTTAATCCGAAACCTTGGCCACGTGTGTCAAAGTCATCAGCGCTGTTACTCTATGTTAAAGCAAGAACAGACAGATATAGACATCTTTGTGAGAAAAATGGTCATTTCTAATTGTATGACGTCTTTTATAAGGTTTCCTTCGTTGCTTTGAGTGATGGTTTGCCAAAACATGAAAAGTCATACCGCATTTACGCATTCCCAAAACTGTCCGGCTTTCTTTCTTATGCAGAACACGAAGAAGATATTTCGAAGAATGACCAAGCAACGCTCACTACATTGACTGACGTTGTATGGACACAAACCACAATTACATTTCTCAACATATCTTCTTTAGTGTTGCACAGATAAAAGAGTTATATTTAGATTTAAACCTGAAATTTCTCGAATGGTTTGTATCGCAAAGTCTTATAAGCATTTCTTTATTATACTAAGTCTTTATTATACTTATGCCTGTATATCGTTTATGTGTTTGTTTTTATGGAAGAAACACTTAGCCCTATTACATGTACAGTACGTACACTAAATGGAAAAAAAAGTATCGGGACGCCTTCTTCAGACAGGAAACGGGATTTTGTGTTCCATTCACTTCTATCAAAACATATAGGAATGCTATACCGCACAACTGCGCATTAAAGTAGTTTTGTCAATAAGCTTATGTATAATAGACTCTAGGCTAAACTATATAATTTAGGGTGTATTAGCATGTCTGAAAGCTAAATACACTCACAATAGCATATGTTATTTGCCTCAGCTAGAAGAACAAATTAATAACGTCCTTTTTTTTTTAAAAGTGTTGCGAGCAGCATAATTACAATATGCAGCCGTTCTCTCCAGACTTGAAATAAATGATTGCACTCTAAAACAAGGGTGACGAGAGCGGTACAGAACAGCCCTCCAACTCAATGCATTGATTTGCATGCGTGAGAACGTAATTAATCTTGATGGGGCCTTAAGGCTCCGCTCGCCTCAATTCAGGTCAATTACTGCAGAAACATGCATGTATTGACTGCAGCAAACACTCAAGCAAAGTCGCGTGGATCAAGCGCGGACGGGCCTTTGTACAGTGTCACCATTGTTCTGTGCCTTATGTTATCTTGTTCCATTCCTGTTATGCTGTCGCGCAGGGTCTGACGAAATGGCTTGCATAAGCGAAATGGTCATCATGGTTGTCTGTTACTGTATGTCAAAGGGGCCACGCCGGTTCAATTATTCATCCCGCATGGCAGAACGGTTTTAATCATCCGGATTCTCTTCCTTTCATCGAAACGGAGAATCCCGAAACAGATATGAATTAATAAAGACGATGTTCAGGATTCTGTTTGATGGCTGTTAATTAAGCTCAAAAGTTTACTCCTCCCTCTCACTCGTGATGCTGGGATTGCGTTTGTAACGATCGCGTTTGGATGTTGTAAAGTCGCACGAAACATTTGCGTGGATTCAGTCACACGGGTCATGTTGGTTTAGACCGTTGAGAAGCTTTTCTTAAAAAAATGATCAACTTTCTTGAGATAAGATATCATGAATTTGTCAGAGATAATGTGTGTGGCGCTGCAGTCATTATTCACGGTTTACTAAAAGTAACGAAGGGGAAATAATGAGGGAATAAAGGAACGTAGAAAACAGCAGTTGTGAAATGTTAATGATGCGTCCTTGGGTGTGTATTTCTTTTCCCTTCAGAACAGAGGCTTACGTGACTCGTCTTTAATTGAAAGGGAATTTAATCCGATGTAAATACAGGCAGTGTCTTCCGACTACATCTGAAAGCTTTATGATTGTAGATTTAACGAATCGTACGACTTTTGAAGGTTATTTTTGCCTCGAAGCGACAAGCAGCCTCCAACATTTTGAAATAAGTGCTACTTGACAAGTTGTCCAATGCTTTTGGGTATCTTTATAGTTCGTTTTTTCTTATTCGTGGTCTTCTTTCTCGAGAGACAGGAAACAATACAGATGTTAGGTTTAATAAATGATCTTGTATTTGTTGGTTGGACTGCGAGTTTTCACAGTTAACTGATGGTGGTGGAGTGAG
>CM065662.1:3048175-3160675 GCA_033220385.1 Triplophysa yarkandensis | reverse complement strand
ACTTCTTTATCGCTTCTTTATTTATGACAGTGAATGCGTTCACCAGACTGCTTTCAGTTTGGTGGACATTAAAGATGACTCTCTAAACCTTTTTATTCTCGACTAAATCATTTTTAATGGGTTACGAGATGTAATGTTTCTTTTAACAGCACATCCTCCAACACGTGTTTTGTACTGAAATGACTCAAACTTAAATTTTGTGACTATTTTATGAACAGAACGTCAAGTTTAATGCAAATGCTTAGTGTTTGGCATTATTTTGTTAATCTGCAATACTTGTCGTGAGCATTTTGACTTATTATTTGGTTATTTTATTATTTCAATCTGCAGCTACAAAAACATGACAAAGAGGGTGAAGATGTTCCTTCTAAATGGAGATCGGAAGAGGAGATGACTAAAGAGGCGTCAGAATTGCGTGGTCTCTTCAATTAACCTCTTTAGGTAATTATAACATAAAAATGTAATGAACAATATATAATCAAAACAAATATTAATATATTTCCTTTTGTACTTTTTAACCAGGGGCTTATTCAAGTGGAAGACAACAAGTTCCTAAAGGGATAGACTTGGAAATGAAATTAGTGTCATCGATTACTAACCTTCTCGCATTACAAACCTGTATGACTTTTTTCAAAATTTCGTCTTTTGTGTTCAGCAGAAAAAAATAAATGCTGATAACCAAAAACTATTGGCTTAATAGATTTATTTTAAAATTCTCAAGCACAGCACTAAATGAAATTAAACCAAATTGTCCACCCAGTTTCCTTAGAAGTACAAGAATATCCAATTCAATTTTTTTTTATTCATTTTCATATAAGACAATGAATTTGACTAAGTTTATCTGTTTAAAAATGTATTTCTTTCAACAACATTTTTCTAAATATATCCTTTTTTATACTGAAAAAGAAGTCACAAAGGTTTGAATAGTCAAGAGTGTGCGTAAATGACCCTATTTTCAATTCTTCAACTGATCTTGAACATTAGAATAAAACTCAAGTTTATAAATGTATTTCTGTGCATAAACAAACACTTTTCTGTCAAAAAATGTCTCAAAGCTCAAAGCAGGTTTAATAAATGTAAATACCACAGACACACTACGGGGAATTCTTTCTCTAAAAACGTCTGATCATATTTATTCGAGCAACTTCTCGAAAAAGCAACAATATAGAACTTATTTCTGATAAAGTCTTTGTGTAAACAAAACCATGTTCCACACAAGTCGAATTTTCATATCTGAGATCAATTTGAACCGTTCCCAAGCATTAAATGAGACAACGAAGCTAAACCAAATCTGATGAACTGCTTTCAAAGCCACGTGCTTTAACTGATCTTCTTATACCTAATGAAATGCTGGAGGCTCAACACAGATTGAGGCTTCGATGCCTGCCGAGTCAGAAACCGCCTTTAATGCAATCCATTTATCCAAATATTGAAAGATGAAATGGCAAACGGGAGCTTCCGTTGATCGAGTATCAATGAGGATAAACAGAGATGTTGCATTCTCCACAAATAAGCCTTTATTGTTGAAGTGAGGCGTTAGTTACCCCGCCTTTGGTCCCAGCGCTGGAGACCATTATGACTTTTATCATTTTATCAATGAGGAAATAAAACTGTGTTGACTGGGCCCTTACTCATCTGGAAAAGGAAATACAATTCTGACAGCGTAATGTCTACCGGCCCACAGCCTTTCAGAGTAATCAAGTTGTAAAAAGGCCCATGAATTTTAAACAATATTCATTATACGCAAGGGATTTCTTTAAGGAAATGTGTGTAACGGTTTGAGCGGGTGAAGAATCCATCACAACTAGGGAAACAGGGATGCAGAATTCGTTGAGGTCTTAAAAGCAATGTATAAAACCTTAATGTTGCTCAACATTAACACGTGGCAAGTGCCTAAAGTCCATCATCACAAATGAATTCAAACCCTTAAAGAAATGTCACATCGAACTAGTATCGCTTTTTTTGCAGAACACAAAAGAAGATATTTTAAAGAATGTCGGTCATTTAAAACCCTCATTGACATCCATTGTATGAACACAAAACCACAAAGATATTTCTCAAAATATATATATATAAAGTCATATGGTGGCAATCACAATGATGACAGACTGACTTATGTTTGGCCATTCCCCTATACTGCTAAAAGCAAGGAAAATGATCTAAATACATTATGTTTCCTTAAGACATGCCTTTAATTTACACCTTAAGAAATTGAAATACATCATAGATGTAAAATCCAATTTCCTGTTTAGATTGCATTTCTTACTTTTGAATATCCTGGCCCTTAAGTGTTTTAAAGTACATCTCTTATTTAGCTGTGGCTCTTAATGTTCTTATATCTCACAGCAAGATACAAGAATAATCATTCTGTGCAAGTGGGATTCTAAACTGAATGTTCAAATTCAACAGATTTGAAATAGCATTGATAATCAAAGGAAATATATGGTAGATGAGCGCAGGTTTGAGACATCACGCCACTGCTCTGTGATCCTTCATCAGGTTTTGTAGACTGTTACCAGGCCAAACAGAATGAGATATTTATCAAACATTTCCTTTCAATGGTCCCCTAAAAACACTCATAAAGTTTCCATCCTTAGTTTAAAGCTCTTACCAACATTTACAAACTCCGAAAGTATGAATCACTTTAGAATTCCATTTGAAGTTTATAACAAATATCAAGCACAGAGCTGGTCTCTGTGGGTTTCTTTTAATTTAGCATTTAATCCAAGTTTTCCAAAAACTCAAGTCATGTACACCAGCTTTCCATATCGGCGGTTGTTTAGTTCAAGTGACATAAGGTCATGTAGCTGTTATCGAATCATACCTGGACATAACGATAAAATCGCACCCATTACAGTTCATATTCCTCATGAACGGGCATATTGAAAAGAAAATTTAGTAATTATTTTGTAGCCTATGGATTGCCGTTCCTTATCCACTTGTTGGGGATTATTGCTTATGGTTTCAGATCATAAAAATCCTACATAGTATGTTGTCTTTCAAAAACATGACTCTTTTTTGACACAATATCAATCTATGCCCGTACTTTTCTGATGCCCGCACTCTTATCATCAGAGATTTAGACATGTAACAAGTCTATGCACTCCATTGGAAATAAATATATCCTTTAAGAATTGTCACTTTGAGACAAAAAATGTCACCGACACTGCTCTGGAATATCCCATGTGTATTTTCCCTATTTTCTATTGCAAGGCTTCTATTAAGGGGTTCATAACCTAATCAATATTTATTCAGCCTTGAAATTTGTGCACATGACAATCATTAAACAACCATATTAGTCCTCACATACTGTTTCACACCAAACTGACGTCTCAGGATCCTGCTTCTTTTTGATATTAAACCGGGTCAATTCTGTACAGGGCCTCAAATAACTCGTTTCATCTCTGATGTATCGCCATCACGTAAAGTTTCATTTGTGCAGAGTTGCAGTGAGAATAAAGCTCATTTTGTGTGGTGCCGGAATACATTACCGCCATCGTTTGGTGTTAATGGACTCGCAGCTGAGACTCTCTCGCTGGTTTAGGTTAATGGATGGTGCGTGTCATTATTTGTGCTTCGGGAGGACCGAGGGTGATGTTCCCTCCCCTGCGCCCCCTGTTTTAATCATCACGGCCGTCATTTTACAGATAGGAATATAATGGTCTGGAGGTGGAGGGGTCGAGACACATACCCATTAATGCTCTTTTTGAACAAGTGACCATCTTGGCACGGTACTTAGTACTCTGTGTAGGTAATAAAGAATGCAATGATCTGTTTGTGTTTTAAAACATCAGGTGAAGGCAAACTGTCCAGACGCTGGCACATGTTAGACCCTCTGCTTTATAAATCTGTATTGATTCAAGAGCACTTCGGTTGTTCTTCAGATGCCACTGTCTTCAAGTTACAAAAACAAGCACTATGATAACGTTTCTTGGTTGGAAGCGCGAGTTCATTAGAAAAGTAATTACCCATCAATCTAACTCTCCATAACCGTATTTTTAAAAAGATTACTAAACAAAAGCTGCGATGTGCAGGCATTCTGCAAGGGAACCCTCCAGTCCTCCGCGGATTGGAAAGCTTGTTGGTGTCTGTAATGTCGGAGTTGTATAAAAGAATATTTTTGAATCAATTAAAAGCACATTATGCTCACGGAGGGAGGGCCGGGTCCAGGGCAGTTCAACATGGGCTCAGCTTGTGGCTAATGAAATGAGATGATTATACAAGGTGTCCCAGAGACGCCCCGAGCGGGAATCAGAAGCTCACGTGAGGGATGGTGTCAATAACATGTCCGCCCCAGGTCCGTGGCTTATACACGGCCTTATTTTAAGCATTCGTATTAAGCACACACATCACAGCTAGAAAGATTTGTATCCATTTTTATCCTGTCCGTTCTCACACTGTAGAGATCTTCCGAAAAGATCCTACGTAAAGTATTTGTTCCTTTCAAAAATGTATATGTCGGAATACAAAGTTATTTTATAATAATGTTTTTCCCTCACAAGGGATGGTTATGGTGATCAGCGGTACTAAAGGGAGCATGCCAACCACATTTTAAGCACTTCCTACAAATGTTACTCATTTAGGAACTGATTTAGGAAATGTTTGCATTTTTCACTAAAAGCTACGATTGAAAATAAAACAATATGTTGTTTATTTATTTTCCTTCATGTATTTGATATTCATCTCTGGAACACCATTAAGATGTGTTGTATGAAGACATTGTGTGTTAAGTTTTTATTTTATAGTTTAAAGGAGTTTAAAGGAGAGTTTTTTGTTCACCAACATTGTTCAAAATATCTTCTTTTATGTTCTTTTGAAGAATTTCATACAAGTTTTGAATTCCTGAGGGTGAATAAATGGTGACAGATCTCTTCAACATTCACTCATCAAAAGACATTCAGCAATGGTTGTTTCAGCCAACCCTGCTATATACAAATATCACAAAAATAAAGAATTATATTAACTTGAACAAATCTTTTAAAAACATTTAAAATTCAATATCTTTTTGATGAAAATATTCAAAAAATTGATTAAAAGTCCAACAATTCCTTTATCTTAAATTTAGAAATATTTATTGAATATTTATTCATATATATTTGTAAAAAACACCAATATTTTTTGTGATTTTATAGAATTGTTTGAGTGAGATTTCCTTATCATTTACTTGCATAATCCAAAATTAAACAGTATGTTTAATTCATTTTACAGCTTTAAATAAACTTTCTTCTTATTTCCAAAATGGTGTTCCTGCCGATTCACTCTTCCAACATGGGATATACAACCCAGAATCACCCTCACCTACAATACACTGATCCTTCCAATACATCTCTCTCTCTCTGTCACTTTTCCTGTCTCAGTTCAGTGTAACCACCCATGCCCATGGCTGCCCGCGGGCCATTTCTAGTCTTACTTTGATCACTGCATCGACTACCTCAGGCACTAAAGAAAGGACAAAGGAGGTGAAAAATATAAATGACACATATAAATGTCCTATAATGCACCAATCTTTTAATATGCCACCTCAGCGGCATATGGCAAGGAAGAGCGGCATAGATCTGATGCACTCATAATCTGATGAAGTGCACTGATATTTTTAAGTCTTAACAGTCTGAAGCTGCATCTAACATGTTAAACAATTACTTACTGATACCCAGAAGTTGATGAACTTTCATGTAAAATGTTTTTTGCTACCGAATAGTAAACTAGACATCTTAACATGACTGCATGCACCAATAACATTAACTAGCATCATGACAGTCCTTTTTTTTAGATGACCAGTATAGAAGAAGCAATATTTAAATGCAAATAAACATCTTATATCGTATATAATAACTATCCTTTAAACATAGGAATATACTGTAAAATGATGTACGATTAATATAAATAAGGCCGTCAAATAATGAATAACATACAGAATAAATGTTTGTGTTTAAGTAATGAATGACTGGTAATTGTAAGTTAATTTTGTATTTATAAACACAAAAAAGTATGTAAATAAGGAAATATTTAGATGAATATATTTATATTTACAAGTGATTTAATATAAATGGAAATGTTTATATGTATATATTTGACAATTTCCCTAAATATATACATGAATGTATATAAGTAAATAAATACTAATTACGCACAGAACAAAGACAAACATTATGCAAAACAAAGGTTTATTATGTATGCAATTAATCATGAATAATTATTTAACAGTCCTAAATAGAATATAAATTCTTTATTTAATACATTGTATATAGTATATCTAAATCATATTTGATAACGTAGTATGGCTTTATAAATGAAACATATGTAATATTCATAAGTACAACTTGTTTATTTATAAAGCCCCCAACATTAGATTACTTCATATTTTTCCCTTCATTAGTTAAATTCAAACATTAACTGCATTATTCATCACTTTTGAAATGGTTTGTATTTTAATGTTTCTTTATAACGTCTACAGTGGAAAATATGTATTTTTCCTCATATTGAACACACTCTCATACAATAGAATATTACATAAAAATGAAATAGTTTCTTCATCGTGTTAGTGTTGATTACACTTCATTAAGCAAGTTATTTCTATCTTGTAAACTACGAACAACACACTTGTGTTTCTCTTGAGGATAATTTGCCGGCATGTACGGGTCAATTACGATGTTGGCGTTAAGACTGATCCTCTCAATATTAAATAAAATATCAAGACCCTCCACAGCTTGAAAGGGTACGTTTGACCCTCTCTCACCCACAGACCTTGCACTTCATGTGTTATTATCAATATCTAAATATTGTGACTGATGTTGAGTGTGGATTTATTTAATATGGTCACTACCTACTGTTTAAATCGAAAATAACTTCACTAATATATAAAGAATGATCGTTATAAGGCCCCAAAAAAAATCTAACATTCAATCCCCCACAGGGTGTAGAACAATGTGTTCTGCTTATTTCATTTAGGTTATTAATGGGTTAAAATCCATGTTTATTTAATATTGATCTTATATATAGATCTTATTGTTGGTTATAATAACTTTAATTTAACGTGAAGAATGTTAGTACAAGTTAGAGTAACCTTATGGTATTACAGTAGTGGTAGTTATAAATACGTTTACTTGACGTTGGAAGAACTTTAGTACACTCTATTCTAACGTAAGAGTAACGTTCTACTAACCTATACTAATGTTTTATTTATGTAAAGCAAACTTTCCTGGATAACCAAAAACAAACCTTGAACTTTGACGTTCACGGAACCAAAAACCGACGTTATGGGAATGTTCTGGGCACCAAAAACTAGTTAGCTGGGAGGTCACTTGTGAAATGAGCTTTGCCGGTGTTGAGCCTGACTCCCGGAGAGCGAGGAGGTAAAAAACGATGGGATTACTCAATCAGACTGCGACTAGACTAAAATTTCAAAAGCAGCCCGGGGCCTCGACGGAGCCAAGCTATCTGAAATTGATTCCGCCGGTCGAGTACTGCTGAGCGGACTCCTCCGCTGTAATTCCCAGAATGCATTAATTCATTCAGGGGAGATCTGGAGTACGTCACATGCTTCTATGCGAAGTCTAGAGACCTTACCCCGGGGAATTGAGATGTCTTGCGTCGCAATGCCGCGAGGGTGCGGGCGGCCAAATACACTCACAGCAAAAAATCATCCATTCGCCTGTAGGGAACATCGGTAGAAGCGTGTAGAAAGCGTGAAACCTGAGAAACCTAGACCTGGCTTATACCACTGATTCATTTATCACTTGAGAGCCTTTGGGTTTCTGCACAGATGGTTGCGCTTTTCGGTTTGTTCCCCTTCAAACACCTCTCCATGTGGCACCTTAAGAGGACTTTGTGAAAGAACGTTTGATTTGGCTGGAGGACGGTGTCAAACTCATTTATTTTCCATAAATAGGAGCCGGACACGCAAGCAGGCTGGTTTAGACCTGCCCCACCTGGCACGGCTGACTCTGTCGGCGCTGAACCTTGAGCACATTTTTCATTAGTCGCCTTCTGCCAACCGGCCGGTGATTGTTCGCTGAAGGGATAAATTCGGGATCTTTCAAAACTTGAAAACTAAAGCAGGTCAAGGGGGAGTTCCGGTCATACATCAAAGAGATTTATCCATCAGTAATGTGTATAGAAGGGGAATATTTTCCCCTCCACCGTGGGTGCCGTCCATCCTAATGCCGAAGCGGCATCACAAGGCGCCTAAAATTGACTGCAATGTCAGTCCATTGACGACTAATGTGTAATGCATTCATCTATCGATTTCGTAATCTTAACTTGTAAGCAAACCCTGGAATAAAAGTGCAGTTTGTCCATGTGCCGAAGAAAACAGGCCTCTGTGCCTATTAACATGTATTTTAACAGAGGTATAAGAAACAGTTGGGTCAATTTCTCAACATGGTTAATGTTGTGTATTGATAAACAGGAGAAGCTTAAAGTATAACTGGGTTTTGATGGTGTGCTCTGATGCTGACCTTTCTCTTGAGAAATTAAAGCATTTTAGATCAGACTGAACGCAACATATCGTTTTGATATTATAAAGTTGGCATGTACATGGATTTATACAATGGACTGGCTGATTTTATCATGCTGTTTAATATCGAGTTAAATCCTGAACACATGACATCTGTAAGAACAAATGTGTTGTTAGTCGGTCTGTTGTATATAAGAAACCAAAATTCAACAACAGAACAACTTTTTTAATGATATTTATTATGAGTGGCTCATTTATATGCAAAATGATGTAAATTCTTCAATACAAACAATAGACTGTATACATATGGATGTAATGTCTGTGACGCCGATTGTAGATATACTAAAAGGCCTCAAGTCAGTTGTGGTCTGCTGGTTGGGAAATGACTTTATTAAGGCAGTCCCTTATGGCCAGTTTATGAATAGTAGTTTAATTCACTTCCATGTTGGGTTTAAAAGAGAGACCGTAAGGGAGCGCTCAATGATAACATAGACAACATTAACTTTATCTAATATCGAAGTTTGAGGAGCTACAAGTGCGTGCAGCTCAATTGTATCTCTCAAATGTAACAGGGACATAAATACTAAAATAATATGTAAGCAATTAAATAAAAGTCTCATTGTGGTCAAAGTATCTGATGAGGGCAAAACACAGCTCTAGTAGAATTTCTTTTTTCCAATTCACAAAAGCCGTGTCTTTCATTCTGCATTCGTCCCACGGTTGGATTAAGAATCAGATTGGAGTTCGAAAGACAGTTGCAACCCGGCAAAAAAAATCTCTACAGAGGGAAACACTCAAATAAAACACTAACATTCACATGTCCCCGAGGGCTCCCTTGCAATAAAAGCAGAGGGCTGATTTTCATTCAGATAGAAAGCGTTTGTTGCTTTGCTCCTGTGTGATGGGGCTGATCTTCAGATGCTGGACGGGATTCTGAGCCATTTCCTCCTAGTCTGAGACAACGGCATGCATTGCATTATTGTGTTATTCTCTTGTTTGCGCTTCCGTGGCTGATTTGCTTCGAAATGAAAGATTGTAAAGGGATTTTCAGATATAGCTCACACCCACCCTATAGCAAAACTGCGTCTGTGTGTGTGACTGTGTGTGTGTGTGTGTGTGTGTGTGTGTGTGTGTGTGTGTGTGTGTCTGTGTGTGTGTGTGTGTGTGTGTGTGTGTGTGTGTGTGTGTGTGTGTGTGTGTGTGTGTGTGTGTGTGTGTGTGTGTGTGTGTCATTGTGTGTGTGTCTGTGTGTGTGTGTGTGTGTGTGTGTGTGTCTGTGTGTGTGTCTGTGTGTGTGTGTGTGTGTGTGTGTGTCTGTGTGTGTGTGTGTGTGTGTGTGTGTGTGTGTGTGTGTGTGTGTGTGTGTGTGTGTGTGTGTGTGTGTGTGTCTGTGTGTGTGTGTGTCTGTGTGTGTGTGTGTCTGTGTGTGTGTGTGTCTGTGTGTGTGTGTGTGTGTGTGTGTGTGTGTGTCTGTGTGTGTGTGTGTGTGTGTGTGTGTGTGTGTGTGTGTGTGTGTGTGTGTGTGTGTGTGTGTGTGTGTGTGTGTGTGTGTGTCTGTGTGTGTGTGTGCGTGCGTGTGTGTGTGTGTGTGTGTGTGTGTGTGTGTGTGTACATACAGACCTGTTGAATCTGTAGTAGGATTTTCAATGAATGTTTATGTTTACCAAACACTACAAGGGGTTTAGGAGGATCACTTCTTAATGGGTCCGCCATCCTGTGGCTTCTTGGGAATGTTTTTACAGTAATACAGATATTTGAAATAGAATATAGAATATAGAAATATTTGAAATTTAAATATGTAAGATGTACAGGTTATGGTTTTATTGCAAACAATTTACACAAAAAAGAGGACATTTTTAAATCTTTGACAATAAGTTAATATACTGTTTCAATTTTGGGTGTACGTAAGTAAAAAATGAGTAAATCGGATGAAAATATTTCTATTTGAACAATTGTTAACTTAGAAAGTATATAGAACTGTTTTTCTGCGTTCTACTAAGCCAAATGAAACATGTTTACAGTGTTTACATACAGTGATGCGATGAGATGAAAACCAGTGTGACATTCATGTTTTCTGCCAGCAAATACAGTTCCTGAAACCCAATACAAATTTTTTAATTGCTTTTCAAATTGACATCATAGTTATTTAGTACGTGGCTTCATCCAAATAGACATACTTAATGGGGGTGTAAAAAATTCTGTCATCTTTGACTCGCCCTCTTCACAATTAAAATCTAAATTACTTGCTTCTTCTTCTGAACACAAAAGAAGATATTTTAAAGAATGTCGTTATCTGAACCGCAGTGGGACCTATTCTCTTCTATTGTAGGAGATAAAACAGATACAAGTCAAAAGGTACAATTTGTTTCCTGTTAGCAACACTATTTATTGAAAATATCTATATATATCTATTGAAAATATATTTTGTGTTCTGTGGAAGAAAAGGACAAAATTTTGTAAATTATTAGAATATTTTCATTTTTGTTTAAAATATCACTTTAAAATGTCCCCTGATGAATAATTCTCAAATTTTTTCGGTGAATAATCATGTAATCAGTAAGCCAATGCATCATTGTATTTTACAATTTCAAGTCAATCTGCATTTTAAAACTTTAACTTATACGGAAATGAAAAAAATAAGTTGAAAATGATCTCTGCAGCCAATGATTAAAATTAATTATGATTAAAAATGTCAAGGTGTTCAAGATCCTTTAGCCTTATCTCATGAGAATGATTTTGGTATATATATATGTATATATATATATATATATATATATAAGGTCCGTTTTTCACTTGTTTTGAAGCTTTGATTGCGTTTACAGTGTGCAATTGTGTATTGTGTATGCAGTTTTTGTATGTATTCAAGAATAAAGAAGCAGCAACACTAACAAAGCTGAAGATATTTTAATAAAAGTTTGTACACAAGTCCTTAGCGTTCACCATTGGCCCCCATAGTAGAACAAAGGTTGGCAAGCCAAAATGGTTAGGTACAACATTTGATGGAACTGCTTTTATTTGCGTTGAGCACAACGAAGAAATTGAAGAATATATTGTTGTATCGGCAATTTACCTCTTCATTGTCTCCTCGACTATTGTAAGTCGCTTTGGATAAAAGCGTCTGCTAAATGACTAAATGTAAATGTAAGGAAATTACAAAATGTTCATTTTTGAAGAACTCTTCATTTAAACAGCGATCCCTTTGAATGCACTGAAATGTACAAATAAGATGAAATGAAACCCTTCACAAACTTTGGTTGTCAAACGTTTGGCGATCAGAGGTTAGGTATCCCTCAAGGTCCGCTCTAAAGTTTGAGGTCTATTTATCCTCTCATGGCAGTTCATACTGTGATGATCAATTCGATGTTGCATAAAGGTCATTTGATCCTTTTTAAACAAACTGAAGCCTCTGATTAATAATGCATTCATGCATCGATTCCGGCTGACCTTTGCATTGCGGACCGGGTCAATTATCTTATGGAGATGGAAAGCGTTCCGAACGTTCTATTAACGTCCTAATGGTTACATTCATCATGGTTACTGGTGTGGGGGAATGAAACAGTGCCTGGAGGCGAGATGTGCTAATATTTTACTTAAAGTCGACAGCTAGTTGTTTACTCCGCCAGTGGATGCATGTTGGGAAGTGCTCAAGGGAGAGATAATTAAAACAGAGGCATGATCACCGCCACTTTGCCTTTTCGTCCCCTGACAATGACGAGACAGGAAGAGCTGTCAGGAGAGCCATCGGCCGGAACAGATGCGAGATCCGAGGTGGATCCTTTACAACGCTGAAAGCGGAATGAGTTAGACAGAAGTTCAAAGTTCATAAAAACAAGCTACGTTCAATTTGTGTTGATTCGTTTCTCTTATTTGACATTCATTTGTTTCCTTTCATTGTCGATTTGTCCAATGTCCCTCTTCCTGGCTTTCCTTCGTGTATCGTTTCCGCATCCTTTCCTTTTTCCGCAGCATCTTTATTGGCACATGATTTGTCTGCGGCTGAGTTATTACAGATGACAGAAATATTACTTTTGAAATACCTTGATTTTGAACTTCCCCCGGAATGAATATATTGCAGTTCTTCGGGAAGAAAGTGGAATAAAAAATGTTTTAAAATTGAGTCTTTCCGTTCTGATGTAAAGGGCCAATTGCCTTTACATCATAAAGACATGCAACTGGGATGAAACATAACGTTTTACACATTTCCATCATCTGAACTAGACGAATGGCTTTTATAATGTGTCTGCTTGACCTGGAGCTGAGGGAGTATTGCCTCGCGGTATATTCAATATAACGATGCTGTCATAGACCACACGAACTTGTAATGCCCACTTCACTTTCAGAGGATCTCATTTTTATTCACTTTGGGCATGACAAGAGGTTCTTACGAGATCAAACCGAACTACACATATTGAAATGCATTTGATATCAGTTACGATGACACTTTCTGCACTGTGTTAAAATACACGACAATATGTTGTCTTACAAGCTAGATGTAGTTTGTATGATTACAACGTCAAATGGTGATGCAATTCTAAATATTGGTCAATCAGTAGTCTTTTTTTTGTTATTTTGTCTTTAACAGAATTTGCAATAATATGAACCGAGCTTTAATCATATAGCTTTCCTATAAAAGCACCTGCCAAATGCGTAAATGTAATACGAATGCAATCAGAAGATAATCAAGAGGAACGCTTAAAATCGACAAACTGCAACCAATGGGTTCTATCAAATAAATACAATGTTAATAACTTAAAAGCAGGATCTACGGTATCTGGTGGACAATGGTGACATCCGAAATCACCAAAACAAACACGCCCCATACACATACAACACATACATCATCGGTCGCTCTTGGTTAATGTTCTTCTCCCCATCAAGAAAAGACACGCCCCTTGCTGCTGATTGGCTGCAATTTTTTACAGACTTTTACAGAAATGTATTTTTGAAAAATCACGGCCACACCGCCTTTAAAGAACCAGTTTGGAACATTTTTGCCGCATAAAGTCGTGAAGTTCCGAATTGTTACCAGCTGCTCGGACCCCTAGTTTTCAATCAACTACGTTGGCTTACAGAGGACAACCATTTTCTCACTCTTGTGTCATGTCGAAGAAAATATCCTCTTTACGAACCACGCTTTCGAAGGTAGTTTGTCTGTTAAGGGCTATTATGGAAATGGTGGTGGATTTGCTGTAAGAGGACGCACTCTATGCACACAACCCGTTCTGCATTGATGAAACCATAATGTATGGTCTTCATACACCTCTGATGGCATCGAGAACTATTCTGCATTTCTGTCTACAGATCATCCTTAATATCACAGATTGTAACAATTATTTTAATACTCTGATCTATAGTTTAGATCTACATACAAAAAGGCAAATATGACACACACAAATCCTTTATCTTATACAAAGACGGCGCTTTAATAAATCATTTTGTAGCTGCAGTGTGAATGTGATGTGATTTTGGTTTTAAGCGGAGTGGTGGTGACGTTTTAAAACATGTTTTGCAAAAGATTTAAGGTCTTAAGGTATGCCAGCCCTGCCGATTACATGCAAGAGAATCGTCTTCTCCATCGTGTTCCACTTTACTGGGATAGAACTTTGGGTGGTTTGTGATCCAGGTTTTGTGGTTAGGGAAGAGCCGACCCTTTCATGGACCTGAAAGCTTCCACTGCTACTATATTTCAGTCACTGTGCCCCGTCAGCAAAGCCACGTATCGCCTCTTCTCTCCGGATGTAAGTAATACAGTTACGTGGACTGCTGATACAGACCTCTCTGCATTTGCTTTTATGGGCCTACAATAGGGTTTTCCTCCTCCAGGTCAATGGAGAGAGAGTCTCACACGATCTCTCTCCCTTTCTTACTCTCGATTGCTGCTCTAACGGTTTAGGACATTTTAGTTTTCCCTTCACAAAGAAACTTGTGTGCTCCATCTACTGGCAATAGATACACTTACACTAGTTATTATGCAAAAGACGGTTTATTAGTCTCAAAGACAGACAGGTGCACTACAGACCATGAGTGTACGTTAAAAACTGTACATTATTCCTTCATGTACACATCCGGCATTTGACAGCGATTGAACTTTGTGGCCCCCGGCGCCATGATGTCAGGTACTTTTGGCACGTTCACGGGGTGTAAACAGAGGAAGCGTCTCCCTCCCGTCTCTGTGTGGAAAACAAATTGCCTTCTTTCCGGGGATTTAGCAGAGTTTTGGAGCACTGAGCGTGGATCAGAGTGCATAGAGGACGTGTAATGAGTTCCATGCTTGTGAAATCATAAACAGGATGGAGGATGCCCGGAGTCCAGGAACGCTCTCAGACACATCGAATGCCATGTTTTATGCCACACTTTTCCCACGTGGTTGGCACGCACACCACATTTCTTATTTACTTCACTTTCCAGAGGGGTTCAATGTATGGTTTATCTAGAATCTAAAATCGAAGCCATGGCTTAGTAAGTATCCTTAATACAAAAGTAATTTAACTGATATTATTGATTAATTTATTTAAAAGATATATTTGTGATTATTAAATCAATGAAAAATATATACTTTTTCTCTCTCTCTCCCTCCCTCCCTCCCCCCCTCCCTCCCTCTCTCTCTCTCACTCTCTCTCTCTCTCTCTCTCTCTCTCTCTCTCTCTGGTCTCTCTCTGGTCTCTCTCTCTCAGGTCTCTCTCTCTCTCTCTCTGGTCTCTCTCTCTCTCTCTCTCTCTCTCTCTCTGGTCTCTCTCTGGTCTCTCTCTCTCTCTCTCTCTGGTCTCTCTCTCTCTGGTCTCTCTCTCTCTCTCTCTCTGGTCTCTCTCTGGTCTCTCTCTGGTCTCTCTATCTCAGGTCTCTCTCTCTCTCTCTCTGGTCTCTCTCTCTCTCTCTCTCTCTCTCTCTCTCTGGTCTCTCTCTGGTCTCTCTCTCTCTCTCTCTCTCAGGTCTCTCTCTCTCTCTCTCTGGTCTCTCTCTCTCTCTCTGGTCTCTCTCTCTCTCTCTCTCTCTCTCTCTCTCTCTCTGGTCTCTCTCTCTCTCTCTGGTCTCTCTCTCTCTCTCTCTCTGGTCTCTCTCTCTCTCTCTCTCTGGTCTCTCTCTCTCTCTCTCTCTCGCTCTCTCTCTCTGTAGCGGATTTTTATTCATTCATTTTAAGTGTTACCTGAATTACATAACATAAAACATAAAGAATAAATAATACAATAGTAATTCTTATTTTCATTTCTTTGTCTATTTAAAAACTTTCTAATGAAAATAGAAAAGAATAAAGACAAAATAAAATGTTTGATTGTAAAAGTGTGTGTGTGTGTGTGTGTGTGTGTGTGTGTGCGTGCGTGCGTGCGTGCGTGATTATCATTTCAAATCATAAATACACACCAAACAACTACACTGTTACAAACTGTAATTTTACGGAATATTACTGTTTTCCGGATTCATCATTTATTTATGAAACATGCTCAAATATACAGGTCAAATGTCAACATGAAAAAACCCTTTACGAAAAGTTTATTATATGTTTCGTTCTGGTGCCCAAGTGGTTTTTACAGTGGTATACCGTGAATGGTCATGTGTGACCAACACTAAAGAACTTTAAAAGCACAATTACTTTCTTTAAAATGTTGGAAGTAATATAGATAGTTTTTAAACATCAGGAGATAGATAGTCATTAAACATCAGGAGAAATGAAATAATTGTTTGAAAATGTATCATCCTGAAATCCAAGGCCAACACCTCAGTTGCTTGCGGAATGAAATTAACATTATAATTAGCAGCAACATGTGTGCAGTGTTTCCTAATAGAGTCCGCCTAATCCTGTTATTAGTCATTCAATTAATGATAAACCAATGATGCGGCTTTTCTCATAGGGGTCACCGATGCGTTTCACTGAGGTTTCCGACAGTACCATCCTAATCACCTCTCTCTGGAGTTTGAGACCCCCTCAGTTACAGAGCCAATATTATACAGGGAAGGAAAACGGTAATGCAGAACACCTCCTGGAGTTTTCCCAGTTGTATTGTGTTCAGAAACCGTTACTTGTTTCCAAATTGTTGTGATATTTTCCAAGCGATGTTTCTTTCTTCTTACAAGCACCAACATAATCTCCAATTAAGGCTTTAAAATACGAAGAAAAAGTCATCTGAATGTACCTAAACAAGTCTTGTTTAACCTACAACCAATCAACCATTTGCCATGAATTTAAATGTGTTTTTTCATTAAATAGGATAAGAAGACCTCTGAAGATAGCATCATGACGAATAATCATGACTTATTGGGTTCCTTCATCCTCTTTGTATCATTTTGCACAAATATAGTGGCTTCACCCACCAACATTGATTCACAAGCAAGTACAGTGGTTTACATTATGATCTTTCAGTCTTTATCTGTGTTACCTAAATAAGTGTGTGATAGTTGGCACAAGTCTGGTAATGATTTGAAAACAAGTGTCCAGCACCTGGTTACCACCAGCATTGGCAGTTATAGAAGCACCATCATGATCATAAACGATTGATTCGGAGTGCTCTATATATGCCAAACAGACACAGCTCCACATGGAAAAAGTGGCGATTGATTTTAATAAAATTTGGGTTTTTAAGCAAACCTCATATCACAGGATTTTGAAACTAATACGATTCTAAAGCGCATCCCAAAGCCTCTTCTAATTGTAGGGATTCCAAAGTTTGATTATACCCATTAACAACCTCTCAAAACGTATAACACGTTGGCATCTTGAGCAGTACAACTATGTTCAATTTCACTATGCGAAACAAATATTGCCATCTTGTATGTGAAACACAGTAGTAAAAGGAGAAATAAGCTTACGAAATATTTTTTGTGTAGCCGTGTAATAAGCATGATAATGTACAGGCCGCCAACTGTTATTGCAAAATAAACCACTTAAGTTTGATGAAGGAAGGGGTCAGGGTTTAGTCTGCAATAACAGCTGATTTACAGTGTTGAATTAAATCAGACTTGGTTTTATTTGTCAGCCGATCTCGTTGTAATGCGTTCTGGCGGCGCAATATCTGCAAAGGTAGGAGATGCTGCCTTAGGATTTTATTTAAATATTGAGTATTAAACAATCCGGATTTTCTCTGTGATGCTTTTAAAACCCGTAGGCAATTCCTTTTATTTATTTAATATTTCTATGCTTCTTTAATCACATTCTTCTTACCTTACTATGAGTTATGATCACTCCTGGGAGAGATTTTTTTTTAAATGAATGCATGAAATCCCCCACCGCTTTCCAAAGCAAAAAAAGTTCTGTTGAGGGTTATTAATCAGACTTCAGACCTAATCAAGTCGAAATGGCTTAAAATTTCTATTTACTTGATTGTATTTTAATCATGTTTTAATCGTTTCTGTTTTGCCTTAATTGGCCTCGTTTAAACCAGCGCTCTCCTCCGCTAATGGAAATCGTGTTGGTGTTCAAACCCCCACTTGTGAAATGTGTCAGTCAATCTTTTGTGTTGCTTTTCTACCCAACGCATCACTTCCTGCGAGGAGGCCACACTCCTTTAGGCCCGAATCTCAGCAGCCGGCATCCTGCTCACAACAACATCCTAGAACACGAAATGTTGCCCAGAGCATCTCATAAAAGCCATTCTGCATTAGAATTTTCCTATCTGTTCTGTTCTCTCAACACGTTGAATATCCTATTACACAGTCTAGTATTTTCCGCGTCTCTGTGATATTTGAAAGAAAGGGACTGTGTTGTTTGAAAAGGAGAGGCTGGGCTGAAAGGGTATTTTTTAAGCCCACAATGACATTGAAATAGAGAAAGACAACGAAAGGCAGAACTGGGGCTGCAGTAAAACTGTCGTTTGAGTTTTACCTGCAGGCACTGTATTTTTCTGTCTGTTCCTCTCAAAGCGATTTACGGCATAAAGATGACACTTTAAAGCCTGTTGGTATTATGGAGGCTTATAACTGCCTTTGTAAACAGCGGGAGGTTGGAAAGCGACAGGCGGCTGTCTTGTGCGTGGAGTCTCTGTAAACCAAGTTTGCTCGACAGCAATCTTGGTGAAGCCGGATATTTTTTAAAGGCAGGTATACAAGGATATCAACTTAAATGGAGAAAGAACAAAATTGTTAAAACTCTTTGTCCGGACTTCAATTTGAAATTCAATTTAGGAAAAATCAATATAAGAAAATGTATTTAAATTTTATAAATAATAATGCATATAAATCATATAAAATATATATATCATACGAGTTCTTTCGAAAAACAAAAAGACATCTGTTACTGTATAGCCTATAGTTATATATTCTGTCTGAAATCTTAAAGTTTAAGTGTTCATTTTTTATTTAAAAAGTGGTACAATTGCTCGACTGTTTAATGAGTGAATAAAGGCATTGGCTCTTATGGATTACGCGCACTATTTTTCACATTTAAAGGGACACTTACCCAGATAGCATATGTAAGTCTGATAAAATGCCTTCCAAAGATTTGAATATCTACAAAATATCTTCTGGCTTCACGCTTGTCAGACTCGGTCTCTATCTTCAAAAAACACCTTAAAACTCATCTTTTCCGGCCACACCTAACTCACTAACTCACTTCTTTTCTAACTACTCACTCTATCAAAAAAAAAAAAAATACTTTTGTAACTTCTCTCTCTGTGTAACTCGGTAACATTGTTGTAGCACTTGTTCACCTATTGTTGTATCGGCTATTTACCGCTTCATTGTCTCCTCGACTATTGTAAGTCGCTTTGGATAAAAGCGTCTGCTAAATGACTAAATGTAAATGTAAATGTAAAACAGTTTGAAAAAAGCAGTTTTAAATCTATTCTGAATCATAATATCTCACAGACAACTTCTAGATGTCTTTTGACAGCAGCACTATATTGAAAGCACTGTTAGTGTACAAATAATGCAATGTCTTTGTATGTCTACAAAATGAATAATAAAAAAAGAATTAAGCGTTCGTTTGCATATTTTGATTTTCTATTGCGTAAATTGACATGTGGCATCTCGTCTCGCATCAAAATATGATGTTGTGGTTGTTCAAATCGGATAAAATACTGCCAACACATTCTCTGAGCCAGTCAAATTGATTTCGGGTCCAGGAGGGGGATGATTTTACATAGCAATAGAATCTTTCACAACCCCGTCTCCTGCAGCTTAAACCTTATCCGATGTGTGTTCTGGCTAATGTGTTTTTATGTTTTAGTAAAAGAGGTTTAGAAATATCTTTGGTAAAATTAAATATTTCATGATTTCTCATTAAAACTGTGTTATCAAAATCTTAAACACAAATACTTGCATGAAACCGAAGCAATGGGATTCTTTTGATGATGCAAAATTTGTATTTTGTTCTTTCGTTTTTGTTTCGAATCAAAGGCGAATCATGTTTGGCTCAGAGCAACGGAACGACGAGTAACTTCATTTCCCTCGTAATGGTCTTGGCAGGGAATGGTTACAGTAAGATGTTCGAACAGTAGGATGCTGGTGTTTCCCGACCAACTGTGAGAAAGCAAGAGATTAAAAAAAGACCTGCTACGTATCCCTCTTCTCTGCATGGGCGTGCAGGGATGCGGTGCCTTTGCTTAACACTACCTGACAACTTGGTTGACATCACAAAGAGTTCCTTAATATATTCTTAAACCTTTTGGCATCTCTTTCCTGCCCCAAATCTCATGAATAACGCATGGGGTCCAGTCAGCAAGTGAGCAGTAGGAGCGCCGGCCAGCCTCCATCCATCACTGTCTTCCTGCCCGGGCGGCAAGCGGGCCGCAGCGGATCCCTCAATAACCCCCCCTCCCTTCCCCTGTCGGTAAACAGGTAAAACAACGGCAAGAGCCGGTGGACGGGGTTGGGAGGTAGCCGGCGTTTAGCAAGACACCGATCTTTAGAAGTCATGGCCTGCCCAACCTTTCTGCTGGTTTCTGTTGATATATGTAAGGCTAAGAGGATCTTTATATATAACTGTATATAAGCATGACCCTGGAGGACTAAACCTTCACACCTAAATAAGTTATTACTCAGACAGACAAGTTTAAGAACCCATAACTACTTTATCTAAAGTTTAAGACGTTGGACTAGCGTTACCAAATCCAAATGGTTTCACATTGAAACACGCTGGCTTAGAATGCAAACTAGGCCATACTTTCACATTGCCAAAAGTTGAAATGTACATTGCAATCCAGCTATTATATCAAAGCTGTTTGACTTGTCACATTCACAGTCAGTTCATGATGTCAAAAATACGGTTAAAATACGTGGAGTGCCAAAAAACACCCAATTTCTAGGTTTTCACAATTAAAATATTATAAAAATCTGTCAAACAAATTTGTAGAATATCTTTTTTAAGATAGAACACCTAAAAACTCATCTTTTCCGGCTACATCTAACTCACTAACTCACTACTTTTCTAACCTACTCACTCTATCCAAAAAAAAATAAAAAATAAAAACATTTATATATATACTTTTTGTAACTTCTCTCTCTGTGTAACTCGGTAACATTGTTGTAGCACTTGTTGACCTATTGTTGTATCGGCTATTTACCGCTTCATTGTCTCCTCGACTATTGTAAGTCGCTTTGGATAAAAGCGTCTGCTCAATGTCTAAATGTAAATGTAAAATGTAAATGTAAGATATCTATATCCAAGCGTCAACCTGTTTTAAGTGGGGAGACTTTTTAAAAAAACATTTAAGATATATAGCCCACATTTAACTTACAAACTCACGTTGTACACTGCAGTCAACCGGCCGACACGATCTCCGACATCAATAGTTTAGTAATTCATAAAAACGAATCACTGTCTGGCCATCAGAGATTTCATTTTAAGTAAAGGTCAGCATCGTGGTCTTTCCATAGTTGGACAGCACTAACTGACCGTATGTTAGCTTTTCTCTTTGTTTGCTTTTGGTATCTGAGAGTGTGTTTGACCTGGAAGTGACAGTGTGTGATGTCATACTTAGAGGATTGCAGAACTGAGCTTAAAGTGCTGTTGAGTGCTAGAAGATGTAGTACAGAGCCACGTGGCTGTCATGCATTACTCGAGATCAGAGAGCAGGCCTCAGCCACTGAAGTAATGCAGTGAGGTTTCATGTCATACGTTCACCTTCTCACCTCCACATCACATGCTAACCTGGACTGGTTAATGGTGAAATCAGAAGGCCAGCGCCTCTGGCTGGCAAACGAGCTGCTGTTAGCCTCTAGCCGCATCCGTGTCAGGGCCAAGCTGCACAACCTCCTGTATGGAGGAGACAGAGGAGGCCATGAGAGAAGGCCATCGCAGCAGGAGGTGAGATTCTTTTAAAGCTTAAAGATTTTAAGCTTGTTTTTATCTCAAAAATTAAGACAAAGATACCATTTTGTGGTACTGTTTTTATGACAAATACCATTAATTAGTTCATTATATGCATAAATTGTGTTTATCATGGTCGAAGGAATGTAAACAGATTTGTAATTTTCCGGGACCTGGGGCACAAGTAAAACACAGTCGAATGACAGGTCAAACACATAAATAACCTTTTTTCACGTTCTTTTACACTTATTTTGTGTAGATTTGTGTATTTCTGTTTTACTTTTATTAGAAAACGTGTAAGAAAAATACGTTAAAACACTCATATTTGATAAATGAACAGTTTTTAACAGTATACAATAAACACTATAAAAGAGTCGAGTTCTGTTAAACCAAAATTTTTACATTGCCATCGTATTTTTTTGTAGCTGTGTTGAGAGGATTTCAGTGTTTAGACTTGTAACCTATATTGTTTCATGTGTGATTGATTTGTTCATATTAAAATAACAAATATTTGGTGCAACACCAGAATTTGCACAGCGCCTGCATTATATTTGTATGCGTGTCATTTTAGTTTCTGGATTTGTAAAATAAGGTGAGATTAACAAATACGTGTTGTGAAAAAGTTAAATATGTATAATCTGTATAAATTAAATATGTATAATTGAAAAGGAAATAGATGAACTGTTCTGGTCTTGCTTGACACCACTAAAACGATATGCAGTTACAATAGATTTTTATGAATTAATGTAAAAATATTCCGTGTAACTAAACAACATGGTCAGTGTCCTTAATCAACCAGTTGGTTATAGTAAAACTGGTTGACCGCCCAACCCTGCTACACTCATTTGCCAGGTCTGTTTTGTTGGAAATTCAATATACGCACTTCAAACTCACATCCAGATAACAACTGACAAAAAGAGTACATGGGTAAAATCCATTATCTAGATTTCGAGGAAAGAGTGCAATTCATCATCCCTACCATTATGGAGTTGTCCAGGGGTGGTGTTCGGGCACCACTGTGCTCTGCCAGAAATGAGCTACGCTGAAAATCACAGATGTCATTAGCTATCAGTGTTCTGTGTGGGAGGTTAATGTTGCTTAATGGATGTGCGAATATCTTGAGGATGCCCCCGTAGAAGTTTTTTCATCAATAGGAACATTCTAAAAACATCAGCGGTATGCCGCGCCAACCACCTGAAACGTTGCGTCATGCCGCGCACGCTTACTTTCCATCTCCTGTTTACTTTTCCCCTATTCATCTCCACTTTCTCTATCTTCTAACCTGGTCGGGAGTTCCTCCAGACATGAGCGATGATCAAACGCTGTCTACATGTGGCTGATTCATTTTCAATGAGAAAACATTACGATCTGGCCTCAGGGCAGCGTCTAATGCTCACCATTTACAAATCACCATGATAAGACTCTCGAATGGAACTGATTCATATCCACGGAGCTCACATACTCCCTGACTTCACGCTTTAAACAGCGGAATAGATCTTGTGTCAGGGATCGCATCACAGTGTGGGAAGACTCTTTCACACTGTATCTTATAGTGTGGGTCTGAGATCATTTCCTTGGATGTGTCCATTGGGGCTAACTAGAACCAAAGGGTATTGTGATTGGACATCTTTTAACATTTTTACAGTTTTTTATTTCTTTTGTGAAATAACAGTATGTCAGTGTCTCCTTGAAGCAACTTTTCTGCTAGTAGGCCATTGCAAGGTTTACTGCTATTCCAATAGGCCCAGAGGAATGTCTGCTTGGCTTCAACGGGATATTTACTTATTTCAGAGTTTACTACATTCCTACAGTACATTTCTTTATCCACCTGCCGTGTTTGATTTATTTATATAGCAGACATGTAGTAAGTTATATTAATAATTCAGAGAATGTTGGTGCCATGACCCGGGTAACCGCATTAATGAGTTTGCTTTTATACATGCCTGATTACACACCTTGTCTTTAATAAATAAAATATCGCTCTTAGTTTGTTTAGCCTATTATTTATTCATCGTGTGCAGGATAGGCTCGCATTGTCAGGCATAAACAAATACAATCTGCTTGAACTGCTGCTAGATTAGCTTTACTACTGTATATTGCTGTCACCGTAAGTTCTGTATTTGTCTATTTAAATGCCATTTTAATTTGTTGTGCGATATCAGCTTTAAATTTATGAGTATCGTGTAAGTAGTCATGACATTTGCCGATCCGTTCAAAAGATTATTAAGATGCCAGTTTATACAGAATAAATAGAAGATCAAGTCGAATGCATTGCATTGTAGGATATCTTATTTAACACGATACTATATCTTTCAGAATACAAAATGAATAGAATATAGAATATGACGTATAGCATTAACTTGTTTTTAAGATGAAGCTATTGTCAATCTATTTAAACAATAAAAATATGGCTATGCTTGAGATAATTCAGTATGGCATATTTTATTGTATATATGTTGTCATAAGGTATGGTAAATGCTTTTAAAATATACGAAATTTCTTCATAAACCATATCAGAAAATAACTTTTTAAATAATCATTTATTTAATATATTATATATTATGTTGTTATATTATACATTTATCCCAAGTTGTTTCTGATCTGTTATATACATTCTGACCCACATTTATATTACATTTAGTCTTTAGCAGACAATTTTGTCCAAAGCAGAGGACAAAGAGGTTATCTGCGATAATGGGTCAGGCGTTGACGACATGAACTTTTTAATCGAATTACTTTACATATTTTACACACCGTGGGGCATTGCAATCGTTTGTTAGCATGCTGTTTGAAGCACTGCATATAACACCAGAGAAAACCCTAATGTTCAAGTTCCTATAAAAGGGCCTTACAGGGAATAACTGATAATGAGCATTGTAATGCACAAGCGGTTTTCCATAGTTGTTTTTCTCAAGTAAATATATGTATGGTCTCCAGAACATCCATCAACACCTCTCTCATCCTGTGACCCAACAGAAATGACTGTCAATTCTCCTGACTGCTCCCTGTTATTGATTCAGCCCTGTTTCCAAGACAACAAGGTTAAATTGACACATTTGTCTCCGGGCTCCGTAATCCGTTCAAGAGGATTTACACTTGCTAATCAAACACCTTCTGAGATTGAGCGAAACAATTTCACTCAACCTCAAGTCAAGCCAAACGATCTCACACGGCAACGCTTGCCATTTGATCAGCATTCAAATTTGATGCTTGGAAGCAAGAGACACGTCTCCGAGCACATTAAAAATAAAATAACAATCGCCGGAGTTCACTGTCATTATTCTCTAGTTTTTCAGTTTCTCGCATGTTTAAATGACGTGTCGGTATTGTGCAAAACCCTGGAGGCCCAGCGCTATTTCTATTTAAGAATCCCTCAAACTCTTTCTCCAAAATGATTAGGGGTGTAATCCCGGGCTGCATGCTTAGTTAGCCAAACAAGAAGTTCAAGCCACAGGAAACAAGTGAAATTAATTCCGAGACCAGGGATGTCTTCTTAATCCCACGGTTAATAACTTCAACTGTAAGCACCAGAATATCATTATCACCTTGAAATGCAAAGCTGCCTCGGAGGCAGACATTTTTTTGTCATTATGTTTCGGCCCAGTAAGAATCCAAAGGCAGAAGGCGAAATTGAATGCCTTCTGTCAATCTTGTTCCTCCGAGAGATTGCTCTCTGTAATGAAATATAAAATGCATCACAGATTTGTTTGAGGAAGAACTTATTTTAGTTTGGTTGATGGTAATCACAGTGCACCGCCGCTAATTTAAATATTCTATACGCTCTTTTATTAGCTTGTATGCTGGGAAGAACTCTGGCAATAGGGGTTTATAATAGGGTAGACATTGTAAGGGTTTATTACAACCATGTAACTATTGTCAAGATCAACTACAGCACAAATCTATTTCGTATTTCTGATGTAAAAGCATTTGAAAAAAATACCGCGTATCAATTATTAGATATACTAAAAGCATATGTCATTCATGTTGACTTTTATTTAAATTGTTATAAGCCTACCTATAATTTAAAGGGATTGCTCACATAAAAACGAAAACTCATACATGTCTCACTCTCTAGTGTTCTGAATAAATCTATTTTTTGGTTGAACACAGAGAAAGATATTTGTAAGAATGCTTGAAATTTTAACAGTTCTTGGACACAATGTATTACCATAGAAGGAAAAATATAACTGGTAATTCAATTTACCCTGAGTCTTTTACTGTTCTACATTCTTCCAAATATCTCATGTGTGTAACAAAACCAACAAATATTACTTTCTCTACTAAGGTAGTCAAGAGGGTCCAGGAACTGTTACTGTTACAAGCATTCTTCCAAATATCTTCTTTTCTGTGTTCATCTGAAGGTTTGAAACAAATCAAAGGTGAGACAATGATGACAGAATTTTAACTTTTGGCTGCTAAAGAAAACACTGTACATTAAACAAAAACAGATTATTTTGTACACAACTTATTAAAACATTTTTTCACGGTAAGACCTGCCAGTCTTGTGCTTGACACGCGTGTCTGTTTTCTGTGTTCACACATCACAGGCTGTACAGAGCAATAACAATAGCACAGCAAAACCCGAGTTGAAAACAATCTGATCAATACTAATGAAGTCTGGTCGGTGAACACCCCAAAGCCGAACAACATAGACAAGTTACTTAATTACTTATTTAATCTGAATCATATCCAATAACAAGATCAGATTCATGATGTACAATGAACGTAAATGTAAGAATTAATTTTATCATAGTTCAACTTGGAAAGATTCAAAGTGGTTTCAAATATTACACAGGTGGGACTCAAACCTAGCTGTGTTGGTCATGTAACCAGAGGCAAAATTCCTTGCCGTAGTTAAATATCTTAATACGATACCAAAGGCTGTGCTCAATTGATTTAGTGTGTTCTTTTATGATTTATTTATCATAAAGCACTAACCTATACCTAATAACGTCACTTTAAAATCACTTAATTAGAAATAGTCTTTCTTCTGGAAAAAAATAATCCGTTATCAATTTTAAACGGCAACATAATGTTAATTTTTTTGTTGCTTAGAGAGTGCAGTGATAAACAGAAATGTTTATATATATATATATATATATATACCATTTACATCAGCAGCGACACCTAGATACAAAGCAACGCGATGTCATCCATTTCTTGCCAGCGGTGAGAATGGGAATTAAAGTGAAGTTGATCATAATCAAATTGCAGCTATTGACCAATCAGAATCAAGGACTAGTAACAACTGTTTAATAGGTTTAACTATAGATCCAAGGTTTCCATCTCAGAGAACTCAGCAGGGGAACCAAAGCCACATTTCGTTTTATTTAATTTAATACAAATCCTATCCTCAGCTTTAAATATTCATTAACATTTATCTTATTATATTCTTATATCTATCAAAACTGCAGGGTGGATTTTACAGCGGCCACTTGTTGGGAATTACAACCAACCTCATATGCAGAAACGTCGGTGACACACGGCGAATTCCCTACGGAGAAACAAATAGCTCTTTTAAGGTAATACAAGCATAAACGTGCATTACGATAGGTCTTCAAACACATCCGAAGATATGGTTTTGTATATTAAATGGCATTTCTATGAATAGATCCTGATAAAAATTCCCAGCAGCTAATTTAAATATAAAATAAATCCTTATCGTAGCCCAAAGCCATGTGCGTGTATCCAATAAAACAATAAGTACCATCACCGTCTTTCTTAAGCATTTGCTATTTCATTCCTGATCCAATCAGCCATGAATGACATAACCTTTTGTAGAACTTGTTCATGGTTTTCAGGATTTGCAATGCCCTGTCGTTGCATCCTGACTTATATCTGTATTGCATCTCAAAATATGAAATAGAAAGCAAAGCGACGAACACAGCGGCTCAGCATCTTTGCGTATATTTAATAACAAATACATAACCATATCGATTGAGAAGGCAAGGAAGCGCTGAAAAAGAAAATTGAATTCTAGCAAAAAATAAAGAGAGAGATTGGTGGTGATGGATCTTGGTGGGAGGCTGAATGTGTGTGTTTCCAATCTGGAGTCGAGGATACAGCCGGCGCGAGAGCACTTATCATACGGTACAATAGAGCTGCTATTTCCTTAAAGATATCAGAGACCGAATTTAATTACTGCGAGACTGTTGCCGTTCAAGGACTTTTTTAAAGCAGCTGAGAATGAGATTAGAGCTCGCGCCTCAGTCATATGAGAAAATCCTGATTAATTTCTCGAAGGAACGTTCTTCTAAATCTGTAAACTTTCTCTATTAGCAATTTAGATCAGACCTGCGCTTTCTACGGTGAATATTCACCTGACAAGCATCATCTCACTTTATTAACAGCTCAGGCTTTCATTCCAACTCACGCATGCACACCCATCGTAGGCCGACAACTGTTATGAATCCATTGACAAATCCACGATGTGTTTTTGGCTCTATAATGCAGTACGGTCTGGCAGACCACTCCGATTTCACTGTGCTGTAATGCATTATAACTTCTTTCAAAAGAACCAGCAAGCAATTTAGATAAAGACTTGAAACACAGTTTGTACCTGCTGATATTTGTGAAGCATAAACGGAAACATTGATCTTGCTTTTAAGGAGCATAGCCGGTCGACCAAAACTATACATTTCCTCACCTGGAGTTTAATGGGTCAAATGGTTAAAGGTCCAGTTGTGACGGCATCTCTCGGTGAGGTCACGCTACAGTGCTTGTCACAGGACAAAGATGTCATTGTGTTTTCAATTCTAAAAATGTATTCTTTAGAGAGTTTTTCTTCAATAAAAACATGGCAGTGAATGTACCAGGACCTGCGCTGCATGAAGATAAAAATAACTCGGTCTAAAATAATAAAAAGCATGTTCAGAACGGTTCATTATTTAAGATCTCTTTACCACGATGAAGACATAGTTATTTCTATTTAATGGCATTTTGGGTAAAGCGAGAATCAAGTCATGTAAAATGAAACTTCATATTGACTGCGGTGTAAATTATAAGAAAAACCTGCTTAACATTGACATTACAGTATTCCTTTTATAATTTAAGTTCATGAAAATGGAACTTTTAAATATTAACTGATTCAGAGGTAAATTATAAAATGAACATTATTAAATATACATACTGTATAAGAATACGGTTCATGAAAATGTTACTTAACTATATAACAGAGCATATATTGAGCTTTTAACTGCATAAAATTAATAATGCATCTATTCTTTACCCTTTAATGCATAATTTACTTTTATTTTTTACTAATCATTTTTACTTCTAAGTACCTTTTAGGATTTAACTTTAATTCTTTATTAAAGGTCAAAACACTGAACATATTTAGTGGAGAAAAGTGTAAGATGTATGCTTCATAATGTACAAATAATGAACAAAACCCAGATACTTGACACAAATTATTTTAATGAAATTGTAGGTATTTTAAATATAATCCTTCATTGTTGATTCAGCGATTTAGGCCCCAGCTGCAACGCACGCAGCGCTCAACACACAGTCAGCGAGGGGAAGAGCCCAGGATGACAAAAGCAAAAATCGAGATTAATGACAGGAATCAAGTTGTGGTGTCATCCGCGAGAGGGCACATCAATCTCAAATCAGATTACTCAAGATTAATGACAGCGAAGGAAAACATCTTGATAATGAACTTTATAATGATGGATGTGGCCAGGGTTTATGTTCCATTGGCTGAAGTGCTGATTCCTGGTCCGGGCGAGAGACAAGCCAATCAAAGCGAACGAGAGTTCAATATTGCATCATATTCAGACATCATCTTCTTTAGATTTGAGAAGGAATGTGATCAAAGCTTTTGGACTTAAATGATGAAGTATACTGTAGTTCCCTTCACAACTGTTCTTTTCTAATGCATACAGTAATCCATGACAGTCGAGGCTTTGTTAGGCCCATGTGTGTCACTGAGTTTGACTGTCTAAAGCTGAAACGTATAAATGTATTGCTAGCGCTGGCATAAAAAATAAAAATAAAAAAGGGATGTTAAACAAGTGTTGTGTTTGGAAGACAAAAATGTATTGAAAAATTTTGGAATTTGTTAAAAGTGTACACTGAAGCACAGCTTTGAGGTTTGTTAAGAAAACCTGTTAAAAAATATTAAATTAAAATACACATCTGCACAAAGATATTGCACAATATATTACCAAATAAAGGAAGAAAAGATACTCGGTATACTGTATTTCCAATTGAGTATTTGGTTCTTCAGTTATGATTCCTTCCTGGTGTGTTTTTACTTGTTAATAAATAATATTATCCAAGGGACAATATTTTTGGGAATAATAGGAGCATAACAAGACAACCGTACGCACAACATGATGTTAATGTTAAAAATTGTTTTAATTTTAATAACATATATTACAGAATGGCTAATTGTCTTATAACTAAATGAAATGGTTGCCAAACTGACAAAATTCAGGAACTTCAAGTAGAGAATGCGAGGTCATGTGCTTTTACTAGTGGTTTTACAATGTCTAAAAAAATTTGAAAATTACAATATCACTACAAACAAATAACTCAAGCAAAGTATTCTAGGACAAAATATTCTCCTCCACCGTCTTTTTTTCTGTTTTGTTTTCTTCAGATTTATGGTTCCAGAGTTTTCTGTTATTTTTTAGTAAAAAAAATAAAAGACTAATTAATGGTCAAGATTTTGTTAATATTTATTGTTAACTGATTTTCTCTACCTTTATTCAGACTTCTAACAGCGTAAGGGCAGTCCTGTAAATTACAGTAGCAGAAATATTATACACCATAAAACATAAACATTGTATAACTTTAAATATGAACAACTGGGGAAAACATTGGACGTGACTTTAAGTTTGTGTATTATGTGAGCTGACACCTTTCTTGTGATGCACTTCTGTAATTTGACTTCTTCCCCACATGGGAAAGATGCGGTCAAACCGTGTAAAGTTCCAGTTTTGGCAGTGCGAACCTACAAAATTTCAGTGAATAAATAAACAAATATAAAATATTGACGGGATGTCTCGACAAACATAATGTCTAGGTCAAAGCTCAACCGCCAGCTGTTTTAGAAAATGACTTTTCATGTTTCTTTTTCCTTCCCACCAACCAATATTTCAATATCACCACCTGCCGGGTATAGCTTTGGTTTTCTCGTTATGAGGCTTATGACCACTGGCTGTATTTCCCCAGTGACCGATTGTGTTAATTCAATATGTCATAATGTATTTCATTTCTATATTGGGAAAGGTCATAGAAATGTTATTAGTACTTTCTGAATTACATAAAGTTAAACCTTTTTACCCTTCTTAACCCGTATTTGCCGCTAGGGATGTTCAGATGAAGAACTGCAGACGATGTTCCCTTGGCTACGGCGATAGGGAGCAGATCTCCTTTCGGTTACCCGATTCCTTCAATCCTAGATGCTGAGAACGAGTCGGAAAGCTTATGTCAAATTTCCTTTTTTCAATGCATAAATGCCTGGAAGGAAAAATCGCGTTGTGTTTTCGAAGCAATTGAATCCGTTTTTTCATTTACACTTGTATCTGGAAAAACTGCACTTGGTACTAGAACTTCCCACGTGTGCTTTAAGGGGTTTGGGTGGTCTTGCTTTGTGTAGATCGAAATAAAAAACGTATGAATATGTATGCGTTGTATGCAATGAACTACAAACGGAAGCCACAGACTTTATTGTATAAGTGAAATACATTTTGAATGAAAGGACTTTAATAGACCAACAGGAGGGAAACGTTACTTTATAATTTATAAAAAAAGAAAATTGACGAACAATTAGATCTTACATCACGCTGGCTAATCAGCTAATGGCAGACGCATTAACTGTGAGGATGGGTGGCTTGTTATTAACAGACAGCTCATGCTGAGCTATGGTTAATTGAAGAAGGCTGGTAAAAGTGGAAAATATGGACCCTCGCAGTTATGATAAACCATATTGCTGACACACTGAGCTCATGACAGCCGTTAATGGGAAATGATCCCCGCTGTTTTAATGCCAGACCACGGCTCGGAGAAACTGCGATATCTTGTTTTGCGGTGCTTCACGGTCTTAAACTGGTTTTTGCTCATACTATTTAGTGAACAGAACTGCAGAACAAAAAGTAATGAAACTCTTTTAAAGCACGATTTAATTAAAGGTTTCGTATCGAATGGGGTCTTTGTTTAATGTCTAAAGGAGAGCTTCTATCATCATGTCATTTATTCAGTGAACGCCCTCTTTTAAAACTGTGTAATTAACTCATAGATTAGTTTGAAATGCGCACACTAACTCTATCAATCTCCATCAAACGGCTGAGAGCTCTGTTTTGAACCGCTGTGTTTACCCAGACAAAAGACCCCGGTGTGTTCCGTTGAAATGCGCTCTCGCGCCGTAATAAAGAACGGTTGTTAGGAACCGGCCCTGGCCTTTCACGGTTTCGCTCTCGAGTTCCCTCACGTTTCGTGGATGGATTTTCTGTCGCGAAAGCTTTGGCTGCCAGAAAAGTTGTGTTTGAAAGCGCGTTGTTCTGCGCTTTGCCTCGGCCTACCAGAATCAATCACAGCCCGCGTGCGCATCCGTTACGTTTCATAGATATGCCAATACGCTTGCCAGCTCCTCGGCAGAAGTGAGCAAACGCAGAGAAACCTGCCAGGTGTCTTTAAACTGTTAGCTGTCATTTGCATCGGCGACAGCACCACCAGGAGGCCGATAAATCTGATTCCTTGGGCCACACGCGTGACATTTATATTCTTGGAGGAAGGTAATGTTTGAGGGAGTCATTCTATGCTGTCTGAAGAAGAACATGCTCGACGGATGAGCACGTTTGTCCAAATCCTTAACAACATGTGAAATCATATGGGATGCCAAGGTATCGCTTTCAAATAAAGGCATTTCAAGTCCCTTATTTTATTATAGGCTAAATACATGGCCAAATATTACACACATGTACTTAAAGCTGGCAGTACGGAGGAGTGAGGAGCTCACACAGCGTGTTTATTCTTAATGGAACAGAATGCAAGGGTCTCATGAGCATTTGCTCAAGTTCTTTTAAAATTGGACCGAGTTTTGCATTTTAAAAATTAGGCGGCGAATAAAGCATTTAAGTAGCACTTTATAGCATTAATGTTGCACTTTACAATATAGTTATGGTTGGGAATGTAATAACTGGGGAATAACTTGGTGTTAACCCTAAAACAAACAATATCCCATGTTATTACCTTAGATACATGCACGTACACTGGAAGTATGCTATACGACAAGAAAAAATTCTTATATCCGTCCAACAACTAAACAGTAATGCAGACAATTCAGATAATTTAATAATTTCATTGTAATAACTGTTTAATGCTTTTCTCATCTGTCAAAGTAATTGTGTTTTTTCGCAGATATTAAGACAATGCTTTTTTGGAATTATTACAAATGTATGAAAAGTGTCATTTTTGTAAAAATATTTGTGGTTTGATTTTGTGGAATTTAGAATGAAATTTTTATGAAGTTTCGCTGTTTTGGATGTTTATATTCTGTACTCTGAAGATGGGTTGTAGGGTTTCTGTAAACTGTATGCTGGCAAAAATGCTGTCTTATAGAAAGAGTTAACAAACAATTGGTTTCTTGAACTTTTCAAGAATTAATCAGCATATTGAGCCTGTTAATAATACCTGTGTTCTGATTACCCGTTGTTAGTTCCACAACTACATGAATTATTTAAAATGCTTAAAATTTTTAAACATTTAAAATATCTTCATTGGCTTTCAAATGAAGACGCACTATTGAAATGAAATGCATTTGAAAGTGAAATGTGATTACAAAATATTTGACGATATTCAACAGAACTTATAAAACACATTTATTCTCTTAGATTCCTTTGCATATGCTTTAAAATTTGAATTAAGCAGTGAATAATATGTAATAACACAAAATTAAATAACTTAGATGTGGCTGTGATGGCCCTACATTTTCATTATTAGCTCAATTATTAGGGACCTCTCTAACAAAGCTGTACTTATTATTTTTATCTCAATACATTTGGTTTTAAAGATGTTCAAATACCAATTTCATGACATGTGAAGGGTTGCAGGTTTGAGTCCGTTTCAGTGTGTGTACACTTGTGTGTTTGTGTTCACTAACCGTGTGTGTGTGTGTGTGTGTGTGTGTGTGTGTGTGTGTGTGTGTGTGTGTGTGTGTGTGTGTGTGTGTGTGTGTGTGTGTGTGCGCGCGCGTGTGTGTGTGCGCGTGTGTGTGTGTGCGCGTGTGTGTGTACCCACTTAATGGGTAAAATGCAAAGCACAATTTCCGAGTATGGAACACAATACTACGAGTTACTTTAACGTTCAATAAAAAACCTAATTCCATATGATCATTTGAGTGTAATTGTCTCTTATGATAGCATGTAATAAAGTTTTTCTTTAAAGTTGCAGCGTTTCACCTGTTCCATTCAGTTCTACATGATTGGTGTCTATAATGAAAGTTCTTCTTAAGTTCTTTTTGATTTAACTTTATTTTTCTAGTGTTTAAGCGGACTTAATTTGTTTAGGGATTTATGGCCTGCTAACTGTTGTTGAACGCAACACAGCTTTACTTTCTATCTCCTGTGAGTTTAATTAGCTGTTGTTTTGCGTGGCAACACAAATTCAAACTATCACCTCGCATCAATGAAAAATGATTATTTGTCTTTGGAAACCAGCGTGGTGCTAGCCAAGGGAATAAAACAAATGGCATAAAAATCTTTAACATTGGAATATGTCGTTTTTATAATGACGGTGCGTCTCATACCAACTGTCTGATAGGGAAACTATCATTACGGGGGAATTCATGTCTCAAGTCATCTGACAACTCAATTGACAGCTCATCTGGAGAGCTTTGAGAGAAAACTGAGGCATATTGCTGTCGTGCCATGCACGGGCACACTGGCTTTTTGGGCTTGTTATAAGGAACATTTGGGGTTTTGTGGGCGATGTGGACACGTTGAGTGAGCTTGCGTTTGTGGCGTGATGGAATGTGGAAGCTGTGCGGAGAGCAGCGAGCGTGGAGGTTTAGCCGGCATGCAGGGCCAATGACACAGTTATCATGAAGATGAATGCTAGCCTGTACCTTAGTGCCAAGCCGGGCTACTCTTTAGAGAAGCGTGACAACTAGAGATCTGGATGCAGCACGCAAGAGCACGTCGCATCATGCACTCGCATACAAAGCAGACTTGTTGGATAAAGCCCTTGAAATCTTTTGTGAATTAGTTTCTTCCTGTTGTTGAAGCCATATGTCTGGTACATCAGTAGCACACGTTTTTAGGTTCTGTAACCTGAGATCCTGACATGCAACAGGTTTAGTGTGTAAAATGTGATACTTTATTAACGTTACAGATCCTTAACACGGAGACGTGCTTCCCAGGGATGGAATGGGATTTGCGGCCCTTGACTTGGCCAAAAGAGTCCCTATATCAGTTCTTTCCATTCGCATTTCCATCCGGCTGGAGGCCTGATATTCCAGCAACGAAGCGTGGACTCGAAGACATGTCTTACTCATCTGTTATTGTTTCACTTAAGAAAATGGATTCATTTCATTTTTAATTCATTTACTTTAAATATAGATGTTGACCTCCATGTAAAAACCTAATTTAGATACTTTCTCGTTAGGATGTGTTAAACAAAATATCTTCTAAAATTTATTTTGTAACATGACAAAATAACTTACACTTTTAAACGATGGTTTCTTTCATTTGAATTGTATCTCATTTGGGAATGTCAAAGTTTCAGTTTTGTATGAGTTTGGTTGTACTCAGTAATACATGTGTGCGTGTGTTTGCTATCGATTCTTGCGATCGTTACTGTGCAGACTCGTCTTAAGATGACGTCACTGGCACATGCCCATGTGCCCATGTTTGGAACAATTTTGCCACTGTCTGCATTGGATTTCAATGACAAAAGTCGGTCTTCAGCTGCACACATTTCTACTCTGTTAACTTACTCAAACAACATTTTGCAGATGAGTAAACGGTGGTACACAAAAGCACATGTCGGTTATGGGAGGCAAGGGCAGCAGGTGGCATGCTGAGCTGAGCAGAGCAAAAGTGATTTGTAAAAGTGCTGTTCTGGGCTGGCCAGCCACCAAGGTGTATTCTCAATCAAAACCTCATACCCGCTGCTCATAGACCCTTTCTGAATTGATCTGGAATGTCATGAAAGTAGGTCAACATGATGATAATAATAACATACTACTTTGAGCGATTGTGCCATGTTGTAAAATTTATCTGACCAATGTTAGCTTTTAAATTTGATACATTTTTCCCACTTGAGGACAAAAACTTGAAAATATGTTCAATTAGCTTAAACACACATGGACTTCAAGCCCATTCTGTATGAAAAAAGGGCAAATTAAATTCAGAATTAAAATGCACTACGAATTAAACACGATGTTAAGCAAAATGAAGCATCATTTTCATTTAGTTCAATAGCATCCCGGGTCTTCTTTCATGCGTGTATGTTTATTGATTGGATTTAGATCCTCTCGAAGTCTCCTCGCAGGCTCTCGGCGGGCGGTTCTGTTTCTGCACAGTTGGGTGAACTTCTTTTTACCTGGATTCATATATTTCTTTCTGATCGTGTTCCAGTGCTCACGGTCATGCATGAACACGTACTTCGGATTTGCTTCCAGTTTGCCATGCGTGTTGTCGCCAGCTCGTCGCTCTTCTGCGAGTGTGCAGACTGCAGGGTGTCTGTGACATCCATCAAATTGGAGCATTGACAAAAGATAACAGCTGAGAGACCTGACTATCAGGTTAGGGACAGCAGGGCTGATGATCTGTCTAAAATATTGTTCCAGTGAACATCGGGCTATTCTGCCAATGGTGCGTGTCAATAGCTTTTGGTCTCGGCGCTGTCGGATCGGCATCCGTGGCGACCCGCATCTGATTCTTGCTTGCCGCAATCAGGAAAACAACAGGTGGTTGTGTCTCATTGGTGAACCCGGAACCTGTCAGAAGAACAGATGGAAACTTTCAAACAATATAGCTGACTTGCTGCACCTAACTCTGAGCTGATCTGAAGGGAATTCCCGCAAAAAAATGTGTCCATTGTTCCACTAGAAATTAATACTAATGGAATGGGATTTTTTTTGCAAATAATGTAATCAGATCCCAAGGGATTCAGGTCATGCTTTTTCATCGCTCACCACATGTGTTATTTGGTGTGTTTCCTGTAAATTATTCTTAAATATTGGTTCGATGTTTTTTCCATAATGTCAATGTCACCTTTATTTATATAGGGCTTTAGACAAAATACATTGCATCACAGCAGCTTAACAACAATAATTAGTAATACAGTGTGTCATAATACTTAATGATAGTTAAAGGCAATACATTATTGAATTATGGGACGTTATCTCTGTTCAGTCTAATGGTGTCTGTACCTTCAATTTCAATTCGTTGATGTCCTCTTTGTTTACTTTAAAAATGTCTGTTCAAATTCAATTTAGTCAACGATATCGTTGTAAATGAGGTCACCCAAACTAAGCAAGCCAGAGGCGACAGTGGCAAGGGACCAAAACTCCATCGGTGACAAAACGGAGAACCAACCCTGGGAGAAACCAGGCTCACTTGGGGGGCCAGTTCTCCTCTGACCAGACGAATCCAGCAGTTCGAGTCCAGGTTGCAGCGGAATGAAGAAGACACATCTGTGTGCTGTGGTCGTATCCTGATGATCGTCACAGACGAGGTCATCGCAGGGGATTCGTATCCGCGGTGTTCTTGTCCTGGTCTTCGCTTTGTTCGAGGGCTGTAGAGGGCTTTTCTAGTTCCGGACCCACCATCTGGTCCAGATACATTTAAGACTCCGGCTTAATGCAATGTCCTACTGATCCGGGTATAGCCTGGCTGTAGTGGCTAATAAAGTAAATAAATTAACACAGCTTATGTAATCTACATAAGTCGTATCTTCCATAAACGAGTTACTTCGAAATACTTTGGAGATCTCAGGGGTAACATGGCTTGTCAGTTTTATTTCACTTGAGCAAATAACTCTGACCGCAAATGCGACAAGGCATTCGAGCAAATCATGTTTACCGTTAGGTGACTTCATTTATTCTTTCTAAACATCAACATGTCTTCGGTGACAACTCAAAGTCTCTCCAGGGTCCTTAAGACGGAACATATTTACCGCATCTTCCAGCAGTGTCATCCGATGTACGAATGTAAGAAACGGGGGTAAATAGTTTTAATTGGCAAGTGCAAAGTGTGTCTCTAGAGTTTGTAGAATGACAGATAAATCGTCTGTCTCTCGCTTTTAGCTCAAAACGGTCCCTCTGCGAATAGACCATCTGCTTTATGTGACGCTACAAGTCACTTAAACATTGTTCATACAAGTCATTTAAATTGCTGCTCGAATCTAGAAGTGGAAAGTCGAACAACAGAAGTCTGAGACGTAATGAACGATGACCAGCTGTTAAACGCGGTGATGTATAGTGACAAATGACGAAATTTGTCAGTGACAGCCATAATGTTATATAATTCTGCAATTATCTTTATAGAAAACAATAACTTGGAATGTCAGGATTCTCTGTCTATGATTCTGGTTCAACTATTTATATATAATCGTGTCTGGTGGTCAGAGGTTTGGTGGTTAGAGAGTTGGGGAAGGTTGTGGGTTCGAATCCCAATGTCAGCACTCAATAACTGAAGTGTCCTTGAATAAGACGTTTTACCCCTGTCGCGTCTGCAAAATTGGTAAATGTAAATGTGAAAAACATAAAATAATACACATCTATGAATATAGAAAACTGTGGCGAAAGGTTTAATGTTTAGAACATGTTCATGTGGTGTTTTATAATGCTTTAACACAATCTATGTGCAATTTCTTCTTTCTTGATTTTAAACCATTCCCGAGTATTTTCTCCATAAAACTGAAGTTTGTCAAAAACAGTTTTAAATGTGGCCCGCCCTGGTTAATGACATCATAAACCTGTACCAATCGCATCAACTCTTTTGATCATGCGGATCAGCAGTTTAATCATAGATATTTAAGTACGACTCAGCTGTCAGGTTCAGCTTTATCAAAGCCAGGAACCGGAGAGTGCGACTGAATGAAAGCGGTGCTGATTTACACATCAATGTCTACAGGTTTTACCGAAAAAATTTCAATATGTAAGCCTGAAAACAATATTCGATTGAAGGGAGACTTTAAAATATTTTGGTCTATAGATCTATAAATAAAACTATACTAGAAAGCACCATATTTGGTAATGTGTATTGTTTTTAAGTATGCAACAGGTACTTTCTACAAACTACTAACTGCGCAAGTATGTCATCTGTAAACTCCCAACTCAAGTACAGTGTTTAGCACTTGTTGTCACTATACAGACCTTGAAATCTAATTTAGCAAACCTTTCACAGAGGTATATTTTGCGTATTGTGGTGTTCCTGTCTAAAAATCCAGTTTGCCTGTGGTAGCACACAGCCCCGATTCTAAAAAACAGCAACGGTTCCTGTCGGTGCTCTTCATGGCTGTCCATCTGGGAGGCAGCCTGCATACACTTCTAAATGAGAAAGTTCGGTCTGATCGTCCAGCCATGACAAAAATAGATTACTCTGGAAAAAAGAGACCAATAGAATAAGCGTGTGAGTTTGTTTGTGTGTGTCTGTGTGTGTGTGTGTGTGTGTGTGTGTGTGTGTGTATGTGTGTGTGTGTGTGTGATCGTGTGTATGTGAGTGTGTGTATGTGTGTGTGTGTGTGTGTGTGTGTGTGTGTGTGTGTGTGTGTGTGTGTGTGTGTGATCGTGTGTGTGTGTGTGATAGTGTGTGTGTGTGTGTGTGTGTGTGTGTGTGTGTGTGTGTGTGTGTGTGTGTGTGTGTGTGTGTGTGTGTGTGTGTGTGTGTGTGTGTGTGTGTGTGTGTGTGTGTGTGTGTGTGTGTGTGTGTGTGCGTGCGTGTGTGATTGGATCGGTCGGCAATAGGTAGACTTGTAGAATGTGAGGTGCAGAATAAATGTCTTTAAAAGTTGCCAAAAACTGAATGTGAACGAAAACATCTACATAATAGCAATATGAAGGTATATGAAACATCGGCCTATCTAAAAAAGTGTCAAGGAAGCGTTCATTTGAGTAAATATCCATTAATATTTAAACTGATGTTTTGGTTCAAATTCAGAAAATATCTCATGTGTGTAACAGTGGTCTCAGACATGGCCAACTTTATCTTTTTTAAAGCTTGGGCCCAATTATTATAGCTCCTTTTTTTTCATTTTTATTGTACCGTGTGTCAACTTTTTCCTTAAGACTGAAACGAAACACAATGGACACTTTGTCTTTAAGATCTCAATAGCAATTAAACAACAACCTTTAAGCAATGTCATACTTTTCCTTGCAGCATCCTTGAGCGTGTTCTGTTTTTTTTTACTTTCTTTGGTATTCAGAGTTATTTTGTATAACTGGAGTATTCTCTTGTTTGTCTTGTGGTGAGAAAATCTCACTCCAAACAGAATTACTCCTTTTCCCTAGAAGCCTAAATGTGAAAATCAAGGAAACAAGCAAAAAAGCAAAACTCCACACTCCTTTTTAGTATACTCACTTGTAAAGCCTTTATACATTCTCTCCTCCCAGCGTTTAACAGAGGGGACATGACTGAACTGTTTGTCACCAACAGTTACGTTTGAACTGTGTATTGAAATCGGGTAAACATGTCAAAATATTAAAACCTCCCTTCATGTTTTACTTAGACGTGCACGTAGGGCACCGCGGGCTCGTGTGATACAGGTACACAGGTAAGAACATGAAGAAAACCGAATTCTATTATGCCAAGCAGCGACAGTGGCCCACATGCATTTGAAAACATTGCTTTTGATAAATGTGCTGGGGTTACTATGGCAACAAAAGATGTCCATTAAAGAAAGAGCCCATTGTGCCTGAAAAAACTGTTTGGCTGCTTGAACATCTAGGACACAAAACAGTTGAAAATAACCCTGGCTTTGTGCATTTTTCTGGCAAATTGATTAAGAAAGGCATATGTATATTTCTAAGTACTGGTCACAAGGAAATCTACAGTTTGACATTTTATGAAGAAAATACGCATTTACGTAGCCTTCACAAAATCCCAATGATTGCAATGTAACATCCTGTAGATGGTTGCTAGGGCCTTGCTATGATGTCCAAATCAACCAAAGACGCCTCAGACAAGACTTTAAATTATAACAAATTTCATAGGGGACTATGTACAGTATGTGATATTTCAAGTGTTTTGTACATAATAATGAACATTAACACAGTTATATGAGTTGTATGATATAACATTTCTTTACCATTACCGATTATTTCAAGTGATTATGAGGTGATATCTGCCAGTATACTGACTTGCATAATTTTGTGAATATTACAGTTAATATATCATATCAAAACTATGAATGTTGTTTATCAAAATCCTAATGTTTTAAACATTTTCAACACAGAGCACAAATGCATTGCATTTGTCATTATATGACTGACAGAATACGTCGGGTGTTTTTATACTATTGGCTAATATCATTTTCTAATTTATATATTATCTTTTGATCATGTAGGCCACATCGAAGACTGATAGCTATGTCAAGGAAGCATAGTTATTTAAAAAAAACTCATTTTAATATGTATTTGAATAATTTTAATATTCTATAGGATTTTCATCTCAATTTGATGCTTTTTCTTCAATGCACATTTATGTAAATTTAAACTCACTTTACCGAGTCAGCATACCACGGCAAAGCCCACCAAACCATGTAATATATCATGCTCATCGTCACATCTGTTTCAATTCGACACAGTACCGAACATAGAATCAGTCGATCAGTCTCAAACATGAAAGTTCCACTTTCTTATCGTCTTTCCCATTTTTAAAAGAACGTGGTTCTATTTGAACAAATAAGTTATGTATGCATAGATCTAACTAACTAGTTGATAAATCACCCCTTTCAAACTGTACGGGACTGACACAGCATGTTCATTACTCATCTTTAAATCGACTGCTTTGAGGCATCCAGTAATAAGGAAATATGATCATTTCCACCTCCATTCCCTGAATATCATCTCTAATTACATTTCCACTCTATGTCTGTGTTTCACTGAATGCTCTACGCCGTTTCCTCCAGTATTCCAGAAAGTTCTCGCACTTCTCTCTGGGACGGAGGCTTAGTTATCGCTTTTAGTTACGTGGATAAACAACCACGAAGATTGGTATTCGGTTCGCTCTACCCATGTTTGCCGAGAAAACAAGTCTGGCTTCCAAATGGCTGTTTTTGAGTAGTCTATTGATTACTAGTGAAGATGACTGCTGCATGACAATGTCACAAAAATAGGGCCAGATTCACAAAAATGAGACTGGGAGAGAAAATTAGCCCATTTTGTTTTCTCCGCCGAGGAAAACGGCGCTCCGCCACTTGGGCGAAATCACCTATGAAGTGCAGTGATTTGAGGCTTTAACAAACAAAGGTTGCATAGAATTCGCAGAGCAACAAATATGTAAATGTACCTCGAATCCAACGAGTTAAACCAATTTCAGGCACATCTATTTGCGCCTGCCTTTTACCGTGATTTCAGTTGAATCATGACAAAGATCAAAAGACGGAAGCGAATGAAAATAAAGAAAGCGGAGTTGTAAAACAGATTGGCATCCGGGATATGGACCTTCTACAAACAGGTGAACTGCAGTTAATTAAAGTCGCTCTGTGCTGACTGCTCACAGTGAATGTGACATTTGAAACGGTTAAATTAGCTTTAAAAGTCTAATGGATATTCTTTACAAAGATTTTATTATGTGACACTTAGTTACGTACTATAAATTGTATTTATAACAAAATTTTGTTTATATTTTGATAAACACAGGAAGATATTTGGAAGAATGCTTGTAACCAAACAGTTCCTGGACCCCATCGACCACTTCACAAACAGCTTTCAGGTTTGGAACAAGTAAAGAGTGAGTAATTCATGACGGAATTAACTGTGTGTTTGCGTTGAAGAGTGTCCAAGTTCGTGGGATCCTTCTTTGGTCGTGTGTTGCCTTTAACCAAAATTAAAAAATGTCTTTATGTGTATAGCTCTATTATTTGTAGCCCTTTCCCAACATCAGAGACAAAGGTATTTTTCTTTAATTGGCATTCCGTTATTTAACTGGACAACAATAATAGAATAATAGAATACCAAATTTGCTTAATTGTAAGCATATTTATTTAGAGATATAATATTTAAGGGTCCATTAACGTTTTGCGAAGATGAAGTGCAGATCAGGGGAAAAGTTTTTTTAGTCTAAATAAAGAACCATTCCTACAATCTCTGTGTAACTCGGTAGCACTTGTTCACCTATTGTTGTATCGGCTATTTACCGCTTCATTGTCTCCTCGACTATTGTAAGTCGCTTTGGATAAAAGCGTCTGCTAAACGACTAAATGTAAATGTAAATGTACAACATTTCACCCACCCAGAGATATTAACTAGACCAAACAGTGTGACAACTAGCCCCGGTCTCCCATACACCACACGTCTCTTGTCTCGTCTCCGGCCGGACCTGATTGTGCAGTCTAAACATCTGTCAGGTGATCCGCAAGCAGACTCTTACACACGCTCACCCCCTGCTCGAAAGTAAATGCTCTGACAGGTCCTTCTTACAAACATGACCCGACGTCCATTATGTGACAGAATTCATCACAGCCTTCCCAAATGACATCCACGCTGACACCGAGTAGGAGATGCAATGACAGCAGCCAGGTGCGTCTGTGTGTCAGATGGAAATGCGATATTCATCCGAAACCCTACTTAGAAGCCCTGCTTTACATATTCACTTTACACATTCACATCATTTCCACAACACCCCGAATATATTCCACGCATGCACTCCGCCGATGTGTAATTTCGTAACCTTCCATTTCTTTTCCTTTTTTGCTGGCTGTAAGTTGCACCACCAGCAGATACAGTAATATGTTAAACAAATGCTTCTTTCTTCAACATGGTGGTTCGAGGCCGACAGCTCCATTTGGCTGATAGCTTCTCCCAGCGTGGGTCCTGGGCCGGCGTTTATCATTCATTCCGACTCTCGGTGTGTGAACTACACCACGTGTAAGGTCTGCCCTCGTTCTTTCCCTTCTTCTGCACCCTGTGCGATCGATACAAGTTAAAGCTCTAATTTCCTAAGCTTGCTGTATGTTTTCATCCTCCCAATCTGAACACCCGTAATCCAAATGTACCACCCCCTCGAGTGTGTGCACTACCTAGTGTACTGGAAATCGATACGTTTGTGTTAGGTATGGTAACTGTGCTGGAGGACTCTTGGAGGACTGGGTATCGTCCGTGAAATGTATTCATTAAGCCAGTCCCCCCGCTTCTCGCCCGTGCGCTGACCGTCCGCCGTTCTGCCCGCAGTAAGCGGGCAGGGTATAAAAATGACCTTTTGGGATTTTAAACAGCGCGCTTGATTCCTGTACTTGACTAATGAGAACAAAGCGATTGCTTGAGTGTGATGAATGATTTTCTTTTATAACCTGGCAGGGCAGATCATAAAGAAGTCATTTTCTCAGTCGCTCGCCACCTGATCAACATTTTCGAATCCCATTAGACTCAAAGGTCCGTATCACGGTGGTCGAAGGCAAGGGTGAGGAGATAAGGTCACAAGGCTTCATATTGGTGAAGGAGAGAAGTGCCGGACTAACACGGCGGAACCTGTGATTATGGCGACTGTAGAGTACGATGGATCTGATGGAGACTATTCTTCTCGGGATGAATGAGGTCTCTCTTTGAGTGCACTCTCTGCTTCGAGGAGGATGGAGTGGATGATGCTGGACTGGACAGGGACACTTCAGTTTGACGGACGTACACAAGCTAAACAAAGAACCCTAGAATCATCCTGGAACGATGTCAAAATCCTCAAGTCGTAACCTTGCAGCAGGAGATTTTCGTTAAAACAGACGTACCGAGTTGTACGTAACAAGGGGCAATTCTTTTAATTTATCCGCATGAAAACGGTTTACATGCTTGGTGAACGATGTGCAGTTTGCCATTCAACTGCATCCTATCCTTATGTAGCTACTTGTAAGCAAGTTATATTTTAAAAGCGCACACCATTCAGTTTTGAGGAATGTATTCGATGTTGTTATTCGATGAAAATGTATTTTTCAAATAAAGTACTCTCCTTATTTTATTCACACATTATAAACGGCTTCTAAGTTGGCCGGCAAACTGATGCAATGACTTCAAGTGTTTTCATGTATAATAAGACTTTCCGTTCGCAGGAGCTCTCATATATCTTTTATGTTAGGGAACTTACAAAAACACTGAAAATCTATTTCTTACATGGATAACATGAAGAAGATAAAGCGAAGGTGGTGTTCGGCCCGATATGTAAATCTGAAATTGTTTCCGCGGCTTAAAAGTTGAAATAGTACAGAGCTTGTAAATGTGGTAAGAACATTGTGGATCTGCGTCTGAAAATGATTTTTAATTTAATCATTTTTTTAATAAATCCCATTGGAGGAATTAAATCGTAAATGTAACACAAGTGGTTGAAATGTTGGGGGAAGACGGTCATGCCTTAACGCAAGGTTGTTGCTTGAGAATGGACTCATAAAGCAGATGTGTGACTGGACATTGTCTACCTGGAGACCTGGAAAAACATGTATATGTTTAAAGTAAACATCTCAAAGACATCTTATAGATGTCTTTATATCATCTAACAGGAAACTGTGTCTTTTTTTAAAATTCAGCTCGCATTGAATTTAAATGTCTTCTCATTGCCTACAAGACCACCACCGGTTCAGCACCCACTTACCTTAACTCACTAATGCAAAGATATAGACCCTCAAGATCTCTGCGCTCCGCAAATGAGCCGAGACTTGTGGTACCAGCTCAAAAGGAAAAGAAATCTCTCTCTGGAACGTTCTCTGCTTCAGTTCCTCGATGGTGGAACGATCTGACTCTGGCTTCACGCTTGTCAGACTCGGTCTCTATCTTCAAGAAACACCTAAAAACTCATCTTTTCCGTCTACTCCTAACTCACTAACTCACTTCTTTTCTAACTTCTCACTCTATCAAAAAAAATAAAAAAAATTATATATACTTTTAGTAACTTCTCTCTCTGTGTAACTTGGTAACATTGTTGTAGCACTTGTTCACCTATTGTTGTATCGGCTATTTACCGCTTCATTGTCTCCTCGACTATTGTAAGTGGCTTTGGATAAAAGCGTCTGCTAAATGACTAAATGTAAATGTAAATGTAAATGAAACATTTTAGAGACGTCTGACAAATGAGCGATCCCTAAAAATACGTCTTGTTGATGTAAATGCAGATGTGTAAATTCGGATGTGTGTCGTATCAGCGTAATGTATATACTTAGGGTACCATAATAATGTATGGTCAAAAGTCATTCTACGATATGTGGTACCGGTTGAACGTTAGCATTCAAGAGACATTCCATCCATTTAGCTTCTCTCGTGAATGGGAATGTTTTTATTCTCAGCTCTGCGTCAGCGTATTAATCATGGCTGTCGAACACTTTCCAACGGTCACCCGTCCCGGAGAAAAAGATGTTTGTGCTCACGCACACGGCAAACAAGACATCAACCTCTGTAAAAATGTTTTGCAAATCCATTTCGGTGACAGGACCGGATCACTTACTCATCTCAGGCCTTAAAAGAGACCGAATTCACATCTTCACTTCCCAAGTCACCTGACCTGACCGTATTTAAGTATACAATGAGCGGGAAACTAAGCACCAGTGATGGAATATTACAAAAAGTAGTTTGCAGGCCGATATGAAAACGCACGCCTTTCCATAATTGCTTTGAGTGGAAGCGACAGCTGGACTCGGAGGATGTGACACGGGCGAAAAATGCCTCGTTCCTAATGGACTGATTCGATGGCAGCCGCTGTCAGCCGACCCCGCGTAAAACAGATTAAAGCCCCGCGCAATCTGCTTTTTGATGCGACACGGAATGAATGTCGCGGTATTATGAGATGGATAAATGATAATGACTCGCTGATATAAATGGTGTTTGCATAAGGAAGCGGGCTAGATGCCAGAGATGTGAAAAACATGCGCTTCCTCGTCTGGGTTCTCTACCTCCCTGGGAGAGCCGAGTGAATTTGTTATGTTGTTGTTATTAGCATACGCGGGAGCGGATCGATGCTAACGTTAACAGGGCTAGTCAGGTTTTCGATTTTTTTATTATTGTTATGAAGGACATGCAAAGAAATGTTTGAGGAACGTACTAGTCCAACCGAAAACTTAAACTAAAAAATATGCCTTTAAGGGGTATAAGTAGCATAATGCGCACCCATCGTCATCCATCGTCATCTTTTATCCCATTCTTGTGTTCCGAATCTGTGATGATTTTCATCACATTACACCAGTTCTTATTTTAGGAAAATGTAAATGTGGCATGCTGTTTGTGTACTACACCCAATGCCAATGCATGTTAGCGCTAGCATAAGTATATGTTAGCATCCGACCTGTGACAAGTGTGATGTTATGCAGATGACTTTTTAGGAAACCTGTGATCTCAATGTAACATGCAATGCAAATGAGCCCTGGTCTTTAACGGCAGGAAGAGGAAACATCTGGCAATTTGCCTTCATTAAGGCTGCCAAAAAACGTTGAAACCTAAGGGGAAGTTCACAAATAAACATGCTGCCAATTAAGCTCACTCCGGTGTCAAAGGCCTTCGTTGACAGCTCCTCCAGCTAGTGACAAAGTGATGAAGACGTATCGATGAAGAGCTGTCACTTTAATATTTGTGTTCATCAAACTGAACTTTAAATGTGTTGATGTCGAGCTCGGATGTTACTGTTGCCGTGGAAAAATAGACCAGTCTTCTGTCCAGGAATAAAGATTTAAAATAATACATAAGTGTCAAATCTAAGCTTTAATGACTTCCTATCTTCTTCAGAACACAAATATTTTTTTCCTTTCAGTCATTCGGTAAAGGTAGTTATGTTATAAAGGTTAGATTACGTTAGGTTAGGTTATGTTAGGTCAGGATAGCTTAGGGGAGGTTTAGTAAAGTTAGCTTAGGTTAGGTTATGTTAGGTCAGGATAGCTTAGGGGAGGTTTAGTAAAGTTAGCTTAGGTTAGGTTAGGTTAGGTTAGCTTAAGTTAGTTTAGGTCAGGATAGGTTAGGGTAGGTAAAGTAAAGTTAGATAAGATCAGATTAGATTAGGTAAAGTTAGGTTAGGTTAGGCTAGGTTAGCTTAGGTTAGTTCAGGTCAGGACGGCTTAGGGTAGGTTAAGTAACGTTAGTTAAGGTTAGGTTAAGTAAAATTAGATTAGGCTAGGTTAGGTTAGGTTAAGTAAAATTAGATTAGGCTAGGTTAGGTTAGGTTAGGTAAGGTTAGGTTAGGTTAGGTAAGGTAAACTAAGTTAAGGTAATGTAAGGTACGGTTAGGTTAGATTAGGTTAGGTCAGATCAGATCAGGTCAGGATAGCTTAGGGTAGGTCAAGTAAAGTTAGATTAGTTTAAATTAGTTTAGGTTAGGTTAGTTAAGTTAAGGTAGCTTAGGTTAGTTCAGGTCAGGATAGGTTAGGTTAGGTTAAGTAAAGTTAGATTAGATTAAAATAGTTTAGGTTAGGTTAGTTAAGGTAAGGTAGCTTAGGTTAGTTCAGGTCAGGATAGGTTAGGGTAGGTTAAGTAAAGTTAGATTAGGTTAGGTTAGGTTAAATAAGGTTGGATTACGTTAGGTTAGGTTAGGTTAGGTTAGGTTAGGTCAGGTCAGGTTAGCTTAGGGTAGGTTAAGTAAAGTTAGATTAGTTTAAATTAGGTTAGGTTAGGTGAAGTTATGTTCTCAAGTTGAAAGTTGAGTTTAATTGGTGCCATTACTTGATTTGATATGTGATATATTTGATAAATTGAATCAAGATGCTAGGTAGATTACATTATATGGGCGTCTCCTCGGGTAGATCCTTCAAGGTTTCGTGGGGAGTTGAAGTCTCAGAACCGCAACATCTTGACACCGGTGTACCTCAGGGCACAGTTCTTGGACCGTTGCTCTTCTTGATCTACATGACATCACTGGGATCAGTCATTCGTAAGCATGGCTTCTCCTACGACTGTTATGCGGATGACACGCAACTCCACCTTGCGTTTCATCCAGAAGATCAGACGATTTCGACCCGAGTCTCAGCACGAGACATCTCCCTCTGGATGAAGCAACACCACCTACAACTTAACCTTGCCAAAATGGAACTTCTTGTCATTCCTGCCGACCCGAAGACTCGTCACGATCTCTCTATCCAACTAGGAGCATCAACCATTGTGCCCTCCAGGTCTGCGAGAAACTTGGGAGTAATCATCGATGATCAGCTCAACTTCACAAATCATGTTGCCGCGACTGCCAGATCCTGCAGATTCATGCTTTACAACATCAGGAAGATCAGACAGTTTCTAACAGAACACTCCACACAAATCCTGGTTCAGGCTCTGGTCCTGTCCAGGCTAGACTACTGCAATGCGCTGCTTGCTGGACTCCCGATGTGCACAACTAAACCTCTGCAGATGATTCAAAATGCAGCGGCAAGAGTGGTGTTCAAAGAACCAAAAAGGACCCATGTAACAACTCTCTTCATTAAACTACATTGGCCTCCGGTAGCAGCTCGCATTGAATTCCGGCTACACCTAACTCACTAACTCACTTCTTTTCTAACCTACTCACTCTATCAAAAAAAAAAAAAAACTTTTGTAACTTCTCTCTCTGTGTAACTTGGTAACATTGTTGTAGCACTTGTTGACCTATTGTTGTATCGGCTATTTACCGCTTCATTGTCTCCTCGACTATTGTAAGTCGCTTTGGATAAAAGTGTCTGCTAAATGACTAAATGTAATGTAAATGTAAATATTGGGTTAGGTTAGGTTAAGTAAAGTTAGATTAGGTTAGGTTAGGTTAGGTTAGATTAGGATAGTATAGGTGAAGTTAAGTTCTTAAGTTGAAAGTTGAGTTTTAGTTGTGCCTGTATTTGATTTGATATTTTACATATTGAATCAAGATCAAATAAAATAATTTTGTTTTGTTCCGTTTTTCAGTGTTTCAAACCGTACTACTCAGATCTGCCATCTGAGGTTTGTTGAATAGTGCACAACCGTATGTCATCCAGACACTGAAGCCTTCATGTACAGCCTTTAAGCAGTTTTCTACTGCCAGTGCAATAGAAGCGGCACTGTAGACAGGGACATGTGTTGTTTTATCAGTCATATCAGTGTCCGATGCCTGAATCGTGTCACGTTGCATGTCAAAACCTACTAAAGCTGTATCCCAATAAAGCAGATCCGGACAGATTTGGGTCAGAGTGTCAGATGGGAGATATGTGGGGGTCGCCTAAGCCTGACCCCACGAGCCAAGCAGCTGAGTAGAGTGGTGGACCGCAGCTGCACCATCTTTAACACATTTGACACCTCTCCATCCGTTCATGTTACCCTGAGCTGTTTATTTCATCCTGCAGCTCTGTCTGTGATTAACACTCTCTTTGTTTGATGTCTGTCAGTCTTTGTTCAGAAGCAAAAGAGAAAGCAGAAGGGTGTTGAGTGCAAACGATTTATGTCTTTACATGATGCAAAAAGGCAGCGGCGGGGGCAAAATGTACACACTCCAACTGAAGCCATATTTTGGGGACTTGGCGAAAATTCTTGATTTATTGCATTTCTTTTTCGCCATGTTAACTTCTTACACATCATGAATAAAAAGAAAGAACACGAGAAATACTTTTTATTATAGTTTTTACTTTATTCATGACACTTCCGTGCAAAACCCTGAGCACAAAAATCCACTCGTGACAAGAGTCTATATCTTTAAAAAACGCCTAAAAACTCATCTCTTCCGTCTACACCTTACCCACAAAAAACCTCTGTCTAACCTACTCACTCAATATATTCTCCTTAAAAAAATATAACAGATTTATCTATTCTTGCGTAACTTGTTCACCTATTAAAGTCTCTGTTTTTTCCACTTCATTGTCTCCTTGATTCTTTGCAAACCACTTTGGATAAAAGGGTCTGCTAAATGCCTAAATGTAAATGTAAAAATTTCAGTTTTATTAAAACCTTTAAGGTGAATTTGGATCAGATATTCTATTCTTTGGACTTCACATGTAACAGAGAGGAGGCAGATATAATTTGCATATTTATGTATCTGTGTATAGTTAAGAAACTGATATGAAGAAATGCATTCAAGCTATTTTTAGATATAAAAATGATTATTTTCTTTTAAACATAATTTTGATAGTCAAAGATTTCAGAAAAGTTTTAGGAGACAAAATTAAAAAGGGAAAATATGCGTAAGGCTTATTGAGTCAAGGCCTCGGGGAGTCTATAAATGAAATAATGACAACTAATACAATTGTATTCAGTGTTTGCTTTATTTCCTGCTGTATTTTTCTGATTCTGTGTGCAATTTTATATTAAAATAAAGTGTATATTATTTCAGGTGTTTTACAAAGAGGCAGCTAAAGTGTATGAAGTTTAGTGCTACTTCATTTTTGTACCACATCATTTATTTCTTTATTTATGAATAACTTTGGCAGTGTTTCTAAGGTACCTGATTTGTATAGTTGGTGTTAAACAAAATTTATAAAAATTTATAACAAATGTGTGTGAACAAGAAACATTATTAAAGTATTGTCATAAATTATTCTAATACACTCTTTATACACCGTGCTCGGTGCGGTACGGGAAATAATTCTACCGAACATTCATGGTTGTTTATTAATTTCCTAGGTTTGATGTCCGGCCTTTTAATAGATTGAACTTAGCTAGGCCATTTTTCCCACTTGAAAAAAGGAAGCTGACATCACAAACGAGGAGGAATTCCTAAGGCTACAAGCCTCGATTTCCTTCCCATCGCTGTGACTGACAGATCCAGCTGTTTCGCCTGAGGCTGACACACAGGAAAATCACTGCGTCTCATTCATTACCGCCTAATAATGCAAAAACTCATTATCATGGTCATAGTCCTTCTGTTACCAAACAGAGCAAAGACCCATGTTCCTTTCCTAATTACTATGTCAATCTGAAAAAAAGGAGACTTATTTGTTTGAGGTGACAGTCTGTGTTCCTTCGCACTTGAGACCAGGGGGTCACTGGTGTGCCCATGCTGGTAGACACCTGCAATCACATCAATTTACAGAATTGCAAGCTTTCTGAATCAGGGCTCTGTATTCTTACATATTTCATATTTTCCTTTTTTTGTAGTAAATGCTGCTGTAATTTATTACCTCCCTTAAAATACTTTCCATTGTGTCTGTGTGTTCTGGAGCTTCCCCACATTTGGTGCCCATGGTCCATTGGCTCAGCTTGGCACCATGGATCCTCCCCAAACCTACAGCTCACAAGGCTGATTCTCGATTTCCCGTCTGTTGGAGATGCCGGACGTGGGCAAATCCATCCAAATCTCACCGTTTGTTATGAATAGCCTCTGCGTCCTGGCTTAGACAGAGTCTCTCGGCTACTCACTGGGTCTTAATCAAGGCTGGCATGAGAAAGGGAACAGGTGAGCTTTTCTAATGAAAACGATTACAAGGGCCTTCTAGTGGAGGGATGAGCTTTAGGCACAAGCAAACATGGACGGCCATCATGATGGGGGGTTGTATCACTTCTGTGTTTGCTGTTGGTTTTGTGTTGACGTATCAAGTCAAATCAACTTTATTCATATAGCGTTTTTACAATACATGAAACATATTGGATTACAATTGTTACAAAAATATGAGCAAAGTACACATCAAACACACAAAGAAACTAAAAATCAAAAATGAGAACCTCAAGAAATATATCATGCAGACCATGCCTTCATACACAAGCAAATTATATATATATATATATATGTTTGTTTATGTATATATGTATAAGCTGAATTTTTTCAGTTTTTCATTAAGTCATTGCTACTAAAGAGTGGCGGAATATCCTGATCTGTTTATGTCTATTTATTTGATAATTTATCCACAGTTTTTAATTGAAATCGCACACTAGGTTACTTACGTAACTTTGGTTCCCTGAGATCTAGAAATGAGCCCTGCCTATTGGGAAAAGTCCTTGTCTCCATGCACTACAGCCTTGTCAAAATGCAGTAAATGCTGCATGATCATTAGTGCTTGCAAAGCAATTTTTCTCGCCAGTTGGAGCTAGGCCGCTTATGGGGAGAGAGCCCGCCAAAGTAGGCGGCGCCGGGCCCTATACAGGCAAGTGCCATTGCCATATGGCCTCAGGTTATTCAAACTGTAGCAAATTAGTCTTGCCGCACTATGTCAGATACACAGTGCTCGTTCCTTTATCTCAGGAGATTTCTTAAACCTCAGGAGCTCCGAATGGACATTGTTGAGATTTATCATTTTAAACCCTGAACATTTTTTACTAACATAAGTTTTCAAAAGAAGGTGAAAAGTCTCATTTGAAACTGACCTGTCCACGTCAATAACCTGTAACCAATCATGTCAATGCAACATGTAAATTGCTGTTAGCTCTCATTTTCACTTTCAGTTTTTGTAGCACCTGGTCTGAGCTTGTGTGGACAACAGGAGACGGGATTAATTTTCAAATGAATTCATGTATTTATATATTTGGTCCAGTCTGATATGATTGGTTGGGCCCTTATCTAATTTACATATTTGAGAATACACATAATCTAAACACGGAAATAGATGTTTCATTTAATTCATTTTAATTATAATACATAACATATAAAATTAAATTATGATTGCAATAATTATACAATTTTCGAATGCAGTTGGACTTTGAATATAACCCAAAAAATCAGATGTATACCAAAGCATTATCAAATACTAAACGAAAATACCAGTATAATACACACTAAAATATCAATCATTTTTAAAGACTTCTACTTTTGCTTCATAAAAATAGCTTTGAAAAAGCATGAGCAAGCATGAAATTATGCAAAGTATTTATTATGTGGTTCACACAAATGCTTATGTTCAGAGTGGTAGGCATACATACTTCAAGCTGTCTGGTTCAAGAGCTCATCTGTGCTGGCCGATACCGGGCTGCTGTGTCATATCCATAGCGTAAGCCGGTCCTTAAGTCAGCTGTGTCCGAAATAAGCATTCAGCCCTGGTGCCTAACCAGCCGCTCTAAATGGCTTTGACGGGTTTGGATAGAGATTAGTGTCCTGTTCCATAATGACCCCTCAAATTAGTACCCAGAGTTAGACTAATTAGAAGTGTGTGCTTTCCTTTAATTAAGAGCCGTAATGCACCGTTGACTTCGGTGAGTTTTTGAAAGTTCATCTGGGGCTTGCAGAGCGGGCGCTCTCGGCATCCCTCCAAAACCGAGCGTCACCCCGGACTTCCAAATGACATTATTCACAGTCGACTTGGTCGCCGAATCGCTATACCCTCCGCTCCAGGTCTGCCCCCGCCATCACGCCCGGCCTTCTTTCATGCACGCTATTTCGAGCCCCCATCACACCGTGTTCCGGTGAGATTTGAAATCGCGCGTATTCTGCCCTTCAGAGTAAAGTGTTTGCGAACCCCTGGTTTTAAAGCAATCTAATCCTTGTAATCGCGGATTGTGTTCAAAAGTCCCTGTACCCGTGAAAAAAAATCGAGGTCGGGGAGTCTGAACAGAACCCCTGCCAGCGTGGAGCCATGACCCGAATAGCAGCCAATATAGCGCCTTATTTCTCTATACTTCAAGAGATATGTGCTAGCAAAGCGAAAGTGACAGACAGTGTTTTGCAGCCGGCAGGGAGATACGCGTACCCCCTATATAAAATGACAAGTGCATTTTCCGAAAAGAAAGACTATAATGTTTTTCTATTTAGCAGTTGACAGTTTGGCTTCGTCATAACATGAGCTTAAGGGGTTCGGAACAAGCGTGATTATTTTAGGCCTCTGGCGTCTCTCTTCCCACAAATTGAAATCTTTTATGGCGAAGGCGCCGTGTTGAGGAAGGCCTCTAAATCAGCATGCAAAGTGAATCGGCTGCATTCGCTTTCATTGACCTCCATCTTCGCTCTGAGCGCAACAGCAATAAAAAAGTCCCGCTATTCAGCGGCGTCCCACGAGTCTATCATATCTTTTCCCAGGAGTTTCATGAATTCGCAAAGCAGCGGAGCATTATGATCATTAAGGTCGAGTGCGGTCGTGCTTTTGCTGAACCTGGAATCAAAACGGCATCTGACACCTAGAGATTATTATAGTTTTTGCACAAACATTGATGCATATGGAAACCAACACACCTGCTGCTCCGGCACAATATGAGAGAGATTGAATAGGCCCTCTTTCTGTATGTGTTGGCATCTGTGGAAATAAGTGAGATCAGATTAGAAAGTAAATTTAATGAATATCTACATTTTTGCATCGTTAATCTATTTGAGTGTATCTTAGCGTAATGTTCTGAAACTCGATTGTGATGGTGGAATGTGATCCCCACACATAACACATTTTTACCAACAGCGCTTGAGATAAAAATGGATTTTTGCATTTAGCAATATCCCGTAGCAAAACACCTTTCATCGAATGTTGGAAGCTCTTTTATGATTATTGTACATTAACAGTGAGTCCTACACATAAGCAAAAGTGCCATCTAGATGTTTATGTAAAAGTTCTCGCCTCCCACAGCTTTTCACATTTGCATACAAATTGTCTGGCCCCACCAGACCTCTTAGAGGACCGATACTCTCAACATCTGCGTTTTATGCAAAATCCATCTTCAAAAAATATTTACCATCAACTCTCGAAAGCGTTTACGCCCTTAATGTTCTTGAAACGCTCTAACTTTTCAATCACCTCGTCACCTTAATGTATAACTTTGGCAGGAATGTTATTAAATTAGGATGTAAAATTGACATTTGCATTCTGGCTAAAGTCCGTGTGGCACTTTGTTAAGCTGCCGGACAGTTCTTTTATTGTTATTTCATATAGCCATTAGAGATAATCACCTCTTTAGAGAGAGGACTGGACTTTTGTGTGACGGTATAGAAAACCGCACATAAAGATGCATCAGTAAAGCACTTCAGACAGATTGCCACTTTACAACGCTGTGCACACATTCCATTCCAGGGGCTAAAAGTTTAATCTTTTTAAGCTTTGAGAAAGTAGCAAATAAAATGAATAAAACCCAATGGCAACGCTGGCCGTCTGTATACGTCCATTACAGCTACTGAGTGGAGGCTGTACCGTGCGTCATTCAGAACGGCCTAAAAACATTTCGAGAGGAGATTCGAAATCGAAGACGAGAGAGCGCTTGCTTGAGATCCTCTGAATGTAACATGTTCAACCCTTTAACACCTAACTTTCTGCTCAAATGGATCACAAACATAATTCAAATGAACGAGGAACGTTTTCTTTTTTTGATAATTGTCCGTCCTCAACTTTAATTCCGTCAGAATCCGATGTCAATGACCATTAACGTGCTATTAACGAAGTTTTTTGATTGACAAATACATGACCCTCTATTCGTAATCACTACATGTAGTCATGTGATTTCAGGTGTCCCAAAGTGCCCAAATTCCCCTACACCAAAAAGATAAACATGTTTCTTCGTGATTATTTTTACAATATGTATTTTAATAAATAATTAATGACATGTTATGTTAAGGTGTCATGGAACATTCAAGCACTTTCAGACATCTCTTCTCTCAGACGTCTTTGTTAAGTTGCTCATTTGCTCTCCTTTTGAGTGTCTAAAAGTCGTCAAAGGAATCTCATCCGTGATGTTTCTATCCTTCAGGTGTAAGTGAAATTCACACGATTGCCTGTCACGCTGTCACATCGGGTACAGACGATTCCTACTCAACATATCGCCATGGGGAAACATCTTACGGTTGCTTCATAAGTCTCGCACCAATTTCTTTCGTTTGTAAGTCACGCGCGCTTATTTGAGCGATTTCATCTTTACCTCTGTATTCTTTAATTCCTTTTTAGTGCTTGTCATCTGTCTTTGTTGTCAGGGGCCAATTCAATCTATCCGTAGGTCCGAGCGCCCCATTCCCGGGAGATTTTCCGTCTTTGACGTGTTTGAGAGCAGCTGTCAGGGAGGTCTCTTGCTGTTAAGTCATCTGTCATGTCCAGACAGAGGCTTGCTCGTCACTTGTCATTTGTATCCCGGCACTTTTCTATAGAGACTTTATCTCTGTCATACACGCCGAAATTGATTTTGACCACAAGGCCGCTTGGAGTCAGGTGCTCATGTGACGTGCAGTTCTTGTTTCAAGTGTCTGCACCGATCTGTATTGGAGCATCTTGAGATATGCCCGAGCATGCCGCACGCTAAGTGTGTGTGTACGCTTGTGTTCAGAAAACAAGCTCCTGTCTATAAATATTGTTTCTTTTTTTCACGTTTTCTAATCAACCCTTTTTCGTATGCACGCTTCACACTCTCAATTAAGATGCGTGTTGTCATTCCGGGTTCATTGCAAATATGTATCACTGTTTTCCATAAATCAAATCCGCTCATAAACTCACAGTTTATGTTGCCACCAGCGTTTGCAAGATATATTTATGTATGTGAAAATTAAAATCGCTGTCATTCTTTGTAAATTTAAATTCCAGGTTTTCAGTTTGTCAAACAGCTTGACTCCAAACTAAGCAAAATATGAAAGAACACATTTTTATTTCTTATTTCACGGAGGTTGGTTTTGGGAAACCGAGGACGCTTATTGGAGTTGGTTTTTTGGAATGCATGTATCAAGTAGTCCCAGAGGTTTCTCACGAATTCTCATGAAAAATAAAACTGACACAAATTAGTTCCATGAGTAAATATTGAGTTTAAAGTGCAACGTATAATAATCTGGAGGATCTATTCACAGAAATGTAATTTAATATACATATCTGCTTTCAGAGGTCCCTAAGGACACAACCACGTACACAAAGAAGTGTTATATTATCTTAAACTTACCTTAGAATACTTTATTCCTTCCTTAACAAAGTGCGGGTCGTCTTACAAGAGATTCTCTGCTACTGTTTTAAGACAGACTGCTCCACAAAACATGATTTTTAAATATATCATCTCGTTCCGCAAAAAAGCAAAATCATGAACACTGCAAAAAATGCACTTGTTATAAAGCATTTTTGACCTGTTTTACGTACAAATATCTAAAATCGTCTTAAATTAAGACACATTTGGTCTTTTTTGGAAAAAGAAAATGTTGTTATTAAAAATATATATCTAATAATCTGCAAATGGGGTGAGAAAGTGAACTTGAACTTAGTTTGACTTTTTTTAAGAGGCTATTGTAAGGTTATTTTTCGTACCATATTGGCAGATTATTTTGCTTGTTTAAAATAGTAATATTCTTGATTCTTACATTTTCTTTCCAAAAAAGACAAACTTTCTTGCATCAGTTTTATTGCCAAGTAAATGTCTCGTTTTAAGAAGTTTTAGATATTTGTGCTAGAAAAACAAAATTCAGACCAAGAAATGCAATTTTAAAATTTGATACCATCTTTGTTCTAGTCACCGCAGTGTTTTTCTAAAAGAAGAGGTGAGAGATGCAATTTATAACCTCACCTTTAGATATCGCTTTATTTTACAAACTGGACCTTTAAATATTAAAAGCTCTTTATTTAACTACAACAGTACAACATTGAGATGATATGGTTGCAGGCTGAGGCGGAAGTCTCGATTTGATTCAAGATAAAACGGTTTGATAAAGACAAAACTGATTTTTTTTGTATCATATCACCCTCTTATGTACTAATTGGTCTTATCCAAGACATAGAAATATTTTTCCCGGAAACATGCATTAAAAGTTATTCGTGGAGGTGTGGGATGTTCGAGTTCCATTTCCTACCTTGTTCTGTTCCGATCAGAGCTCTTGACAGTTTGGGCTTCACTTCAGGTGTGAAATTGGTTGATGGGAAGAAATGGGCCACTCTTCTGCCATCAGCCCCGGTGTCCTCTTCAGTACATGAGACCTCCCCCACTGACTCTAATGCTCCACTCCAATTACAAGAGCCCTGCCTTTCAACAGGACACAGTTCAATCTTTCCTTTGGGTCATTTTAGAATCTAGTTTTTAAGTCTTCACTTCCTGACCTTCAAGCCACCTCTGTAGTGTCAAGTGTTAATGGAGCCAACTGGTAATGGCAGTCTTTTGTGTGTGTCTGGAGATATAATTATTTTAAATGTGTTGATGTGTACTTCACCTAATGCGTAGTCCTAAGCCAATTTCGGTACGTGGATGGAGTTGATTTTGCTACTATGAAAGGTTCATTCGGCCTATACTTAAAAATATGTGCGAGAGAGATAGAGAGAGAGGACTGTTCCATCATATGTACACTTTTGATGGATAGACTGATGGAAATAGCCAACGGCATCATTTTGAACCCTTGTAAGACGCCCCAGTTTAGTCTAATACTACACCAGCATTGTCTGTACGCCTACTTTATTGTAAAATAAGAAAAGCACATATATTTATCCAAATGCATACATTTAAGATGGTTATGAGGCAATAATAATTTAAATATGCTTCGAGTCGTATAATGTGAATTTCCTTATGCTCACCAACGGCGCATGGTGTGTTTTTCACCAACCGGTCACGCGTCACATGACCTCTTACATGTTGTTCCGTGTATATTCATGAATTTACAAGTTAGGCACGGAACTCACGCTGCGGACTTCTCTGTTCAGTCATTATAATTCTCCTTTCCTCCTCAAGGGCTTATTTTTTAGCAGTGCATATTCATCTGTTCTGACAGCTGTCGGAGCGGTTATGTATTTACTCAGGCTTGTCCGCACCAATCTCCTGTTATAGCCGCGCGGCAGAGAATTTTCATGGAAATGAGCCAGTTTAATTGGTCCCTGTGTTATTTGCATAACAAACCTAATAATAATGAATGGGGACTGATCGTCAACAGGGCCTTAAATTTCATAAAATTAATAAGCAGGTTGCAAATTGCTATTATTGCGGTACATTCGCCCGGCCAAGGCTTTTCATTATCGCAGAAGGGCCGAGATTTCAGGTCGCCGGTGCAAGGTTGCCCCCCTCGTCATTTTCATTTACCAATTATAACTTGGCAGTTGGTCGGAGAGCGCGCAGCAATGCGACGCATTCTGAACTCTGATATGTGTCATAAGCAATAATGAGGAAATGAGCCGGGTCATCTGGAAGGACAGTTAGCTTTGATTATGGAAAATAAATAATTGCTTTTTCGGGGTTATTCATGTGCGGCTGTGTTTACTGTAAAAGAGATTTCAAATACAGGCATTTCATCTAAATGTAATTCTTTATGACAGAATCAAGCAATGTTGTTCTTGTTCTTGTTCGTTATAAATGTAATATAATTTTTTTAAGAGTATACTTGCGTTGTCATTTAAACGTATAGTTTCGTTTTTTTCTGGTTTAAAGTAAAACACAAATCAGTTCAGACAACATCAAAACCTTGTTCACGATGCAATAAATAAAGTTTCACGCGGCTTAGTAAAGATCGAAAAACTAAAATGTTGTATCAACCTAATATTTTCTTTTAGAAACATGAAATAGATTGAACAATATTAAAACATTGAGTGTAAATCCAACTCTACAATGTACAAATGATAAGTAACAGTCACAAACGATATATTTGTATAATACATTAATATTTTTGGTGAATTCTAATAGAAATATTTGAGTAAATCAGATGTACTCATTTACTTCCTTAACACAAATATTAAAACAGTATATTTACTTAATTTACATAATTGTGTAAGCTTATAGTGCACTTCCACAGATGTGATTTTTAGAAACTCAGTGTATAGGATGAGGATGTGGAAATTCTAATGATCGTGTATTCTTGATGTTATTGAAACAGTCAGTGCAGACTGAGAGTTCTCGGGCCGTGTTTCTCACCAGGAACGCAGCTGACAGTTTGCTAATGACTGCTGCTGCTGCTGAGGATGAATGCCAGCGAGGCATTATGGGCACATCCTGTTTGCGGTCAAACAGAACTTCCAAGTCATTTGCAGCTGATGGCAACATCATTTTAGCACCTGACTGCAGATCCTGCGAGATGGAAAGCTGAAACGGGTGTCCGTCCATCCAAGAACGTATACAAAAGAAGGTTTTCGCCTCACATTTACACAACAGAGCTGTGCCTTGCATTCCGGCACATCCACAGCATCACAAACCCCGCTTGTTTTCGCTTGTGGTTTGAGCTTTGTGAATTGCGTTCATCCATTACATCCGTCTGGCAGATTCGATCATTTTGTTGGACTCCTCATAATAGGAAACATGGCTGCGACGATGTGCACACATTTCAACCTTTAATTCATCTGGTGTTTTTTCCCCGAGCCATGGATGCCATTAGAGATGTTATCCAAAATTACAGGCTTATTAAAAAGGCCACACAATTCCTTGCCTTTTGTGATTGTGAAATTGGCATAAATGAGCGTTGGCAGTCTCGCTGCGGGTAGAAGAGGAGATTGGTGAATGAACTCATTTATCCGGCCAAATCAAGCTTTTCAATTTCCAATTGAAAGGATGTATTCTGCATCTAGCCGGATTTTTCGCACATTTGCATCTCTGATTTTAGCTTTTTTAGATAATAATCATATAGAGATGGCAGACGAGACTATCAGCGTTGTAGCCGAATGAATTGCTCGTTGATATCCGGCCAAATCGCATTCTATCAGATTTTGAATTTCACGGCACTCAGAGCTTTCTAAGCTCGTTGTTTTTATATACTGTATAATTTAAGTATCTATAGCCCCATTTTCCCGGAGGATATCAGATAATGTCATAGACGGGAATAGAGGGATTTTCATACATTTTAGTAGTTCTCTTCGTGTGTCATAAAAGGTTTATTTCAAGGGTTTTGTTGACACTTAGGACAAATGACCAACTGTGACACCAACATCCACAGAATATGTTAATAACACACAAGAAAGAACAATTACATTTCTCAATTAAACAAATGTGTTTAAATGAAAGCTAATTGAAGAGTTTCCTTCAGTATTTCATTTCAAGACCAGTCAAGACAGCAACTTTGGGAATATCACTTCTGATTTGTATGTTCACATATAAAATAAGCATAAGGCCTGCTCTCTCTAAAAAATATACATGCTTAATGATTTCTTAAGGTTTACAGAAGCTCTGGTTGTCCTTGTTGACTTACGCAAATGAGACTGAAGGAGTAGACTAAACCAAGCTCTATCATTTCTGTTACCCATGAAACATTCTGTTGCCCTCTGACCGCGTGTACAAAGCATTATCATTTTCTAATGACAGAAGTCTACAAAATTATCCAAATCTACGTAACCAAGGCTGTGCAACTTAACTCTACCAAATTCAATGTATAGCATATGTCCTTCAGAACCGCAGTCTACCCTGAAAAGATTGGATTTGATTTCCCATAAACGTGCACTTTTAATCGGATCTGTACACCTTTCTTATGGCCTTATATTTTCTTTACGTTTTTATACGTTGGCTAAATTGTCAGTTATATTTCATCATAGTCTTCATCATCATATCTGACATCTTATTTAAAATTTGATTTAGTTTCTGTCCTTGAAAATAATTGAGCTCAGATTTGCCTTATTTACAATCAAACGATCTAGACATTTTCTTTTTTACAAACTTTTTAAACTGTTCAGAAAGCGTTTCATATCCATTACCTCCACAATCTCCCAAATCCTCTGCTCATCACTTAGCTGTTCAGGGTATTGAAAGACTCAAACATCCATGTATCTAAGTGATGGACGTCAGCGTCTGACTGTATGGCTTTTAAACTCTTCCAAACTTCAATTTCTTCAACCGACAGCTGAGAAATCGACTGTCCACGCCATTCTCAACTCTGTTATTATAACTTTCATTCTGATTACACAGAGCAAATGAAGACCCAGTGAGTGGTAAATTGATAGTTTAGAAGAAAGCTTATGCAAAAATGAGAAATATGCAGGAGGAAAGAAATCAAAACACTTCAAAAACCCTCCTGCAGCAGTCCTCCTCATCTACATGAGACACGCACACGCTCTTCTAAAGGCATCTTTCTATCCGCACAAACACACGTATACACATGAAATCACCCGCTGTGACATGTGAATAATGTCCCCGGCTCACCGCCCCCACCGATAGCCCGGCCCCCATACTCCTTTACGTTTATGAAGATATGTATCCTGTGTAGGAATGTGAGGCTGAGCTGGAGGGGCTTTGGGGGAGAGGTGATGCATTTCGATAAATCCATAAAGTGGGAAGTGAATGAAGTTCACCGCAGTTTCTTCCCCACTAAGTTTCTCGTAGTTTCTCTCGCTCGCCTTCGGAATAAAAGCTCCTTTCTAAGAAGGTGTTTGGTGGGAGCTTTGAAGGAAAGCGGAAGAAACTGCCGTACGCTGACATTTAGCCATATTTGGATCTCGGGAAGCTGAAATGTTATCTCTGTCAAACACCGTGCCTCGATCTCACTGTTCTGAGGGAACACTGAAGGTGCTATTTTGACTGCTTCCCGGCGTTTTAGCTGTAAACAGGAACGTCCTCTCCAAGTATGTTATAGGCCCTGTCCAAAGGGGTATAAACCCACGGCACAGGCTTCCTTCAAATTTGTCCCGATCGTGGCTTTGTTTGTCTCAAGGCTCTCGATTGGCGGCACCTTTAAAATCAGCTCTTGTTTCCGACCACTTGACATTTCTCGTGGCGTGCCACTGCGCATCCGAAAACAAGTTTGAAAGGCGAGCTATTAAAGCCAGAAAGTCCTGCCTCGGGCTGTTCCATTTTATTAGCCTCTCCATTGTGACTGAAGGGTGAGCGTCGCTCTCCTGCGGCAAAGGCACGGTTTTACATATATCTCTCTGACTCGTTCGCTCTTTAAACCCTACGCCTGTGCCTCACCAGGCCAATATCACTATTATGGGATGAAAAAACAGCGTCATGCTGTCTACAGCCACATAACCGCAATTGAAAAGGACTAAGCCTTTTCACCTGGGGCTGGGAGTGAACTGAAACCGATCTTTTCCCCGGCACTGTCTGCAGAGATTCGTATTGATTCGCCCCTTTTAGATGACTTTGCCGCACCTTGCTGGGCAGTTTTAATCTGGCAGTGTACCAACAGCGTCAAGGTGCCACTCGGCCCCCTCTCGGAGTCTATAATCTCCATCTTCATGTTGTTTCATCGTGGTGTCGGATCAGCAGGCGAACGCATGAACCGAGCCATTTTTCAAGGTATTAGCCATTGAAATGCACACTCGCTAGGGTGCAAGGCCAAGAACGGTGAAGGGGTTATTGGCGCCATCGTTTTGTTTTAATTTTGAGCTTAGCCTGCTTGCATTGGTGTGGGTATATCATAGAGGGTCTGACTGCTTTGTTTGTAGGGGTTTGGGAACATGTTGGCTTAACTGGCTCAAACCACCAAAACAACTGTCCAGTTTTCTTGCTATATCTTTAACAGCACACTGCTCATTGCTCAGCTCTCATATAGAAAGCAACTATAGTATATTCTGCCTGTTGAGACACTTTGTTCCTTGTTTTCTTGGGATGTTAATATTCCAACATACCTGACCTCCATGTGAGACATAAAAGAGCAAAGGAACGTGGGAGATGTAGTTTCAGGTCAGAGACGCATTTTAATAGATAAGGCCACTAGCTGAGAGATTTTCTCATTAGAGAGGAAACATGGACTTCGGCATTGGATGGATGCGGGGCCTAAATGACAGCAAAAGTTTCGAGAGTGTACAAAGGTCAATGTCAAGGTCACGGTTGGATAGTTTAGCTATCCATTAGCACGAAGGGGCCATGCCCTACAACAGAAATGGTTTCTCAAACGAGGTTTGTTCGAATTTGAAAAACAGAGATAACTAATGTGTCATGTGTTGAGAATAGACAATCAGTCCACATTTTGTGGTTTAACCGCCATTACAACATGCAGAGACACTGTTGTAAGCACTTCAAGTTCGGGTCCTGCTGAGACAATTACCGGTTTGTTTTGGTGATGTATTTTTGTTGAAATAAGACTGTATGAACCATTTATCTGCCTATGAAAAATGTTATTTTTATATACACCAAAAGCTTGTTCACTTGGAGATGCGTTTAGTTGTATGTAAAAAAGGTTTGTGTCGTATTGGGCCTTTCCTCTAGATTGCACATTTTGGAAGCCAAAAACCAATATTCATTAAACTGGTTCATCAAACTGAAAGGACACCCTTGCAAATAAGCCGCACCTGATTATTGTGTGAAATGTTGATGACATCATTCTACATCTCTTCACTTGTCAGAAAACTTTTCCGGCTACATCTAACTCACTAACTCACTACTTTTCTAACCTACTCACTCTATCAAAAAAAAAAAAAAAAAATTATATATATACTTCTTGTAACTTCGCTCTCTGTGTAACTCGGTAACATTGTTGTAGCACTTGTTGACCTTTTGTTATATCGGCTATTTACCATTTCATTGTCTCCTCGACTATTGTAAGTCGCTTTGGATAAAAGCGTCTGCTAAATGACTAAATGTAAATGTAAATGTTAAACGGCAAACTATGTGGTTGTGTTAATGTGCCTGCTACAGAATTGTCGTTAGAACAAGGAAAAAAATAAACATAGGTTCAGAATCACTTCTGATGCATTTTATTTTTATTTTTACATTTTAAGTATGTCAATTCTTCTTAAGTTTATTTGTTTAACATTCTGTTGGTTGCATATTTTACCAACCAGTTATTCTGGGCCTGTATTTGATCACCGTTGCTTATGTTTTCTGAAGTGGTCTTAAGGTTGGACATGAGCCATCCTTCTTCTTTCATCGGTTGCAGAAACAGCATTTTCTAATACGTTACTTTTCAACCCGTTATATAAAGTGTTAATATAAATTATAAAGCAAAAAAAGAAAAACATATGCAGGAATCCTCTCGGGCCAACATTTGTTTTAGCCTGTGAAAATCAAACAAGATTAAAAATGACATAAACCACTTAAGAATAGAGTTTTAAATGTACTCATCACCGTGTAAAGTACACATATAATCACACAAGGATGCACTAGTACTGACTGTGATAATGAACTTTCTTGCCTAGAATAAAATGCTTCTGCACGCTCTCCAGTGGGCAATAACAGCAGCTGAAGTCTCTGCTTAATTACCTTTGTACATAAAGTTGATTAAAACATATTTAAAATGCACATAATGCGCATTACGCATGTTTGCAAAGACGAATTCTACCAACCTAAGATTCCCAGAGAAACACATTAGGAACTTCGCGTCGCCACCCACCGCATTTTCCCATTATGCCCTTGTTCTCTGAGGCTATCGTTCACACAGTTAGCGGAGGCTCAGATGGGCAGTAAGTCTGCTGGCAGATAAGCACACGTTCTGGATGTTACAGACGTGAGCTACGGGGTTGGAGGTGGAGGCGATTTCACAGTGTGCTCTGTCTCTCTGTTAACGGTGGGTTCATTAGCTCTAATGGGACATTAGATAAAAGTCAGGGTGATTCTGCGAGGCCCGGGGGTCTTCAGCACAAGGGCAATTAAAAACACAGATTGTGGCATAAAAGCCATTTTAACGTGCCGCAAATGCTCGCTCATCCTTTACACGGAGGGCCGTCCCCTCGGGCGATGTGATGGTTAAGACAACGTTGTGGGGATATCTTCATTTCGGAAGCGTTTTACAGGAACGCTGTGAACTTTTTCCCATTTCATCGCCTTCAAATTCAAAAGTTAGAAATTGGGAATTGTCATACGTTAAGCAAACAGCAGTTTTAAGCCGGAATATCAAGCGTAATGTGTCATAATAGGAAGGATACCACTTTAAAATGTGTTTTCAAAGAACTCAAAAATGACAATCACATTTTGATAGTTACTATAACACCACTGAAGTGTTTATTTTGTTGATTTGTGTGAGCGAATAAACAAAACATACATTATTATGTGTTTAAAATCATGATTCAGACATCATGCTTCAAAATGCCTTGTTCGCGAACAATGAAAGACGTCGGAATCGAAGATGTCGCCTGACGTACCATTCCGGAAAAACTAGTGTTTAGCTTCTTCAACTTGATTTAAACACGTATTGACTGTATATAACGCAGTTTGTTTTTTTCTGATTGTTGTTCCATTCCGATTGAAACATATATAACAGCAGGAAAATTAAAAGTTAACTTCTTTCCGTATGAGGAGATCATTCAAACTGAAGTTATCAGGCTGAAGTCTATAATGGCTTTCTTGTATTGTTAACATTTCCCCGGCATCAGCCAAAATCTTTCCCCGAGATCATTTCCCGTGAACATTTGGCGTCTAATGGGTGCAGTCTGTCTTCTGTGAGTTACAGCGAAACATTAAAGGTTCCTCGTGTAGTTTAACAACACAGTGTCTGCCGTAGCGGGGGGTCTTCAACAAGTCTCTGTTAAGACTAAATGAATTTGAGCCTGGTGAAAAAGAATAAATTAATATCGTTCCTTCTCTTGTCAAGATGTATTTAATCATCGGTGAGACGCTCATTAAAACATTCGACAGCAATTAAAAAAACAAGCGTAAATCCATCGCCGTATGAATAGTAATACGTTGCCTTGGTGATCATTGTTGGATGTATTTCATGTGTAATATTGGGATCGTCTTGCTGTTTGCATTTTTCCTTTAGATTTTTTTTGAAAAGAGATATTGCAATGTATGTTTCTAAGGAAGAATCTTTATCTGTAAAAAACATTTTAAAGTTTCAATGTTTTTCGAGTCAATAAATGTAAAATGCATTAATGTCAGCTGACTTTAACTGAACCAATAATTACATTTACTGTAATTGTAAGAACATTAGAGATTTTAGGGCTAAAACGATGTCTGCACCACTGTGTCAGCTCGCAGTTTCACTTTCAGTTTTAGCAACATCTGGAACTGCCAAATGTGGTTTAGTGTAGGCAGAGCTAATCTGCATATTCATGTATCTACTTATATATAATGAAGCTGAAAGACGCAGTTATTTTCATGTAACAAAACGATTAAATGCGTCACTTTGATGATCAAAGATTATTCGTAAGGGATACAATTATTGGACTTTAATTTTAATTATTTTAATATCTTATTTGTTTTAAAACTTTAGGACACAAAGTTCATCACATAATTAGGTTTATTTATTTTCACATATATAACTGCGTATACACTATTAACGTAATATTGAAATCGTAGTACTGTGATGGTGTCTGCCCTCATCACAGCCATTCTAATATAGAGAGAATTTCTGTTGCGTGAAGCATGCCAGGCGATTCATTGCCCGCATTTCTGGTCGAAAATCGCATGGCTCTCAGCCGATCCGATTCATGACACCAAAGAACTGTTGTAAAAATAAAATAATATGTGTGAAAATGTATCTGTCAAAATAATTTACACTATGCGTATGATTGTGTATAAGCTACTGACCTTGAAATAACTGGCCAATCAGAAAAGTGCAGTGTACAAAAACCAAGGTATTATGCTCATACGGTACATTATTTTTAGACAAAAGCTACAACTGAAGTAAAGATCTTTCATTCGGATGTCTCATACGTTGTGGAACTTTGCCCACATTCATGGCAAATTTGTACACATTCAAAATGAACAAATCGTTGTTGAGAGATGCCTCCAGCTCAATAGTGGCAGATGTGACCTAGACCAAAGCGATTTTTCAGCTCATACTCCGTCACATAGATTCAGATCTTTCTTTTGTGAAGTCCAGGAGATATGGTTTTCTCAGACATCTGATGCCTTTGTGTTGGCATCCTTTAATCATCAAACAAATGGAAAACAAAACGTTGTATTGATAATAATTCTTGATTGGCATTGATACTTCTCCAGACCCAACACAAAGAGATAGATATAGACAAAGATCCTGACTGATATAAAGAGCCAGCTGTCCTTTAATCAGAGCTTTATCACTTTAATTAAGACTGCGTGAATGCAAACACACGCTGTGAATTACTGCTGTCACATGCAGTTTGCATCTTCCATATATCTGATCCATCCATCTTCTGCCTATGTGTCTCGTTACTTTCATTACACTTTGTTCATGCTTTTCTTACATCCTTATAGTGATGGTTTTAAATCATGTGATCAGATGGTCTTATGTATTTTCAATTTGTACATATAGATCGCTTTGGATAAAAGCGTCTGCTAAATGACTAAATGTAAATGTAAAATATGGATCATTTTGGGAAATTTAAACATTGCTGGTACAAAAGCACGTCCTGCTTCCGTGTTTTACTTTCAATTTATTATCTTATTTATTTCATTAATTCATTTTATGTTCAGTCATAAAAAAAGGGTTATTGTTTTGTTTAGTAAATAAGAAAGGCGATGTTTTAAGAGCGTTGAGGATGGGGCAATATTTATTGTTTAAAGGCCAAGCATCAAACCAGAAATCCGATCAAATCCCAAAGGATGACCTTAAAGAAGGGGTATCACATAGGTTTCATGCTAACTTTACAAAGTTGAAACAGAAAGCACTTCTTGGCCAGTGTTACTTATGTCTTGCAATAGATCTAAAGTAACATATACATATTAAAGTTGCAGTATGTAGAATATAGCGCTATCTAGGTGTTGCGAATTGCGAAATGCTCAGTCCCCTGTTCTCCCCTCCTTTGAAATACAACAGACACAGAACAAAAATATTCTTTGCCGTACGAATCACATTTACATTTACATTTAGTCATTTAGCAGACGCTTTTATCCAAAGCGACTTACAATAGTCGAGGAGACAATGAAGCGGTACATAGCAGATACAACAATAGGTCAACAAGTGCTACAACAATGTTACCGAGTTACACAGAGAGCGAAGTTACAAAAAGTATATATATAATTTTTTTTTTTTTTTTTTTGATAGTGAGAAGTTAGAAAAGAAGTGAGTTAGTGAGTTAGATGTAGCCGGAAAAGATGAGTTTTTAGGTGTTTCTTGAAGATAGAGATCGAGTCTGACAAGCGTGAAGCCAGAGGCAGATCGTTCCACCATCGAGGAACTGAAGCAGAGAACGTTCGAGAGAGAGAGAGAGAGAGAGAGAGAGAGAGAGAGAGAGAGAGAGAGAGAGAGAGAGAGAGAGAGAGAGAGAGAGAGAGAGAGAGATTTCTTATCCTTTTGAGCTGGTACCACAAGTCTCAGCTCATTTGCGGAGCGCAGAGATCTTGAGGGCCTTTATCTTTGCATTAGTGAGTTAAGGTAAGTGGGTGCTGAACCGGTGGTGGTCTTGTAGGCAATGACAAGACGTTTAAAACATTACGAATCATTTACGTAACACATTCTAAAAGCAGTTTGTCCATTTGGGACTACTATAGAGACATGGCTGCCATTTACCTGTATTTAGATAGAAATAGCTCATTCACAGCAAATAATATAATAAAAGTATGAATAGAACACATCATATATACATATGTAGCGTCTGGCCAATAAGAATAATAATTGTATATATATATGTATAGAATATATAGAATAATGTCATCATCCAGGCTTTTGCGATACTTGAATGACACGTGTGCGGCGGCTTCATTGCCGTTCAAAGATAAATTGTCTAACCAGAATGTCTTTTGTCTGCGTTTTGACACTGATTTACATTTTATGAATGTAAAACAGTTCTTTCTGGTTCTTGAATTTGATTGACTGAGGGCAAATTTGATTGGAGACATCACGGGAACTGCTTCACAGTTCGTATCAATCCACCACTTAAAGCACTGAAGCACAAATACACAAAAGCAGGGTGTGAGTTTCCAGACGTGCTTGAAACAACAGATATATTCGCCTCTATTTGCGACTATTACACAAGGTACCGAAACAAGTTGGTCATCACGTGATGGTACCGCTGTGATTGTCCCTGACCTTATCGCCAATAACTGATAAAGAGCACGATCAAACTCCTTCTCAAGCCGTATTCCGATTATATATAGATATACATAATTCATAATTCAGAAGTTTGGGGAGATTAAGTATGTTCTTTACACACATTCTGTTTATACATAATCCTAATCTGTATTCACATTTTGTCATCGCAGACACTTCAGTTCTGTTGTTCTTAACAAGTTGGTTGTACCCTTTAAATCGAATGCCCATCCCTATTTTCTTCTTGCAAAAATCAAATAAAAGTTTTGTTTCATTAGATGATCAAAGGCCATAAACACAAAGGAATTAGATGTTAGATCATGTACCTTCATGTTTTTTTGCTTTTTAGTTTCACTGACAGTTCTTTTGGTTTTGTTTTAGGAAGTTACTGTTTAAGAATATGATAAAAAGCGTCATCTAACTTCAAATAATACTTTGTCCTACAGCGACTGATGGATTGTGCCAGATCTCATAGCAGTTTTCGGGCACGTCCTGGTAACTTGCAAAGCCCTTGAAGATGTGAGTTTTGATATTAAGTGAGTTTGCTGAAGAAGTACGGCCTTGTTATGTTTTAAGAAACCATTAGACTGCGACGAGTCGAATCGTGTTTGTGAAATTAAAAAGCACTGATGCAAAGATACCGGGCATCAGGGGCAAGCAACTGAGGGGCGTTTACCCGGCGCTAAGCACCACTGACGCAGGAAAGAAGTGATGAAAACTTTGTTGGTAAAGGAGACAATGTCAAACATCAGAGCATTGCACTCAGATGATGGAAGGACAGTGTATTGAGTGTCATATCACGAGTGAATTTATCTTGCTCCGCAAACGTGTTTTTTTAGTTGCGTCATTTCAGTTGCACCTGCCATGAGATAGAGATGATAGGAAAAGTTATTAGATATCATCCCTTTGAACGCTGGCAGAATGGTAAAGCTGTCCCCAGAGCTTCTAATTAATTTACCATTACACATGCAGAAGATGTCAGCCAGACTTACCATACACATAACATGCCATCCCGTAGGTTTTCACAACAACAGCCAAAGGAATGAGAAATGCATGAGAAAAGGCATGTTAAAGCTCATTAAGAGTCCATTAGCAGGCTGCCGCTGAAATCATATTGATAAGATCACATAGCACTCAGGATCACGGATTAATTAAAAATAAAGCAAACTACTGGAATGAGATTTATCTGCCGCTCCTAAACGTGAAGCAGATAATCAATTATACACATGTCAGATGTTTTAAGACCTTAAAAGATCTTTAGTCTTTCAGAGACAAATGATTAAGTCATTTAGGTTGGCTCAGGTTATACTCGCAAACCAAGAGCCTCACTTTGGAGAGAGGTCCACTTCAAAATATAAAGGCCTCCATGAAATGTCCTTCAAACTCTATAAATAGTTAATACGTTACATGATTATAGTTCTTTGGCGTGTAAAAGATCTGTATTCAATCAATGTTTGTGTATGCAGATATTGATGCCAAACTTCACCCGCCTCCTCCCCAACAACACTGTCCATACATCAAGAGGTAGGTTCCAACGCTGCCTTTGTCTTTAGACCTTTGAAAGTATATAAATGTAAAAATGTAATGAATGTAGATTTAAAAGATAAAATAATATAAATGTGCGTGTGTTTGCATTCGCATTCAACTATTCAATAATAATGAATAGACTTGGCAAATCTGAGCTCGGTTTGTGACATTTATCTCTTCTGCAACTCTAATGGAGACGCCATACATCTGTCTTTCTCTCATATCTGAGAGACTCAAGCAAAGGTTTCTTTTTCCTTTTTTTGATTTGCTATTTAATTCGACTGAGGTCTGGCAGAGATAACTGAGACATCAGAAAGGGTTCGTCTGTTTTTTTCTGAATGTATTTTCAACTTTAACCCCCGACAACCACTGATAAAAAATGAGTAAAATAAGTGCAAGCCAATAGCGTTCCTCCAAAATGATAGAGGTGTTTGATTTGAATCACACCGCAGTGCTCTGACATTCATCCACAATACCTTTGAATCACATTAGCACATTCATTCGGATATGTAAAACTAGTCATATTTGCTTGCACAACTGGGTCAGTGAATACAGCGATTCATTACTTGCGTTAGACATACGGTGACAATATCGGCCACCGACGTGCGAAATGCTTCGGCTAGGATGGAATGTGACTTTGTCCGGTAATATTAACTGTGAAAGAAATGACTCTTGGCTTGAGAGGCGCTGGCAACGCAAGTACATAATGATGCCTGGCAAACACATCACCTGCTGTTGTGCTTGTTTTCCTCCCATCTGAAAATGGCAGTTTTTCAGCATTTGGTACGTCGCCAAATTGACGACGTTTTGTGGCTATTGTTGGTGAGGAATTCATCACAGATATGACTGCGTTTCGCACGTTCGAGAGGTGAGCCGCTGACATTATTGTGCCTTTTCCGCTGCTGGCACGATCGTTCTTCATATGGCAGCCATGATTTTGCGCCTATCGGGCCCTGCGGCCATATGGTGCTTGCTAAGTACACCTCATCAAGGTGGCTCCTAGCTTCGTATCACATGCTGTGGCCGAGCCGTTTCGCTTGCTTCTGCAGTTTGTTCTGCAGTTTGTCTGTGAAATAGCAGGTTTTATCTCGGGCGCTCTTAAGTGTCACGATTTTCTTCAAATGATCACTTGCCTTTGGTTATTCCCAGGCTGGCGTATTATAGATATCTATTAATCTCACATCTGCAGGTTAAGATGCCCCGCTGTGTACCTCTTGCGACCTGACTTTATGAGTCTGTCTGTGGTGTTTTAAACAGCTTATTTATGCCTGGTGTATATTGGTTGCAAACAAGCTGACCAAAGGATACCCGACCCAAAGTCCCGGTGCCTGAGGGCCTTATTAATCCTCTATCTCTCTCTCAAAGTCACCCTGGTGGTATGTTCCAGGTGTGCCAGTGGCAGGTCCGCCTAAGTCACAAGGTGTCCCTCAGCCCCCACGGCCGTGCCAGCTGCTCCAATCACTCTGATGAGCCAGAGTTTGTGTCTCAGAACCATTGGAGAGGACAGGGCACCTCTGGGTCTGTGGTCCTTTTTAATGAGCCTTCTTAACATTGAGCCAATCAAAAACAGGATTCCTGTTACGACATCATTCATGCAGAGATTGTCCTATCTGGTTATTCGGATTGGAGAAAGCATGTTGGCTAACGTGGATCACATGAGACACCTTCGCAAAAGAAATAATGGCACTGATGTTAGTGACCGGTAGTTTTACCATAGTTATTACAATATTTTATCTAGAGGTGGGCATAGATTCATTTTTTTAATCTAGATTAACCTCACTGTAAATTTGGAATGAATCTAGATTAATCTAGATTAAAATGGCTCATTTAAATTCTGTCGAAGGCATGCAGAATATGTTTGCTACCCAAATAATGAGCAAAAGTAAATCATTACAGAAATTGGAAACAACCTTATGCCGCGTTCACACCACACGCGTGTATTTGACTCTTGAACTTTTAAGTACATTTGCGTCTACAATTTTCCTCATTCGCGCCCAACGCGTCATATCCAACATGGATTATAAACTCATCAGGGCTTTATGTGGAAATACAGTTATATAAATACACATTATACTTTTATTATCCTTTAACAAAGACAGGAATAAAAGTGATATTTACTGGAAGAAATTTAGTAAAGAAAAAAAAATTTCTTCACTCGATTTGAGCTCTATACACATATTGAGACTATAACTAGAGCCATCACATGAAGTTTAATCACTTTATTGTACAATAAAATTACTTTTCCTCTGACAAGTTGATGAGTTCCGCTGACAGAGGCCCTTCCCCCCTGACAGAAGCCCCTCCCACCTACGCGTATGAAGCGAATTAACTTAAATGTTCAAGCGTCAAAGTACACGCGTGTAGCGTCAATCCGCGTCTGCTGTGAACGCACAACTGAGTGTAAACGTATACGTCTGGTTACGTGTACATAGCGCTAAAAGATCGCAGCTCCCAACCCAACTTTGAGAATAGATTTACGGCGATCATTTTTTTATCGCACGATAAGAGTCTCGCGATAACGGCCCACCGCTAATTTTATCACAAAAGTGGTTTACTCAGTATAGTGATACTTCTTTGCCGTTGACATCCATTTAAAACAGCCTTTGGTTACGTAGCTCGTGTTCCGCTAACTCAGCTGTGTTAGCATTAGCAATTTTTCCGATAAAGGTCACCAGCTTCCATCAAGTGGTTTTGACAAGTATCTGGCAACATAACATTTAGCACTCACATTTGGTTCCTGGCTCTTTAAGGCCGGCCTCCCAGTGTACTCTGATTGGACAAACGGTTTAGTCTACTGCTATTGGTCACTTCATCGTTAAGTAACTGGACCACCAGCAGTGTTGACGGGACATCATGTCAATCCAGATCACACCGTAACGGATCTATGATGTCACGTCACAGAAGTAACTAGATGACTACAATCCTGACGTTTACTGTAGTCCAAGACATTTTTTTTCTGTTAAAGACGATAACTTAAAACAAATTGGGATGCAGGATGATACATCCAGCCTGGGTTTATTGCAAAAACAATCCTTTTTGTTAGACACACCCTTCTCCAGATTTAGGAACATCATGGCAGCTTAATGTGAAATTCCATTCGAAGAACAATTTCGTCCAATCAGATTACATATTACATTTACAACCCGTGTTATCTTGTTGGATTCCGGGCCACTTGGAGGTTTGAACGTGCGAAACATGTTATCTGAAAATCAAATGTAAAACAATACTTCATAAATATTTCAATCCAATCCTTTCTTCACATCAGGATTGTTCTGCAGAAATACCAGTGACCCTTGAGGCAATCATCACACGTCCAACGGAAAATACACAAAACAAAATCAGAGATGAATCAACACACACTTCATTCCCCGGAACATATTGAATGCATTTTTTCTTTTGCCGGAGTGAAAGCGGATTGAATCTGTTCCTGGGTCAGTTTGCCATCTGAATCTGTAATCTGTTCTTGTGTCAGGGGAAGTCGCCGTGTTCTCTTTCATACGACCAAATGTCCTTTTAGATGACAGTAAGTTAAGATACTGTCCTTTTAAAGACTAAAACCAAGGTCTCAGATGTTTTAAGATGTATCGAGTGGTCCCCGGCGTCGAATCAAGTTATTTATTAATTGCATAAACATTCTCAAGGTTTACTGGCTATTGAAATGCGTAAAATAGATTTCAAATTAGAAAAACTGAATGCCAAAATGCTGTTGCAAACATCAGTAACATTACAACTACACCATGAAGTGATATGTAAAAAAAACTTAGTATTTTTAAAGATTATAGATATTAACAAGATGTACCATTGCCAATACAAGGAATGGAGAGGAATGCAACGATCAATATGACTATTCGAAAAAGTTGATTTGAGCGCGACTTAAGGCTAGAGGCTTCGTTAATGGGCTTTTGCAATATTGAAAATTGGCCCAGTGCTAACGTTGAATATTTCTGCACGTTGGTAACTTAAAATTTCCGTCGACAAATTTTTTTTGTTGCATTTCCCGTGAAAATGATTGTATGGCATCCAATCACAAGATATAACTAAGAACCAGATGGGAATTTATTGACGTGCCGCTATTTTGGATTGCAATTGTTTATCATTCGAAATTGCTAAATATTCAAACGCAAACTGTATCTATCGTCTTAATTCAGAGTCATGTTAAAATTTATTTTGTGTTCATGAACAAATATCATAATTAAGAAAGAGCCTTTCTGTGGAAACTTTTCTTATTGGAACTTCTTAAGATTTAAAAAACTCCTAAAAACTCATCTTTTCCGGCTACACCTAACTCACTAACTCACTTCTTTTCTAACTACTCACTCTATCAAAAAAAAAAAAATAAATAAATAAAATATCTTTTGTAACTTCGCTCTCTGTGTAACTCGGTAACATTGTTGTAGCACTTGTTGACCTATTGTTGTATCGGCTATTTACCGCTTCATTGTCTCCTCGACTATTGTAAGTTGCTTTGGATAAAAAGGTCTGCTAAATGTCTAAATGTAAATGTAATGTAAAAGTAAGATTTATGTGAATTAAAAGGGACAAACCCGAAGCAACTATTTCCACCAAATGACCAAGGGATAGCTCTTTGCAGAACATTAAATATATATTATATTTTCATTTTCATTTGTCTGTTTATTTGCCAAATGTGTGATATAACAAACCATGCACTTAAAATAAAAACAGCTTTATAAAGTCTTAATGAGACGCCTCTTATGGATATCTGAAACACCAAAACTTGACCTATGTGCTATAAGTATAGTAGAACCCGTTCGTAACAAATTCATATTTTCAGGTGAGGTTGACATTTTAACTCCGTCATGTGTCGCTCCCGTGGAGGCGTGACCACCTGCGCATTCTGTGATGCAGATGATGTGGCCTGGATCTTGGCCTAGTCCGGACCGTGCGTGAGGCATACGTCTTCACAGATGAGAGCTGGGCATACACGAGGCAGAAAAATACGTTGACGGTATAGTTGATACGAGTGAATAAGTTCTCTGAATAATGAGATCATCAAAATGACCGATTCCTCTCGGTGAAGAAGGGCTTCAAACTGACCTAACAAACAACGCTGATACAGTAATTAACGTCAGATTCGGAGAGAAGCCTTTGGAAAGGGGCTTTTAACAAGTCTCGCTGTGCGGGCGGGAAAAGGTCCTCCCGACAAAGAGCAAAGCTGACAGTAATTAAGTGTGCAATGCTGGCACAGACAGGGCCACCGCTCGGAAAATTTCATCTCAAAACAACAGCAAAGCAATCTTTCACAGTAAAATGTATGTGTGTTGGCTTAAATGGCTGTTTGCTGCTAAGTGGCAGACTGTTCATCTTCAGCTGTACTAACATTACACCTGTTCATTCTGGATTGATGTTTGCTATACTGTACAATTTACACTTTTCAACACAGTTCATCTCTTTGACTGGCTATTTTTGCATCGACACGCAAAGTTAAAGTGTGATGAAGTTCAACCCACCCCTGTACTTTTCTTGTTTTCCACTTAGAAAAGAACAAACGGTTCTTGATTTTGAACACATCTGAAAGATCGTTCGTGACTGAGTGTGCTTATTCTCAAAAGCGACTTGAGTTCATTTTCACGGTGAAACACATCATACTTCATCCAGACATTCCTACTGTTTGTCGATCGGGAGAATGACCGTACGCAGGACCAAGACCCAAAATGCATGTCATTACCATCCCACTCATCCCGATTTTCAACAAAGAAAATCATGTTTTCGAATATATCCGCTTACAATTGGCGGAAATGCACGGCAGCGTGCACCCAAAAGAGAAAAATCCTCCCGGGCACGTCATCTTGCCAAATCGACAACAACAACATCAAAAAAGACTCTACAATCATCCCTTCTTCTGAAAACATGTAATCTCCACTTGATTTCACTCTTGTCGAGCTAGAGAAGGCATTTACACCTTTGGTCATGATTACGGCCCTGTTTTTTTCTCTTCTTTCTGAGCCATAAAATGTTTATCTGCTCCTCTGTGCTCTTATTTTGGCTTTGGAGTGGAGCTGGGCAGTTTCACATTTTCTGACCTACTTGTGAATCGCCTGTGAATCACATGGCTTTTGAATGGATTCTTGTTATCTGTAAAGAAGCGTAACTATACTTCGTACTCAGAATCTAATAAGTTGTTAGCCTTGACTGGTGAAATATGAACTACAATATGACTATTGAAGCTGTGATGATACCGTTCTTTGAAGGTACCCAAGACCAAAGATCCATTGTGCCAGTTATTAAACCTTGTAATATGTTTTTCCCATGTCTGTGTATTGTATGATTGCACACAAAGCACTAGTGTATAAAAATCCCGGCAAACAGTCTTTGTTCAGAAGGTTCTCAGAACAGTTTCCAGGAACTTTTTTTAATATGAATATTTCAGTTTTCAGAGAATGATTATTTTTAATAAATAAAACCGGATAAAAAGGTTCTTGCGACGTATACTACGAAAGGCATCAATCCGTATTTATACTTTGGTATACTTTTTCATTTTCCAGGGGAAATTTGTTTCATTGTATTCACATCTGTACCTTTAATCCTAAATACAGCAATCAGTCAATATGGATGAACTGTTCAATTACATACGATTTTTATTCATTTCGACTTAATTGTTACGAGATGAGTTTACTGACCAAATATTTGCTGAAAAGTGAAAAAAGAAGGTATTTTTTTGCAGGAAAGATGGTTTGTGAATTAAAATACTCACACCACAAAGACATAATGGACACAAGGTCTCAATTCCATACAATAAATTTCCACCGGCAATCATTGTTGTAATCTGTGGAGGTAACTGCCCGCAGCCTCAGTAAAGTTATTAGAGGTGCGATGTGTCTTGGTTATCACTGCCGTGTCTTGGGTCTCAGACCTGGTGGCTTTTAAACTGTGCCAGAGCTTTACGGGTGTTTCAGCGAGGACAGTAAAAATCTCTTCGGCCCGGACAGAATTCCCCAGATGGAACCTGCTGATAAGTTTCATTGCCCTATCTTGAGGGTACGGCCCTCAAGATCTTAAGAAAGGTCAAGCCACTTTTTTATACCTATCGAAAATCATCCTTTACTTTGCGGAGCAATAAATCATCACCAAATTGTGGGACAGATGAAATATTCAAAGAGCTAAATTCTAGAGAATGGTGCCATTGTGCTGAAAATTTGGGATAGGACTGTCATTTTCGGTCCCCACTGAATTTGCTCTGAAATAGTGAAAAGACCGTGCTTAATTTGGCACTTGCTACCTGGCATCCAGTGCATCTGAATAAAAACAAGGACACCATGGGCTACGGGCATAATAGAGTGCCCAAATCAGGTCTTGGTTTTGCCAGTTTGTATTCAATGTTTTCTATTCAACTCAATTTTATGAAACTATTCAGTGCCATTTGAGCAGACATTCAGGTTTGTGGGAAGCGTTTCTCTCTCTTTCAGTACTAGATCTTCACTATGAAATAAAACTCTATATGCTTTTTATTATAATAGGTATATCGTGTTTTGTTGCTTTGGTAACAGTAGCTCTTCTATCTCCATACCCTTAAATGAAATACAAGGACGCCTACATATTCTTCATTTGATTGTATTACTTTTTTGTACGAAAGAAAATTCCAGACTGTCAGGGTATCTGCAATTAGGATTTCACAGAATGCACTGAAACGGGTCTGTTTAAAACAGACTGGAAATGAGACAATCCACAGCAGCCGTATTAAACATGACAACAGTGACACCACTGGATGAGAGATGGCTATGAATCAAAGCAAGACCACTATGAAATGGAAGCCGGAGAGCCCTATGTGCACAATAAATACGCTTTCAACGCTAATGTAGTGTATTAATATCTTCTCATGTGACACGCAGTCCATATCAGCAATAAACTTGATCTTCAAATCCATATGTGTATTGATATATAAAGGTCCTGGAATAATGGCATGGTCTCCATTGGTAGTGTTGATTTCTAATGAGCTCATCAATTTAATTTTATAGGCGGATGGTCTATTTTAAAACCAGCAGTGGTTCATTTAGCTTGTGAGACTTGGATTAATTCAGCTTAAGGAATAGTTTACCCAAAAATAAAAACGATCAAAGCCTTGTCATATCCCAGATGTATAAACATGATTTTATAATATTCATCACATAATGTACAGAATGCAAAATGTTAAAGTTCAGGAAAGCACATTTACATAGACGTGGGCGAATAACTCATAAGAGACTTTTCTAACTAACTAACTAACTTTGTTTCATAGAACACACAAAATAAGATCTTTTAATCAGTTTAATGATAAGACATTTGTATTCAGCTTTATAGCACGAAGACAAAAACAACTTTTTAACTTTTTATGGTTTTCAACATTCTCAAAATATATTTTGTTTTCATATGTTGCGAGAACTTTCAATACCAATTTATTTCTCTTTTGTATAAACACAATGCAAATAGGAATGTTTTCTAGTTATCAACATTCTTCAAAATATCTTTTTGTATTCGGCACAAGTAAGTCATGCACGTTTGAAATGAAGAAAGAGAATGGTGACACAATTATGATTTAGATGACTAATTCAGTGGTTTAGTAAAATATATCAATCCATATTAACTTCCTTTGAAATCATTTTGTCTTTTTTGTATATTTCTCTAAAATGTATGTATTATTTAAGTTAATTGTTATGAAAACAACTATTTAATTAAAAACAACTGTTAATATACCATATGCCATTAATACCATTAAATATTTTTTCAATTTGGTGGCACTAAAATGAAACACGTAACTTTTTTATAAGATGTTCCCGTTTTCTCGCTTCGTATCAGCATGTCCCTCATCATCCGCAATTTTCTCGACACTACATCCACCTCATCGCCTTAAATGCAAACACACAGAAAATAATGACACAAGACCTGTCTCCAACAGGTTTCGATCTCATTCTTCCTTTTCTTAAACACGGCGTCTGGTCTATCTGTGGAACTGTGGAAGGGAGATTAGGTTTGTAACTCGGCTAGACTCTCCGAGCAATCGTTCTCCTTTTCCTTTCTTTCATAGACAGCTAATCAGCACCTTCAATTACCCAAATAAATGAATCTGCTTTCTCTCCATGCCGCATGAATTAAAGTTCACCATCCCGTCTCGGAGAAATAAAGACCGCTCTAATTAGCTTCTGCACTCTGCTCTAATTGTCAGTAGGGTTTAAACTGAAGGTCTATCTGTTTATCCCGACCGTGTGATGCCGCGCGACCGTTTCCCCGGAAATGTGCAGTCTCCATTCTCGTGTCTTTATCATCATATATTAATACGCTTGTCACTTTTTTGTATTCCGACACTGTGTCACTGGAATGGCAACAAATGCAGTATATCAAATTCAGCGACTGTATGGTGTGATCTCTTTTCCCCTGACGCAACGCGAAAATCGAACTCCTGCCACAACCAGGGATTAGCCGAGGACAAGAGAAAATAATGATAATAATTACAATTATTGATCTCTTGTTCCATGTGTGCAAACCGAGTAAACATGGACCACCGCTTTTCATTCTCCATCCTCCAATGGGAGGACCGAGCTCTTAGGCGGGATGGTTGTATAAAAGGGCAGTAAGTGATTTCTGAGGAATGCTGTTAAATGTAAATAAACGGGTGAACAAATTTGTATAGTCCTTTAAAGAAAAAACAGACCACGCCAATTTCATAGCCAATCAGCACAGGGGTTGTGTTTACCGGTGATGTCAGAGGGATTAGAGCAAGCGGGACATTGGAAAGTAAAAAAGGTAAAGAAAAGTGATTGCTCATTTATTCTGTTCTTTGCCTCATTTGTACGTCGCTTTGGGAAAAGCGTCTGCTAAATGACTAAATGTAAATGTATAAATTGAAATAAGAATGGTAAAAAAAGGAAGCAGGTACCAAGACCCGTGTTAGTAGTGAAATCCCTTCCAAATTTGATTTTTAATATTATTTTATGAGGTCTCAGCGATGATAAATCTTTTGCATTTCGTGTAGGTAGCGCGTTCTTATTTTGCGGACGGAGACAGATTTGTTTCTTTTGCGTTCTGTCGTTATACTCATACATAGGAATGGTAGCTAAGGCTCACGATACCAGATTGTGAGTTCATAATTTTCATGGCCAAAGATATTCACAACAAGATAGAAACAAATTACCTGTTGGTTTTTGCCAAACTTATAGAACTTCATAAGTCACACTAAACATATTTAATTGTGTGTTACCTAGATCTGTGTCAACATAGAAGTTTAGTGAACATTTTTCTGAATGGGTGCTTACATGTTTAAGATATTGACATATTTATGAAATGTTTCATTATTAATATAATCCTCGACTATTGTAAGTCGCTTTGGATAAAAGCGTCTGCTAAATGACAAAATGTAAATGTAAATGTAATTAATATTATTGTTGATGATGCTAGCCATTAAAATTAGAAGATAGACACTCTCTAGTAATGGATAGTTTCATTGTTGTAGCAACCCAATCCATAGGATTAAGTACCATAATAAAATGAGCCTGTTGTAGCACTTTTTATCCTATTGTTGTATTTGCAATAAACCACTTCATTGTCTCCTCGATTATTTGTCAGTCACTTTGGTTAAAAGTGTCACTTCAAGGCCTTAATCTAAATGTAAATGGGGCAATTCAATATTTATTATTTTTTTCACATAAATGTACAAACTAAAGTCAAAATAATATTTTCAAAGGGTTTAATCTATATTCTTATGTACAGCAATTCTCGGTGTTAAACAGATCCAGTGATGACATTATCTCTGAGACTGAATGAAGCGAGGGATGAGTTTCACATTAGACAACATGTTCACTCAGTCAGTCATAAAGAAACCGTCTGACAGACTATAAATTCCGTTTTCCCTTCATGTCTTTTTCTTTCGGAGATGTTAATGTCACAGCAGTACAAACAGAAATATCAGTCAATCGAAAAACATTCAGCCCAAAAAAGAATCGAATGAGTAATGACGTGAATGCTTGAAACGGTTGCTTCCTAGCCCGGGTCATCACATGCTTCAAATTTATTTTACCGTCTCACCAGTTGCAAACATGACTTTTTTTCTGCAGATCATAAAAGAAGATACTTTGAAGAATGTTGGTAAGCAAACAACATTGACCCCCTTGACCCCAAAGCACATTTAGAGCTATATAAGTTATTGAGATAATTTTTGTCTGTGGGAACGATCCCATAAAGTTTAAACACTTTCCAAATAATGTTTGTGATATTTGTTTTATAAGGCACGGCTACTAACCGCATGACAACAAATGAGTGAATGTCAAGCCTAATGGCTATCCGTTTGTCATTTGGCAGATGTAAATCTTTCTCGTTTTCCTCTGCACAAATTAGCGCGGTTGAGGAAATCCGTGCCTCGGAAACGCTCTGACCTTTCTCTGATGAGCTGGCAGCGGTTGCCCACTGTTATCCTGCGTCCTCAACCAGGCGAGAGGAACACGCACTGATCCATAATTTAGAGAGCAGGCCGAAATCAGACAAGAGAAGCAGCTTTGAAAACAAAAAGACAGACAAACAAAAGTTCGCCGAGCCGCAGGAGGGTTCCGAAAACCACGGCAAATGGCAGGAGCTCACTCAGACGCTTAAAGCTTCATCTTGCTGGAGGCGCTGTCTTGCTTTCAGAAGCTATGAGGTCATTAAAATGTCACGTGCAGGACATGATTGTGATCTCTTTCACTTCGTAATCCAGTTCTTTTTCAGATATGAATGGCTGGCGTGAAAATACGCAGTGGTGCGTTGGTAAAATCACTTGTTTTGTGTCTGCTGCACTTGAGTATGTTCTCTGCAAGGGATTGATTTTCAAGAATGCATTGCTTGATTGACCCGCCGTTCACTCCAAGTTCTCAAGTCGGCCGGAAAGCTTCTCATTCATGTTTAACCACCTGATTACTTTACCTTCTGGGCCTCAAAGAACGGGTTTACCAAAATAAAAAAACGTACTGTTTACTTACTTTACTTACTGTTCTTATGGCCTTACCTCTGAAGTCAGATACATGCAGAAATAAATGCATCCTTAAGAAATGAAAATGATTCACAAATGGATCTGACGTCCTGAAAATATGTTGTCATTTCATCATAGATGAAAGCTTCAGAAAGACCTTCGTTAAAGTAATCAAAAGATATCTGTGGGGTCATGTCTATCAAAGTGAAACCCTTGATCTGTTTGTTGTCCTCGTAAACCTTCTGGGGACCAAAGGCTTTCTGGTATCCATGTTGAAAATACTTTTGTTTAAAAATGCAAAAATGATTACGAGATGAGAATAAAACATTAATGTGATGTAGGGAATGGTGAGGGTTGGGAAATACATTAAACAGTTTGTATACAGTAATATAATAATCCTTATATCTGTGGATATATCTGTCTACGAACATTGAAAGTTTGTGGGAAGAAATAACCGTTTAAGCTTAGTAACTGAAATTGAAAGCAAAACAAGCATATCCAAGCATTTCCATAAGTCTTGGTGATCATTTGAATCATTTGTTGTCATGTTTGTTGTTAATCAATGAGAACTAAACCCACAAGACACACAAGAACTTCGGGTACACCCTAAAAAAAAGAAGTATACTAAAAGTTCATTTTGATAAGTATACTTAAGTAAATGTCCAGTATATGTAAAAGTATACTTCAATTAGTTACTAAAATCAATGTACCGGTAGTTTACTTGTTAGTGTATTAATAGCGATTGGCCCACTTTCGACTTTATATAAGTATACTTTAACATTTTAAGTTTAAAATGAATAAATAACAGAACAAATCAAGAGTATTTACTTTTTTCCGTCATGGTGCCATTGAAAAACCTTTTACATCTGACGAATATTTCTATCTCACAAAAGGTTTGTTGTGTTGAAATTTATTCATTAGATGATAAACGGTATGAAAGAGATTGTTTTAAAGATCCTTTGATTAAATGATTCTTTTTTAACCCATAAATAGTTCTACGTCATTCCTTAGAAAAACATACTCAGCCTGAGTCATTCACATTAGGGGACAATCTTTTCTGGACTACATACTGTTTTGTTTGAAACTTTCTTTACTTTCTATAAACGGTGTGTTAGAAAATATATATTTTTGTTTAAAAGCTTTTACAATAAAGTTTAAACATTTTGCGTAAATAATTCCATAAACAAAAAGTTGCTGTTTTCTTTCTCCCAAACAAAATAATATCTAGAAACTAGATTTAAAATCCATTTCTACATTTTTTGGGATGAAGCCAAGTAATAAGGAGGATAATGTACAGCCAGACAGTCATTATGGCAAAAATAACCCACCTCGGGATGAAACGGGGGCCTTGCTCTTCCCAGCTTTTCTTCTGTGATAATGACCAAGTGACTGCACATTAGCCCTTCCTTAATCTCCGGGAAACATGGAGAGGACGCTGAGAGATTATTAATGTTTTATTTGTTGAAGCAAGGTTTTGTCATTAACACATATTTGCCACACCAACCACTCCAGGGCTGTAGCTTTATCTGCAGTCGATATGAATATTTTCCAGCTCCCTGTGGAGGCTGCTACAGTAGATTCATTTCATGAGCTTGTTTGCCGCTGTTGTTTGTCACCTCCACGAGCAGATGGGACATAAAGGATCTTCATGCCGTATCTGTGTAGCTATCTTAATAACCTCGTAGTCTCACCACCCAGCCTCATTTCTTCCTGCGTACATCGCTGCTTAAAGTGAGGGAAGCAATCTCTGATGAGGACAAACTCTTAAGCATCTCTTTGGCGATGTCATGTTCATGTGTTACTCTATGCTATACGCCGTCATAACTCGCAAATTATAAGGGTTTCTCAACAAAGGCAATTATAAGACTTATAGTTTCAAACATACATCATATCGTAAGACTACAGCTAGTTGGGTTTCTAATTTGTTATATAAAATGCCGTAAATTGATTTTTAATCGTCCGGTAGATTAAAGCTGCAGAATTGTAATTCTTGTGTGAACTACTTTAAACTCCTAATCAAGTGACGTAATTCAAAAGAAAGGATCATTAAAGAAAGCATTGAGATTTCTTGAACAATCCGCTGGCTCTTTAATCACGTTGAATCTTCATTTGTTTTGCGGTACGGCTGCTTTTAATGGCGTACTGCATCACTGTTGTTGTGCAGTCTTGCCAACGCACACAAGGTCCATTAAGTCATTTCTATTCATTCTAAAGTGTGCAAACATCCTGGCAGCGGCACTGGATGAGGACTGGAATAACTGTTATCTGCGAGAAAAACAACCAGAGAGGGAAGCCGACGGCTCGAGAAAACAGTATCGGCCTACCTACGGCGTTGATCGCCGAAATAGTAAATAAAGAACAAGCGGTCAAAGTACAACTCTCATGTTCCCTAAACAACACAGCTAAACGAATTCCATCGCAGTTTTAAAATGGAATGTTTTCACAGCGTGATCTGAGCAGTCCATGCACACGTGGCGGTTAAATGTGGTAAACATGATGATTTTCACTCCGATTATGAGTGTTTCATGAGTTTAGTCGGGAGATTGACAACTGCATTTCATTTTCTTCTGAAGAATGACTAAATTTCTCATGTTGAATCTGCAGTGTACAGAAGTGAACCGTTTTTGATGTCGACATGTCTCGCCTCAACAGTAGCTCTTATGCCCCTTGGGTGCATCTTGGTCCAGAATGTCTGTACAGTTTTTGATTTAAGACCCCTGTTTTTCATTTCAAGTTCAGTCCAGATCTGGGATGACTGCGGGAATTCACATAATTAGTTTGGGTAGATTTAAAATCATTATATGTGATTAAATTGACAGATCAGTGTTAAGTAAGCACTTAAAGGCAGGGTTGCTGATTTGTCACCCATCTTGCTTACATAAGCGCTCGGCTTACGTCCTCCCTGTTCAACCTCCCAATGATTGTCTACAAGGTTGTTTGGTACTCGGCTGGCGAGGTTTTCTAGAGCATAATTCGGAACTCGCTAAATACTCATTTCATATTACGTGTCTTACTTTTTAATTGTCACCTGGATATTTTGGAAGGGGTTTAAGAACTATCTGATGGGAATACCCCCTAGACCTTGCCCTGATTCGGTCACAAATTTTAAAGTTTATAATTTTTCAAGCATGATATTAGCAGTTTTCTTTCCAATTACAAATAAGAAAGCGTAAATTAATCAGTCCTATTTAATTCCAAGAGTCCCTTGATATTCACACTTCAATACTAGTGAACTAATAATACATTTACACCCTAAATATACCTTACTTGGGCATACTTAATAATATAACATTTAAGTAATGTTTTAGTATTGAAACACAATTGGGATACTACATCGGGATAACTCCTATACAAGCGCGCTTTCTCTATGTTTTCTCATCAGAGATCTGTTGAATTTTGTCTTCATCTACCATGAGCAGACCCAACAGCTCGCTCTTTACGGGACGCTTCACAGCTGCCGCGTGATATAAATACCATCACGTCTGAGCAGTCTGTATCTCTACCTGTGTCTACAAGATAGAAACCATTCTCATGTGCTTTCAAAAGCATCTTTATACCTCGGTCTGACGGGAATTACGATCTGCCTCTGGCTCATATGCACGGGTTCAAATCTCCTAAAGATGCGATGTGGGGAACTCTGTTATCTCCTCGCGATGAGAGAAGGCCTCCTCCGGTGAAGCTGAGGCGCGTTCTTGCGAGACGTGTATCATCACGCAGTCACAGTAACGTTTCCACTTACCCTGTTTAATAAACTTGTCGCAGAGGACAGGACAAAAAAACACACACTCACGTTAACTCCGAACGTTTTCACTTATTGCTATTCATTCTCTCTCTCTTCAGCCTATTGTTGTTTGCCATGGTGTTTGTGCGTAGGAACAGCAGTGTGGGTGTCTCCGCTGAGGGCCGCCGAGTTGTGAGAGCTCTCTTTGCATCTTAATGTCCTTGCTTTCAATAAATGACCGGAGCGAGAGAGCGACACAGCGGTGCGACTGAAACAAAAAGCATCGTTTTGAATTGTGCCTGTCCTCTGCCCAACTGTGTGTTGAGAATCTGTGGATCACTGACTCCCCCTGCTGAAGGAATATTGAGATGTGAAAACTGTTTTTGCCCTGTCAAAAAGATATGCACTTCATTATATATGTTCTGTATATAAGCATTTTGAACAATACTTTCTTTCTTATTGTCCTTCTTTCTTTCTTTCTTTCTTTCATTGTTTGTTTTCTTGTTTGTTTGATTCTATCTTTTTCTGTCTTTCTCATTTTTCTTTGTTTGTTTGTATCTTTATTTTTTCTTTCTTTCTTTCTTTCTTCCTTCCTTCCTTTCTTTCTTTCCTTTTTTCTTTCTTTCTTTCTTCCTTCCTTTCTTTCTTTCCTTTTTTCTTTCTTTCATTCTTTCTTTCTTTCTTTCATTCATTGTTTGTTTGTTTTTTTGTTTGTTAGTTTTTTCTTTCTCTGTTTTTTGTTTGTTTGATTCTATCTTTTTCTGTCTTTCTCATTTTTCTCTGTTTGTTTGTATCTTTATTTTTTCTTTCTTTCTTTCTTTCTTTCTTTCTTTCTTTCTTTCTTTCTTTCATTCATTCATTGTTTGTTTGTTTTTTGTTTGTTAGTTTTTTCTTTCTCTGTTTTTTGTAATATTTTGTAATATTTTTGTAATATTAATATTTCAATATTTCTTCCTTCCTTTCTTTCTTTCCTTTTTTCTTTCTTTCTTTCATTCTTTCTTTCTTCCTTCCTTTCTTTCTTTCCTTTTTTCTTTCTTTCTTTCTTTCTTTCATTCATTGTTTGTTTGTTTTTTTGTTTGTTAGTTTTTTCTTTCTCTGTTTTTTGTTTGTTTGATTCTATCTTTTTCTGTCTTTCTCATTTTTCTCTGTTTGTTTGTATCTTTATTTTTTCTTTCTTTCTTTCTTTCTTTCTTTCTTTCATTCATTCATTGTTTGTTTGTTTTTTCTTTGTTAGTTTTTTCTTTCTCTGTTTTTTGTAATATTTTGTAATATTTTTGTAATATTAATATTTCAATATTTCTTCCTTCCTTTCTTTCTTTCCTTTTTTCTTTCTTTCTTTCTTTCTTTCATTCTTTCTTTCTTTCTTTCTTTCTTTCTTTCTTTCTTTCATTCATTGTTTGTTTGTTTTTTTGTTTGTTAGTTTTTTCTTTCTCTGTTTTTTGTTTGTTTGTTTCTTTATTTTTTCTTTGTTTGTTTGTTTATTTCCTTTTCATTTGTTTGATTATCTGTTTCTTTATCCGTCAGATTGTTTTGTTTCTTTCTTCCGTTTTTGTTTGTTTATTTTGACAGTTGTTTACTTTTTCTTTCTCTGTTTCTTGTTTCAGTTGGCTTGTTTTTTTGTCTCAGGTCATTGTTTGTTTCTGATTTATTTGAAAATGTATTATTCTTTATGTCATGTTAAATGAACCCAATTATTTAACCCAGGATGGATCAAAAACCGACAAACTTAAACTACGTGTTTAAGGGAACATTTATTAGGACATTTCAGCCTACAATGAAAATGCATTTTTGGAAGTTGTTCATTCAAAAACTTCTTCCTCTAACATTGGATATTTAATATCAAAACAAAAAAGGTTCCTTTGGAGTAGCATAATTTAACCATCGTGTTCAAGGTTTTTTTAACCATTTTCAGAATGATTACAAAATATATTGCAGGTTATTTTTTAAACCAAGCAATTACATTTCCAGAATGCAGATTTATGACACAAATGAAACAAGAAACCATGTTACCTTGCATTATTTAATAGAGTGCATGATGTCTTTCAAGGATCCAAATGACATTTACCCACTGTACCCACACAGTACGGCTGTATTTTCCCACCTCCCATTGAATTGGTTTAATATTTCAGCGCACGTATCAAAGTTAAGGTACATTGAAATGTTTCAGTCAGTGTGAAGTGAAGCAAACCTTTATTTGTGTGATGTGAATTGCCGGGCGCATGAAGATTTTTAGAGCCTGACTGTGTGAAGGATTCTCTTTGACAGGGTGCATGATAGAAAAGAGACAGCGAGAGATTACACATCATCAAAGTGATGTTTGTCGTTCAAGGCGGGATATTTTAGAAACGCTAGGCATATCAAAATGCAAACTCTCTCTCCTGCTTCAACTGTGGGGACTGAACCCAAATTGTCATTTGTAATTACATATCTAAAAATACTTTTCAACCCATTACAGAATGAGATAAGAAATGAGTTTCTATTTTTATCATATTGATTTTACCTTTTAATTACACATTCATTCACAGTGATGCTCGTTCGGTTCATTTTAAAAGCTTCAAGGCCATTTCTGACCAAGTTGTGAAGCCCGCAGGCATGTAGGTTCATCTTGTGTTCTGCGTTGAATGCACGGACTGAATTGCATGGAAATGGAAAGAGTGCGAACTCCACATCAAAGCAAAGATATATCATGAAGCCGGTGTGTTGAGCCGCAGGCACACATGAAATATCTGATAATCACTATCTCTGAAAGCTGGTGAACTTCAGCCAACTTCAGAAAGTAGAGAAATCGGTGCAATTACACAGCCCTTGAGCCAAGCTTCCCACTCAATGCACTTTGCAAAAACAAAAGGTTACTTCTTTCTCTTGTTATCTTAAGGTCTATCTAAACATGCAACTTAGTAGTGAAAGAAGTAAGTATTTGATCCCCTGCTGAATTTGCACGCTTGCCCACGGATAATAAAATGATCAATCTTTAATTCTAATGGTAGGTTTTTACTTAAACAACGAGAGACAGAATAAAAACGAACTAATCCAGAAAAATGTATGTCAAAAAGTTATGAACTAAATTGGTGTATAGAGTAAAATAAGTATTTTGTCCCCTAAAATACAGCGGGATTTCAGTCTTATAAAGAGAGTGCTGCCCAACACAATACATTACCCGTTTAAAAGACAGATGTTCACAGATGTCTTCCACCAATCAGATTCCAAACTCATCACCATTGCAAACACCAAAGAGCGGTCCAAGGATGTCAGCGACATGATTGTAGACCTAAACAAAGCTGGAATGGGCTTCAAGACTATTGGCAAGCGGCTTTGTGAGACGGTAACAACAGTTGGTGCAAACAGAAAAAAGAATGCTTCATGTGACCTCAAAAACACCACGGCAACTTTAAAACACGATGGATGAACCATTCTGCTCTGGGGTGGGGTTTTCTGCCAAGGGAACGGGACCACTAAACCGCATCAAAGGTACAACTGACGGGTCATATGTCGTGGATGGGTTTCCAGCATGACAATGACCCAAAATTCACAGCCAGGGCAACAAAGAAGTGTCTCAAGAAGGAGGCCTAGCCAGTCTCCAGACCTTAATTCCATGGAAAATCTGTGGAGGGAGCTGAAAGTTTGAGTTGCCAAACATCGGCCTCAAAACCACAATGACTTGGAGATAATACGCCAAGAGGATTGGGACAAATTCCCTCCTGAGATGTGTGCAAACCTGGCGGTCGACAACATAAAACCTCTGACCTCTGTGATGGCCAGCAGAGGAAGATTTGTGCAAAGTCATGTTTTGCAATAGGTTCAAAAATATATTTCACTCAACAGAATGCAAATCAGTTCTATTTTTGTGTGGATGTTGTTGCCTTTCTGTCTCTCACTGTTTATATAAACCTACTATTAGAATTATAGACTGATCATTTCTTTGTCAGTGGGCTAACATACAAAATCAGCAGGACATCACATACTTTTTCTTTCACTGTAGCTATCTGTTTTTTTCTGTCAAATGGAACAGTCTTTTAGTTAACACAAAGGACCACAATTTAACATAATGAGACTTTCTAAATGGTATGTTTTTTATATGGTTTTGAAGTAAATTATTTGTTTTAATTAATAGTTATTGTACATTTTCATCATGTGAAGATAACATTAAACTTTTCCGCTATAATAGGTCAACAATGTTTACCAAGTTCTGGGTTGTCCCAGATTTTTTCTATGCGAATAATGCTACAAAAACACGAATACCATACAAGTTGTATTGTAGGCAAAAAAAATGTATTCAACATACAACACATTTCTTTTTTTAAAAACTAATTGAGATTATTATTTATTTATTTATTATTATTATTATTCTATTATTATAAGTGTTTTCAAACAAATAATTGTGGTTAATCGCATTCTGAGTAATTTTTTAAATGTATTTCTGTGCACTGCGCATATTCAATTTGTATGTGGAAAAATATATAGATATAAACTGTATTGTTGTAATCACTTGTACATTATTTTTACATGATTAAATTAAGTTGTTTTAATAGGATAATCTCTCTAAAAATTGAAAAAGTTCTGTTAAATCAATGTTCTTTAATCACATGTAACCAATTTAAATGATAAGATAAAGTAGTTTCCACAACACTTTTGTATGTGTATACATTCTGAAATATTTACATGTTTTTATTTATGTATATTTTAACAATAATTCAAATGATTTATGAACGTTATTAATATTATTTTAAATGCTATGTCTTCTTAACTACAATCATTTATGAAGTACACCGCCACACATCATGTGAACGCAAATGCTTATTGTGATTAATCACCATAAATCTGTTCACAGTATTCATTTCATTTATGTTCATTATTAAAATAATGTATTTATTTGCCCTCATTTATGTTATGGAATGGAACACATGTCCCTTGAAGGCAGGACCAAAAATAAACCACTTGCCCGACTCCCTCACAATGCTGTACAGAAATACCTAGTTTTTAAAAGATGTTTTTGGTCACGTCTTATCTCACCTTAGGCACATAGTGAGCCTGAATCGCCACTGGTCACCTTTAAAACATGGTGCATGACGCCCCAGAGTACGTGGGATGTTGAGCATAAAAGCTGGCGAGAGCTCATCGGCTCGCGGTTGCGATTTTTCTTTCTGCGATTCTGACCTCGAAACATATGCCGTCTCCCTGAAGGAGGAAGTGCCTTGGTAATGACCTTGGCATCCCGCTGTCCTCATCTCAGTTTCCTGTCATTTTAGGTTAATGTCACATGGATTCCGGACCTCGCGTGTTGATGTTGAGTGTCGATTCAGCGAGATCAGAGCAGAAAATCCGGAATCCATCAAAATGTCCCTGTTATACGGAACTATGATGCCCATTTAGAAAAAATTGTTCCTTTCTGTGTAGAAATGGAGAACAAGCGAGAGAGCGGTCTAATTTACCCACACTGCCTCTGTGATGAAGGTCCATCCATTATAACAGCACACACACGCGGTCCTAAGAGGATCTTCACGTAATTACGGTGGGCACGCTAGATTAAATCGGGCCCGTGTCCAGCTCTAAGCGAAAATACGGAGGACCATTTTCAGTCAAACATTTCCAGCCGGCTGATAAGTCATTCAGCACACAATGCTTGGCGCGGTGGGTTATTGCCCTTAAATTAGCCCTTTACAATTTCATCGGATTTTGCATTGAACCCGATAACCCCAAACCCGATTTCCCCTCTATTCTGATTCCACGAAACGCAGCTAAAAGAGAGTTCAGCGGAACGAGTGAAGATCACGCTGTTCTCATCACACTGTGCTTCATTTCTGTCTCCCACATTAGCTGTGGCAGAGCAGCGTTGTTAGGCGAATTGAATTACGCATCACAGCAGTTCTCATAGCTTTATTGTCCTCCTGGATTGGATGTTTTCCATTACATTTGGAGAGCATCCATCAAAACCTCCACGTTTGACAGTCTATTTATGGCTTGCTCTGCTCTGAAACGTCCCTCATCCTTATTCTCCGGTCAGTAATCCCGAGTTTTCACTTTAACCAACCCTTATACTCAGCAAACTGGATTATCTGGATTTTGATGGTGGCGGGCCGTGGGGAAGTGAGCTAACAGAGCCGACAGATGAAGAAAACTGTAAGGGACAGTTCATTCAGAAATGAACATTCTGGGATCATTTGCTCATTCACATTTAGCCGTGAAGATAACATGTTTTCAAAATGTGAAGAAAAGAACAAATCTATATGTTATTTCAAGCCATCCGGACTGTCTTGATATCAAGCATGGCGAGTTGTAAATTAATTGACGCAAACACATCGAAATTCGGGAAATTCGATTTTTTTTTATTAAAATATTTCCATATGGAATGTTTAACTGTTTTATTGGAAATCGTTATAATAAATACAACTATTGTATCATTTTGATTTTATCAAACTGTAATTTGTTTATTTCAAAAAATGTTATTAAACACATAGATAAAAATATGCATTCAAAACATCACCTTACCTCAGTAACTCTTATGTCTTATAGGTGTTTTCAGCTGTTTCTGCTGGAAATGTGATTTTAATGTTAACATATGGAAAATATGCGTAAAGTAAACTTTTAGGAAAAAGAGGGAAAAGATTCAGGTGCCCTTACACACAAATGTAAATGCTTGTTTCTTACTTTCTAATTTACTAAAATAAAGAAATAAAGAAATAAAGAATTGTCTTTGGTACTCTCTAATATAAATAATTTTTCGTCTAAGTGTTCTTTACTGTTACATTTTGAGACACCATGAACAGAAGTACTTATTTATTTTAGATTTTAATATAGTTCTATTTTGTATATTTGTTATACCGTAGAAACATGGTGTATGTAAACAGAAATGGCTCAATTTAGATCAAAGAAACAAAACAGTTCACAATGTGTGGTCTTACACCATTGGCACATTGGTACTAACCTGGAAATATAACAAACGTTAGTTGCTGGCTGAATGATTGTGTACACTTATCCTAATATGTGCCCGTCTAGGTCGGTGGACTGGTTTCCTCCAACACTTCTACTGAGGCCTTAACATCACAGAGGATTTGTCCTTGCCCATGAAGTTTAGGCTTACTTCCTAAAGGCCAAATTCAATTTAAACTTCTGCAGAACAAAGTAGATCATAGAGCACATTCTGTATCAACTGTTCTACTAAAGAAAGTAAGTCACGCAGTGCGTTTGCAGTGACGTGTGGATGATAAAACAATGACAGATTTCATTTTTTGCGTGAATTATTCCCTTTTGTTGTTGAAGTCGGTGCTGACAGTCCAAAAGAGAGAATGCAACGGTTGTTTCATCAACACCTTGTCTTGGTTCAGGCCGCTTTGAGACTGAGAATAAAATGTGAGGATTGCTCTTTACAGCAATGCAAGGCCTTTATAGATACTTCTAAGAGCATGCCAGCTAGCAGAGCAGATGAAATATTACTGAGATCTGACGCCCTCTGTGTATTGAGGCTGGACCCGAGGCGTCCGTCTGATTTGTAAAGCATGTTAAACGAGTGTAAAGGAGACACAGATCTCCAGGGCTTGCAAATGAATTGAATCAAAGCAGTAAATATGAACATAACTCCAGTGCTCTTCTAAAGAGACGGTTCATCCCAAAATGAAAAGTTGGTTATTTGCTCACCCTTATGTCCTTCCAAACCTGTGGATTTGGATGTGAGTACGTTTTCAGAACAACAGTGAAGGAACTAATTTAAAAGGTAATGTAAAAATGTAAAACTTCAAAGGAATAAAAAATATGAATAGCGCATGCTGTATATAAATCGAGAGTTTTAGGTGCTTAAATTAAAACTTAAATGAGTCTGTTTATTGAAAGAAATAAAATAAAAAAATAGTAAATATAAAACTACAAATTAAATGTTGCCATGGAAATGAAGGGAACTATTTATAGTAGTAAACAAATATAAATAATAATCATATAGCCCATAAACAAATAAACTTAAAATAGTAATATATAATATATAAGATTTTATATAATAAAAATATTACTATAATTAACACAAAAGAAAAATCTGAAAACAAAAACTAAAAATAAAACTATAATAACTTTATTCTATATTTTTAGAACAATAAAAAAGTAAAATAATTAGCAAATCGTTTGAATAGCACCAGAACATGACATTGGCTCTTGGGTGCATGATCTCTTTTTTTAAAGCCTTAATTTATCCAGTGTTTATCTAGCTTTAAATAGCCTTGCTGCTGGTAGTGGCTTTAAGTTGGTCTCCAAAGGCCACGGTAAGTCTGGCACCAGCGGTACCACGGGATCTGATTATTCCAGAAAGTCAACACACAAAACGCTTAGATATTCGTTTGGCATATTCACCCGGACACCTCAACCTCTAGATTGAATTGCTAATGAATTTGGATCTGATGAGACACACTACCTTGTGAAATATTTGCAATGTAAAATTTCTACCAGTGTGTTTCCCACAGTCTTTTTCTAGTGTAATGGGTGGTATGACTTGTCAAATTGATGAATAAGGACGATCTTTTCCATCTTCTTTACAAGTTCATGGACATATGCAATGTCAAATAAATCATACATCAAATAAATGAACAGAATTCATGTATAATGAATAGAAGGCTTCTTTTAAAAATGAGAAAGGTCACGGCTTGTTCAACATCCAAACAATCCTCAAAAGTCTCACGAAAATAACATTCAAGGTGAGAAAGTGGACGTCAATAACCAACGTTCCAGTTGGCTTTTCAATTTTTAAACATTACAGATCATTTCATAGTGTTGAGCGATTTTATTTATTTCAATCCCAGCTTGTATGTATTTCACAGGGACAAAACAGATTTAACATGTGCACATTTGCTTTTCTTTCTGTCCTTGATGCAATTCAAAAAAGGACTTGGTTTAAAATATCACTTCAGCTTGTTTTGAAATCCTTCGCTCCCACAAGACTAAACCAAAAGGTCTCTTAACACCGCTGACGCACTGGAGTGGCAAAGAAAGTAAAGATGGGAACAGGTTTTTGTGCCCACATCAGTGCCACAATGTGTTGAATCAATTATGTGCTGTGACGTTTTATAAACGCTGATGAGAAGAATGTGTGGCTCAGCATCATCTGCTAAAGAGGAGAAGCTTTGCCAAGATCATTTTTATAATACAGTCCACAGGAAAGCAAAACTGGCACACGCTATTTTACTTTTTTTAAATGACTATTGAGTATTTTTACCTCTGACCTCACATGTCTCAACACGTAAACATGTTTTTCTCCTAATGTCATTCTATTAGAGGAACACAACCTGAGATGAAGGCTATCGAAAAAAGAAAAGATACTTTTTAATGAGGCCATCAAAAGCAATTTGGATGGATGGTTGCGGACAGAATGGACCAGCACTGGAAAAAATAGCTTATAATGTTTTCCGTAAACACTTGTTTTTCTGCACGCACTCAGGATATGACCTCTAACATAAACTAAATTGTAACTTGTATCATGTATTGATTTGAAAAGATTCTCACGAACGTGTTTCACTCTTACCGAGCAAAATAACCCTTAATATCTGCATTATGGCAATACCCGGCATCCATTTATGATGTCTATATCAATTAACTTATGACAGATGCACAAACATGACACGTATAGATTTATGAAAAAAACTTTTCAGTGTAAAAAGATGTAAATGTTTTTATGTGTTTTATGTATACATATATTGAAAAAATGGGGGGAAAAGCTTCCGAGCTCCCATGAACTGTCCATGAGAAATGCCTGTGACCAATCTCCTCACCTGGGCTTCTCTTGGATTATATACACTGATGTTTGTGCTCTTCTGCGCTCTGTAATTGGTCCGTGGACAACTCAACATGTATAACAGTCTAAAGCACTTATAATGCATGAAACAGCATGATACCCCTCCTTTAAATAGGTACAAGACAAAAATGCTTATCAAGAAATGTGGTTTTTGTGGTGTGGAAGTCAGATATTTTAATCTCGCTGGTAAAAACCACAATTAAAAAACATACTTCTGATCAATGATTAATTCTTATAGTAACTATAGAACAATTTTGGATTGCTGGGCTTAAATTGCAAAAAAAAAATAAAATCAAAGTCTCAGACTTTCTTTCCATGACGGGAGTCTTGAGTTCATCCCCATTCCTTGCATATATGTGGTGATCTTGTTATTATTCCATATATTATTTTTAAGGGACTAACCATGGTCTTATGTCTATATCTAAATATATACTCTCATGATATACTAGGTTTTATTACACTTTATTACACTTCAGTTTAAACGAGTAGGTCTCAGAATGAGACTATTAATAACATCAGGACAACTAAGAGAAAGAGAGCGTATACAAATCTTGTTAAGTATTTTTTTTACATTAGAAGCAAGGGAAGAGAAAAACACAAACGTAAAAGCTGAATATATGATTGCTTGTCTTGTGTGTGCTGATGAGCGGCACTTCCTTCTCATCAGAGCGAAACAATAGCGAGACTGATGATAGTGAAAGCTATTCTAAACCACTCGTGCTTTCATGTAACATCTGTCAGCCTCTTAAAATAATGTAACATGCATGTTTTGTTTTTGATGGATTTTTTCATTTGCCATTTTTAGTCGGGTTGGAGATGAAATTCTCTCATGGAGATGTCCTCAATCCTCCTCAAATATTGCAGGAAGGTACCGTAGATCACTAAAAGCAGAAATGATTAATCCTGCTTATGAAGAATAAGACTCAACCCTGTGCGCAGATATTACATTCTCCGTGAAATCCCTTGAGGACTACCATTTCTTTCATGCTTTGACGTACGCTGCTCAATAACGAAGTTGGGGCAGAACATAATGAAATAGCCAGTAGGCGATAGTGTTACTGCCGCTTTTCCAATTCTATTGTGAGAATATTAATCCATCCAATTTGATGTGCTGTATTGATTGTATTTATGAAATTTTGCGCATTATCACATATAACTTCAAAGTTTATAATCATCTTTAAGTATTTGCATCTCCAGCAGGTGGCAACATCACATTCTTTCTATGGCATCACCACCTGTGCCACTAGACCCATAGCTGCAAACCGATGAAAGTCCATCAAATGCACTGAACTGGAAATTTGTGTTTTATCTCTCTAAACATTTCAAACCGGTATGACTGTCTTCCGTCTGCAGAACACAAAAGAAGATATTTTGACAAATGTTGGTCACTAGCACATATTCAATTGGATCCATATAGAAGTGAAAGAGTGCCACTGCTGTCCGGTTCCGTGTTCTGTGTTCTGCGTAAGATAGAAAGTCATAAAGGCTCGAAATGAAAAGTTGGTTGAACCATGACCCATGTTGATGTTGATGTGTCAGACTGCCATCCGTAAAGAGGTGAGTGTTTGCACAAGTGTTTGGACACAACTCTTACCTGATCAAGGATGCCATCTGCTGCATTGAATGAGAAATCCAACGCGTGCATTGGATATCATTTGCACCCCATCTTTATAAAACATGTAGACCAGTCAGCAATAAATTACACAGCAGCAGATCTATATGATTTACGGTATATACGGAACACAATTTGTAACTTTAACCTTGAATGTGCATCAAGTCGATGGACTCCCAAAAATATAAAAGCTCTTTAATTAAACATCATGGATCACATCCACTAGAAGGATATATTAGAAATAATATTCTTTAAATACATCCAAACTGCATTTTTGTTGTTTCAGCAAAAGTACGACCAAAAGTGTGATGAACAATGGATGTTGTGGTCCAGGATGACACACGTCATATTATGTTTGTATGTAAATCAAAATTTAAATAACAATCAAATACATTTTTGGGTATTAACATTTTTTGTCATGTATACTTGGTTCAGATCCATAACAAGAGAACATGTTAAACATCCGAAAGCAAAAAGCAAGCATCCTCTCAAGTACATCCCTGCTTTTATAATCCCGACAAACAACACATGGAATCCTCACAGTCACTCTAAGTTCATCCGACCATGAGCTTCCCCAAGATTTCCTAGTCTGTCAATGTCAATTAGCATAATCTTACGGCAATGGTCAAATCCTATAACTAAAGCATGTTAACAGGTGTCTCTGAGCACACTAGGTTCGCCTTACGTCTGTGTTCTGTTCAAATGCAACGGAGGTGCTTCATCCCTACACGCTGAACCTCGACTCAGGCCAAAGAATTTGTTCCGAGAGACATTATTATCTAACCAAGCCAGCCACTTTGGCTGTTGTCTAGGCGCCAGGAAGAGTGAGCGGCCTTTCAATGTTCGGCCCCCCTCCCCTCCCTGGTGGGGTTGGAGTGGACATAGACAGAGTCAGAGAAAGTCTAGTTCTGGAGCAGAGTTTGGAATAACAAGGAAATCTCGGGAGTCTGGGACCCAGCAGACGGACAGCGACCTCCTCACACCCCACAAAGCCTCAACATGGGGGCGTCTTATGGGAAGAAAGTAAGTGAACCTTTAGCTTTGTCATTTGCATGACGTTGTTAATTGTGTGACGGGACATATCTGTTCACACGCTTAAAGTGTGTCCTAAAAGGTATATTTGATCAAAAAAAAGCATTTATTCGCCTTTATGTCATTCAGAAACTGTATGATTGTTTTCTGGCTCAAAAGCAATGGAAGATATTTTGAGAAATGTCCCAATGGTTTTGTGTCCAGAGGGCGGAAGGTCAATGTTGTTGGTAACCAACATTCTTAAAAACATCTCATTTTGTGTTATAATGAAGAAAGGACTTCATACAAGTTTGAAAGGACATTTGGAGGAATCAATGTTGAAATTATTTCTTATGGGTACTATTCCCCTTGCTTTGGGGTCTTTTGGTGTTGAACCATAAGCAATGTTTCTGAGGGTTTTACACTGTAAACAAAACCCCTTTTCATTTCAGTTTTGTGTTTATGTGTATCATATCAATAAAGTATCGATGCATTACCATGGACAGTTATTAAAGCTATGGGGAGGGATGCATTCTGGGGAGGTGTGGATGGAGGGTGCGGTGGTGACTGAAGTTGACTCATTGCTCAGTTCTGCAAGTGACAGCTGACAGCTGCTGTGGAGAGGGTTACTCGCGGATTATGGGATACTAAAGCCACTTCTTATTACCTAGGTCAGAGTCTGAGACGTTTGACTGTATAGCAACCGTCAGATTTGTAAGGGCAAAAAGTCAAAGCCATAGAATAAAAGAAGTAGAGTTATTATTATAGTCGCTGCGGAAAAACAGCTTACATTTCATATTAACTAAAATATTAAGAATAAACTATTAATTAAAATAGGATTCGTATACAAAGATCGTAGCAAAATATTTTACATTGATGTTATTCACATTAAAGATGCCATTACAAATGATTTAAAGTGATAGTTTACCCCCACATAAATCATATTTCATCATTCCATTCAAAACTTGTAATTACATCTTTCTTATGTGAAAAACAAAAGAAGAAATGTTAAAGAATGGAAGTCCATGAAGTTCAGTTTTGTTCAGCCTCCGACATTCTTTCAAATAACTTATTTTATGTTCTGCAGAATAATACACGTTATCTAGGCTTAAAATTACATGAGTGTAACTAAATTACATTTCTTTTGGGTGAACAATCCTTTTAAACGTCACAACAAAGATATTGGCTGTCCCTTTAACAGATGGCTGTTTTGGTAACACAGCAGTGATTGGAATGTCTGGAGTGTCATTGGACTTCTTCAGTAATGTCTGAGATGCAGAAAAGAAAGCAGCCTTCAGTAAGGCAGCTGAAAATGTCAAATTGTCAGAGCTGTAATTTCATCCTCTCTGCCAGCTTCCGGGCCGCTTGGCATGAGCTGAATACCTCGACTAGCCCTCCCTGTACTGTTATAGTCCCTGACATCACCAGAGCCCCGTTTAACTTTCCCAAGCAGACTGGGATTGAAGGCCTGTATGTTTAGCAGAATCTCATGTGTATTACCAAATGACATCAATGCTCTGATGTTGTTGTGTTTGGTTTATGTTGTTCAGTATTAATTACAAGCATCATTCCATGAAAGCGGGAGGTCCCGCGTGGAATTTGCACACGGGTTACACACCTGCATACAGCTTCATTACTTGAACCTTACTTGAACAACTGCCTTTCTCCCGAGCTAAAATAAGCATCTCTGCTCATCCTCTCTGTGTTTGAAACACACTGTCGTGATGCTATTTATGCAATATATAGTATTCTGTGGAGGGTATGCAAATGATCTGTATTTATATAATACCCAGGTGGCCAACTCAATTTAGCAGATGGAAAACCAAGCTTGAGCTTGTACACTGGCTGACTTTAAAGATATAGTTAATGTCTTTACATTTTAAGAATACGAAACAAAGGTCTTTGAAAGCACACTTTGCAAAATTGAAAAAAAAATTCGAATATGTCACTTCTATGCATATATAATTGGAGCATATTTAAATGTATTCCACGTGCTGCCATTTAATTGTGTAATAAATAACATATTCTATTCTATGTTAACATATAACATATATGCTCTTGATTCTTTATTTAGTCATTTGTTTGGAGTAAATAGTTGGGTTGTTAACATGATACAAGTTTGTGAAACATACAGTACTGTCGCTTTTCACCAAATTAAAGTACAAGTAGTGAAATAATCACTTTTTATCACAAACAACTTGAATAACATTAATCAATTATACAACTGATCGAGTAGTAACTGTTATTAGTTACATTTGATGAAATAATATATAATTATTGTTAGTTATCATTATTTTCAACTAACAATAGAAATAAATAAAATTTCATTTTCTACTATCAGTATTACTATAATACTTGTCATGACCCCACCGGTCAAAAGTTTTGGGACAGTTGAGTAAAATGCTTCCAATTAACAAACTTTGAACTGAAGGCGTTTTCTATAAATGTCTGACATGAGTCTACTGGACAAAAAATATGATTTAGCAAACATGTTTTTATAATTAATCTCATATTTATTAAAATGGGTTTTTGAAACAGATTAAATACATTATAAAAGAAGTGATTTCTGCAAATTCCAGTCAAATGTAAATATAACATGTTTTACTTAACCTTGTTCTTTTCTTAGTCATAACACAATTCCCATAGCTTCCTTCGTTCTATTTCATATTTTAAATGAATTATTATTTGAATAAAATGTGGGTAAATATAAATGCAAAAGTAAGTGTCCCAAAAGATTTGACAGGTAATGTTTAATTATTATAATGAGCTTTATTTGCAACATACACAGGAACTACTATTGTAAGTCGCTTTGGATAAAAGCGCCTGCTAAATGCCTAAATGTAAATGTAAATGTAAAATGCAAATAGACAAAATTTAACGTGATTCCGTTTAGATAATTTCGCCTATCGTTCATTCAATGCAATAAAGTGAATCGACTCGAATTTATCACATTTACAGATAACTCCGTAAAACAAAGTACAAAAAGTACATAATTTCCAGAATCTCAAGTTAATGTAACGGAGCAATTGCAGCTCTTCGCTTGCCACCTCTACGTGTTCACCTTTAAATGTGTGTTGTGCCACTTGACTGTATCTGCATAACAGTTGGCAGCGTGTCGCAATGACATCCCAGAGATTGTGGGTGTGATATCCCGGGTGCACACACATACCTATTAAACAACTTCAATATGTACGATGGTTCAAAGTATATGTTAGTATGCAGTATGTAGTAATCATCCATAATCAAGCGGCATTCAACTAACCCCTGTAGCTCTCCACATGGAGATGCAAATAAACACTTCAACGTTGACTGAGATCTCTCCTCCTATACTGTAATTGAACTAGTATCAGGAATGACAACATAGCTGGTCTCAGATCAGCATTTAGCATTTAGAACTTGCATGTGATCGTCCAATAGTGCTAAATGAGATGGCAAGGCCAGAGCCCTACTGAGGAAGATTAGACCGATCAGACAAAATCCTTTCCAAGTGATCCAACCGGAGTGCTAAAAATAATGACTCCCTTTCAAAGGGAATTTGACTCTGGGTTTATGATCCACAGCACAGTTTCATAAATACAGAGATCACATATAGAGACGAGTAAGCAGACCAGGCCGGTCTCTGATCCATGGACTCCTAAAGCACCAATCGCTCTCTTCGATTCTTCCTCTCTTCTGTCTGTGTCTCTCTTTCAGCATTGGTGTGGCTTCCGTTTCACTCCATTAACCAAAATCTCTGAAATAAGAAACAATGCTTCGGTTGGAAGGCTGAACCGTGGGCTGCAGCACAACTGGTCGTGAAGAATGGTTAACCGAAAGCGTTGACCTCGCGATGATCTTTTCTAATAGCTTTCAACATGATCACTAAACCAGATCGAATGAGAGTTTTTCCACAAAAACAAAGTTCATAGCAATCCATTAAACCAGAGGAATTCCGTGAGCTACCCGAACCGGAAGATATTCAATTTGATACAAATATTGAGCCAAAGTGACACAGCCACAAGCTTTATTCTGCTCAATTCCCAACCAGGTTGAACTATAGGATGGCAAAGACAGTTATGGCTAAAACAGCCTGCTTGCAGACCCATGAATAAGAAGATAATGATTAATAATAATATTAATAAATTAATACATGCTTTTTTCCTGTAACTGCTGGAGTGTTTCACTAACAATGTCATGGGTTTGGTTTCCAGGGAATGTACAAACGTTTGTATAGCGTGAAGGCATTTTGATTGAAAGGCTCTGATTAAAAAGGCCATAAGGGTCTCAACAGGCTCTGGTCCCCTAAAAGTCAAAAATCCATTCTGGTTTGCAATGTACTCGATAAACCCTTTAAGGTTTTGTTGGATAAAACACCTGACACTGAGTTTCACAAACTGTTCAACAAAATCTAGGTTTGCGTTTAGAAGATTAAAAAATATGAAAAAGCATTACACTTAAACATGGTGTCATTTCTTCTTGTCAATTGTTCATTTTATTCTCCACTAGGTGGCAGAATCACATCAAATGTAAAAGACATGTTTATTTATTACCAGCATACTTTAATGGGACAGTTATTAAAAATTCTTTTTATTTGTTAATCAAATTCATCGATAAATATGTTTAAAAAAAGTGAAAAAAGTGTTCCAACCCTTTAAAACACAAAGAAAGATATTTGGAAGAATGTCAGCAGATGCCACTCCCAGGTGGTGATTTGGAGAAATAAGGCAAAACGAATACCTGGGAGGCATCATTGACAACCATTTTTTTACGATGGTAGTCAGTGTCACCTCAAATCCTGTAACTAGCAATCTTAAAAGAAAAAGAAATCTTGATCCTAAATAATTCATGTCCGAATGTTGTTTTTGTGAAAGTAACAATAGGTATCAGTTTCTCCGACATGGTTTGAGCAATCGTGTTAGTATGGTAAAACACAGCTAGCTGCAACTCTTGTGTGCATAACTTCTTAAAAACACCACCGTTTAAAAGTGCTTCTTTAAAATCACTAATCGATGAGTTGGTTGAATAGTTAACAGACCCGACCCATAGAGTTCTAGTATTAACCGGCAACAAGAGTCTAAGCGATATAGACGATACAGACAAAACAGATCTGTTTATTTGCACGAGAGTGTGTATTTGAATTGTGTCACACACACACGACAACACACATGTACACGTGTTCAACAACACCGTCCCTAGTAAACCCGAGTTTATAACCATCTCAGCTTCTCTCATCTCATCAGGAAGGCCCAAGATGAACTCAGTCCTGCACGGTTCTTCCCTCTCTGACCACCATAAAAACACATAATGACCATTAAAGCGAAGGGAAATGTTTAACTGTGTCAGCAAAGGAGGCCTTGGGGGTCTCTTAAGGTCTCGAGGTTTAATTATGTAAGCAGTATTTAGATTTACATTCGTTAAAGGTTTCAGCGGTGAATCACGTTTGAACTGCTAAACCACGCGTGGTAAAATCATCCCGTCTCATTTATTGTTTGCTGGCGACAGCGGGTCCCAGCAGAAGACTGGAGCGCTGATCCATGCCCATGTTCTCGAGCAGTTTCTGTGGGTTATTAGTAGACTGCGTCTCCCCTTCTGTGGCCTCCGCTAATTGTTTGTGTCGTCTGAGAAACTTGAGATCCCTTGGCTTGAAACCAGAGCGGCGGGGCACAGCCAAACTCTATTAAAAACACCCTTTTTGTTGCCGGTTTATGCATGGAGATGCAAATCACCTTCCTGCATGTGAGCATAGGGACACGTTCCATAGAGCATAAATAAAACATGAGAGATCAGAACGGGCCACAAACGTAAAGGTCAGACTATCACTACGGCCAGTAACCGGACACTACAGGTGAGGCGCGATGGCATCCAGCCCGTCTTATGAGGACAATAGTGCATTCTGGAAGAGGTCACGCTTGGATCTCCTTAAGGTCTCTTGATGCCAGATTGCTTTGGTTGTGGCCTACTTTCAGTGTCTTGTGATAGTGGAGAGGAACACTTTGATTTCAGAGACAGATGAAGAGCGTTTTTCCAAAACACTATAAGCGCCAAATTAAAAGAAAAATGAGTTTGTCATCCCATTTTGCTGTTTATTGAACCTATTCTGCTCCATCAGTTTCATACCACATCACTATATTTTTTTGTTAAAAATGTACTATCAGATGCAGTTTCCTTTGAAAACAAATATACATTTGTGCATCATTTTACTGTATAGTAGAGTTTTTTATAATAGAGTCCCTGATCTCATATGTTGCATGTTCTCTTTTTTTGTAAAAAAAAAGACATAAACCAACTTTTTTCGGGGATGGATTTGTATAAAAATTAAATAAACTTTGATTTCATATTTAACCAAATTTTTTTAGATGACAATGATAGTTCAACATCTTCGGACCGAGCCAACAGGCCATTTTTGTCATGATTCTGCCTCTCTTGGTCATGTTTTTCCTGATTTTGGCAGAATCATAGCAGACCCATGTGTTTTTTGTGAGGGTCACATGGCATTGTTTGTTATGACATGCCATGTGCTCTCTTGTCTCGTCTCTTGACCCCGCCGCCTTGGTATCCTGTCTATCTTCCCATCATTGTTTCATACGCCACACCTGCCCCGTGTCATTATCCCTGGTTATGTTTCCCTATATAAAGCCCTTGTGTTTTCTGTCCTGTGTTGTGGCATTACATGTTTGACTCGTGTGTTGTAAAATCGTGTTCTGGTTCTGGTTCTGGTTCTGGTTCTGGTTCTGGTTCTGGTTCTGGTTCTGGTTCTGGTTCTGGTTCGTGTTTTATGTTTTGTTTGAATTGTTCCTGGTCCCTGTTTTGTTTTTTCGAGTATATTAATATCACCTTGTTTTGTGCCCCCTCGTGGGAAGTCTTTTGTTTGCCCTTGTTATTAGTGTTACTGTTTTCCCCATCGTGGGTTTTTGTTTTGTGTTTTTTTTTGGTATTAAAGTCCTGTTGTTTCACTATCTCGCCTGCATTTGGGTTCTCTCTTCTTCACCATCCATCCCTTCCTGACAATTTTAACAGGATAAATTGAATACTAGCAAAATCTAGGGAAAGAAAGTGGTTTTAATAAAATGATTAAAATTTATAGAGATTCATGTTATTTTTAGAGTTTATGAAAAGGTATTTTCAGATATTGTGTCCTGCATAAACTTTTTGACCGCTGAGCTTGTTTTAATTTCATTGATATTATAATAATTTACTACACTCTAAAAAATGTTAAGAAATTATTTAGTAAATATGAAAACCTTTTGAACTAAGTAAATGTAACGGAAAAATAAGTCGATTTTAACAATTATATTAAATTGTTATTTCAAATAAAATTGAGTACATTTTATAAGTGTTTTTAAAGAAATCCAATTGTTTTCTTGAGAAAATACCATTAAAAATATAGAAAAGATTTACACAAGATTACGGATGTATGCTTTAAATATGCTTGATTAAATCAACTTGTTTTTCTCGGTTACATTTATGTTTTTCAGAATTTTTTTTTCAGAATATTTATAATTTATCTCAACATTTTCTGTTGAACTGAGTACTAATTATTAATAATCTTAAGTCAAACTACTAAAATAATAGATTGACATAATGAACATTTTTAAAGCATTGTAATAAATAAAGTTTCATAAAGTTTGTGTTTTCATAATAACTCGACTATTGTAAGTCGCTTTGGATAAAAGCGTCTGCTAAATGACTAAATGTAAATGTAAATGTAATAGTAATCCTAAAGTATTCTTTGCATTTACAAGTGAATATGATTCTCTTAATACAATCAGTTATCAAAACGACATTATCACAATTATTTTCACATCTTCTTACCGGAGGAGAATTTAACACTACAACTGCAACCGAATGTATAAATTAAATTATTTATTTTTCAAATCTTGTAACACAGGACCTTTAAGATTTCTGCCAATTGACTAAATTTAAATGAAATCTTTGCCCAGCGGGTAAATCTTTCTGACTTCCTATGAGAGTTCTTCATGTATTGAGAGAAGAGAATTAGAGCGTACACGCAGCCTAAACATTACAGACCAAAGACACAAAAACACATGGTTGTAATACATTTACACGAGAACATAGTAGTTCACTAAGTCAGGATAATATAGAAGAAAGAATTTTGGTGTTGTCAATCCGTAACCAGCTCAAAAAGATCAATAAGGTTATTGCAGATTATCTTTAGTTTCGGAAAAAATTTCACCCTCGACTTACCAAGTCCGTCTCAATATGTTTTAGCAGTGTTAACTTATTCATAATGAATTAGTAGACAGTGTGTTGAGAGCCGCATCCACCATGCAGTCCATGATGTTTCTTACATCCGGGTACCACCAACATCCATCTTCGGGATTCATGACGGGTTGCATAAACACGTCAGCATGACATCCCAGCTGTGATATGCCTTTGCAGTAGTGAAGTCATGATGTTTTTTAACATGGCAAAATATCGGTATGACTTGTGCACTTGCACATGCATGCTGCATGATAAACCCACAATAAATCGTTGTTTAGACCCATTACAATTAACGTTAGTCTGTCCGTATAAAAGTTTGGTAGACACAAAGACAAGATGATTCTATTCCCATTTAACCATTCAAACTGTTCGTATTGCAGCTGACGTCACCACCTCTGCCAAAGTATTCAAGTGTCCAAGTTTTGCATACATATTTACTCTACAACATTTTAAGTTTTTTATTTAAGTACTACAAATATTTAAAAAAATCTTCTTCGGCCACTTTATATCATGGCCGCTTTATATCTTGTTAATAATTTGTGAGGCGGATGAAATATTAATGGTGTTTAATTAGCACTAACAATGCATTTAAAATCCTTTAGATTTCAGTTATGTTAAACTATATTTAGGTAAACTAATCATCATGTTCGCATCTTTTCATGGTTTCACATCTCTTGTAATGCAAAGCTACATCTATTAACTAACCATATACATTAATTCTATATTTACTTAGAACAATTTTCTGTAAGTCTCTCATTGACTGGTGTTGTATTTGTGCAATACCGCCGAATCTATTTTTTTCTATTTCTATTCCTTAAGTGTGTAGAAATCACAAACAATTTGGGAATTACAACAGTTGAACAAACCTTTGTCACTAATTCTAAACTGTCACCCCATTGGTGATTTCGAGTATCAACATTGATTACCAAAAATCGTAGACTTTGCCGTGAAATGCCGGGGCGCAATTTGGCAAGCAACTTGTTCAGGTGACTACCGGCACCTTTTGTTTCCGGTGGACACGTCTCTGCTTTTGTTTTACTTTCAGTTAATAGCCGGGTTATACCAATGGTTAAGTGGTTTCAGTGATGATCCCGGTGGGCAACCGCATGGCACTCATCCAATCAGATTCATGAACCAAACATAACCGTATACCTTAATCCTTCTGTGATGTCTGGTGCTGTTTTGTTCATGCTTGAAGGTGTTATGTAATGTTAAGTATTTGGTACTAACGATGGTTTAGTATTCATGACTACATACGTTATTTTGAAGTGTACAGTCTCTGGTCATGTAACAGTTACACATATTGTTTTAAGAAATATTCACAACATATGTCTGCAGCATAATCTAGATGGACTGGTGGTCATTCTTAGGCAGAGCAAACAAAATCCTGTTCAGATTTCATTAACACTATCACATCTTCTCTCCCATTCACTCTAAATATTGATTGACTTTCGGTGCGCAGAAGCTTGTTCTATCCTGACGTTATTGCTGTCGGAGAGGCTTTACAACTCTCAGCTTCTTAGTGAGTCTTTGTTGATTATAATACTGGTTAAAGCCCCCCTCCTCCCAACGAGACACCAAATCCTCTTTAAATACAAGGACATTAATTACATCTCAATAAAACGCTCTTTATATGTCAGAGCCTTAAGCTTGTACAAAAGAACGGGCGAATTAAAGAAATCTTCTGTTGGCAAAAGGTGTTTCAGAACCCAAAAACATTGGGCGGACTGGATTTCCCTGCAGTCTTTTGCGAGGTCAACGTAGGCCTGTCTAGTTGAGAGAGATATCAGTAAATAAAAGAGATTTGTTTTTGTTTTTTCCTGTCCTCCATTGCCTCGCTGTAGACATTGGGGTCCTTGTGAAGACCCCAAGCCTGAGCAGAGCTCTCCCAGCAACGGTACGCAACCACAGCAACAACATCTATTCACTCAAAGTGCACTGCTCTACTTACAATGAAGATGAGGAAAGAGCCACAAGACCTTACGCGTTAATCTGGGAATGATGTTAGGAGGGTGGGAATACTTAACTCCCAGTTTAACTCTCAGCCCATGTTGTCCTACACACATTGAGCCTAAATAGCAGGGTTAAGGGTTGATATGAAAGGTGTTAGACTTGAAAACAGTCATAACTAGTATTGGAAAGGCCATCATTAAGGTAAAAATCCATTGCATTGATCTTTTAAACACTTTTGTATTTCAATAACAGATATATGGGTGCTGTATAGGTACTCAAAATCAATGTTTGTCAATGTATTGTCTTCGTCACATCTTTGACATCCATAGCATCAATTTCTGCTGGTGTCTCATAACAAATCTTACATTTTGGTTTATTGTACGGTTGGCCTAATTTTGCATGTTCATCTGTCATTCTTATTTTATCTGTCAAGTATATTTTCACACTTTTGCATTAGTAAGCTCTGAATACGCAACTAGTTTTTGCTTGCACATTAAATATACTACAAGAAAGCTTACAATATAATGATTTTTTTTATTAATGCTTCTAGCACATATTTATAATAGTTTATGAAAGTCCAAAAAGTGGTTTGCTATTTGTAAATGCATTGTAAAAAAAAATGTGCGATGCGAATGACCCATGTTGGGTAAACGTTGGACAATAAAAATACACAATTCTGGTTTATCTTTAACCTACTTGAACATTTTTTATTTGTATTATTTTTAAACATTAATGGAAACAACCCTATATTCACAATATTAACCCAACAATATTACCCATCATAGGTCAATAACAACCCATCATGTTTGAGTATTTACCAGGAATTCCAATTTTCGAAACTTTTCGAATGACAAAACAATTTTGTTTAGAAAAAGGTTTGTGAAATAGATGACAATTGAAGAAAGAACATTCGGATGGACTCATTTTAAACTTTATAAAATGCATCTCTTGGTATCTTAAGAAGCTGCTTGAAAAAATGACAGTTTCTGGAAATAATAGTCAGTGGGTTCACTGAAGATGATTAAATCTAACATGTTTAAAATTGGTAGTTATTAAGCAATTTCCATCATTTGCAGAGCTCTCTTGTTTCTTTTTAGGACGAACCCTTATAGAGTATTTGGTATTTAAAACATAAAGATCAATGGAACTCCTTCCACAGTAGCACAGGTGAGGACTATAAAACAGAATGGCCGGTTTTATGTTACAACGTTAGAAGCATACAGTAATGCGCTTCTACCCTTTCCTGGGTTCATGGCTCTCATAATATATCCTAAATCAATTGCAGGATGGACAAGAGCAACAGTAATGCGCTGATTGATGAGATTCATGTGAATATTTGTAAAGTGATCAGCCTCTTTTTCTTTCTCTGTCTGTCTCTTTCATTCTCAGCGGAAGGCGTACAACATTGAGCAGCAGGGTGTGAAAAACTCCAAACACCTGAATGGAGCGGGTAAGACTATACTCACGCATCTTGTAGAAGAATTGAAGCGGCTCTGTGGAGGAACAATGTAGCCTTCTCATCTATTGACCTTGTTTCTTGACATTGTGCTTGGGTCCAAACACTTCTAATGTTTCTGTTATTCTTCAAATAAAAAACAATATAAAGTCCTTAAATATGCCATTAACCTTGACAAACAAGTAATTTAGGGTTGGGGAGTATGAGGGCATGTGCCAGGACATTTTCACCCACTGGTTGTGCCTAGGTAGATGTTTAAACAGTGGTCGGCATTGTTTTATAATGTTTACGCTTGTTATTGATTCTATATAATGGGCAGCAATGCTACATTACATTTACATTCACATTTATTCACTTGGCAGATGCTTTTATTTAAAGTTACTTACAAGTATTATGCAGTTGCCAATCATCACTGCTGAGTAAACAGGGGTAAGGTGTCACTTCAGTTTTTCAGTGGGTTTTGAACCCGAAACCTTCTGTTTACAAGTCCAACTCTCTAACCACCAGACCACGACTGACCCGTTATAAGACATAACATTTAAAGGGTCACTTCACTCAAAAAGACAAATTCTGTTATTATTTATTCACCCCCATGTCATTGAAAAAGTGTATATGATTTGTTTTTATGCAACACAAAATAAGATATTTGGAGAAATGTCAATAGTTGTGTGTGAGTTCTTTTGCGTTCTGCAGAAGTCATGCAGGTTTCAAATAACCCAAGGAAAAATAATTATGACAGAAGAGAGAGAGAGAGAGAGAGAGAGAGGGAGAGGGAGAGGGAGAGAGAGAGAGAGAGGGAGAGAGAGAGAGAGAGAGAGAGAGAGAGAGAGAGAGAGAGAGAGAGAGAGAGAGAGAGACCAGAGAGACCAGAGAGAGAGACCAGAGAGAGAGAGACCAGAGAGAGAGAGAGAGAGAGAGACCAGAGAGAGAGAGAGACCAGAGAGAGAGAGAGACCAGAGAGAGAGACCAGAGAGAGAGACCAGAGAGAGAGACCAGAGA